>OV725077.1:172592645-173196573 GCA_928085145.1 Nezara viridula
GCAACTCATTTGCATTTAAACTTAAATTAAATTCCGTTTTACTTTCCGGTATTTTTACATTTTTGTTGAAAGGAATGAATACCTAATGACAACTCTTCTGACAAGCGGATTAATGACAGCCACTGATACTGCTATTAAGTATCGCGAATAAAATGAAAGAAGTGTTTTATTTTTTAAATTACAAGTAATCCTAAATAAATAAATGACGTGATTATAAAAGGGTTTTGGATAGGCACGTTGATCTCATAGTGATATGAAATTACTATTTATCAGATCATATTTATCGATCTTTTTATTTAACATAGTATTAATTTACTACTACTAGTATTAATTTACTACTAGTTTGGGTGTTAGAACAAAAGAAAATTTTATTCCATTTCAGCATCATTTATAAAAGTTTATAGTAGGAATGATGAAAAAATGTCGATATTTTCAATCATTATTTTGTTATCAATATATCTATAATTAAACAAATTTACTACCAGAACTAATATTTAAAAAGAAATAAACACAATACATGATAAATATTGGTTGATTTAAATATAAAATTAGTAATATTTTTTTAATAGTGATAATTAAAATTATGTACATAGGTTTCATTGATTATTAATTCAATTTAGTTTATCTTTATTTCATATTTAATTAATTAGGACAATTTAATTAATTTTACTCTAGTTCTTATTAATAAGTCTTCTTAAAAATAAATGTTTATGTTTCCACAGATTTTTAGTAAATTATTCAAGATTGATTTATTTCCATCTTAATTAGTTTTTAATGTTTAAGCTATTTTTCTATTTCTGGTTACTGATTTTTCCAGTTCCTAGAAATCATTTTTCTTTATTTATTGAAGAAAGACAATAAACTGATATTTTTTATATGCAATATATACGTAAATATTTAATTTCTGAAAATAAAACTATTAAAAATCTAAAATTTCAATACAACATTAAACCTCTTTCCCTTCTTCAAAAATATTAAAACATCGATATCCAAACTAACGATATTTTCATATTTTTTATAAATATCGATTTTATTGTTTGATATTTACATCGCTGCTCTTTTCAAACATTAAAAAAAAACGAAACCCGATGTATCCTTATTTTTTTCAATATCTACTATTCGCACTATATATGTTAATATATACGAACTGGTAATTTCTCTAAAAATGATTTCGAGATTTAATTTAACTCTTAATTAATTAATATTATTATTATAATTGCATTGTAACTTTTTTTTACAATAAATTGGCATTTGTCCAATTCCAGCCCCCTAACAAGAAGATATTTTACTCATAACAAACAGAATTGAAAAATTTGAATATTTCTTTAATGCCAGTTCCATGACCCTTTTCAATTCCCTCCTTCTTGCTGTTTGGCAATCTTTTTGTTTTTAATTGAAAATTCAAATCCTTCTTGTTTCACCGTCTGTACAATCTATCCAGACGCTAGCTAGCAAAATAATTATTCTGTTAGAAATTATTTATTATTATTTTACCACATTTTTTTTTTAAATTGTAATTAAATAAACTTTCTGAGGGGTCAGAAAAAAAATAGCTACTTTTTTCTCGATTACTTTAAATACATTTGGTTTTTGGTTTATTTATAAAAAATTGGTGTAGAACTGAATGAACTTTCTCCTGTTTAACAATATTGCTGATAGTTGACATTGTACTACATCTTTTTTTTTTTTTTTTCATTTACTCCACTTGAATTGTAGAAATACACCACTATAGCATGTTTTCACAAGTTTACATAAGCGGGTATGCATACATAACCAACGTACATACTCATAATATATTAAATTGTTGAGGTAGTTTCTGAGTAACTACCTGCATGTCTTGGCAACCATCGTGGAAAGACAACCCCGATACACTAACGGAATCATCAACACCTGAGTTGTAGTACCAGACAGACACGTGCCTGCAGAAAATGGCGCTTGTTAACAAGTCGAGAGGCGTGGTGAACCCATCAGAAGGGGGTGAGCAACCTGCGGGTACAATATCCTACACGGCATTAGTATTCCACAATGACTGTGCGAGGATTGTTATGGAAAGGAACTGCACCTGCTGCTGATGTCACCGCTCCTTGTAGCTTCATCAAGTCTACCGGCATAACGTTCTCGGCATGTTTTGTAGCAAGGATTGTGAAGAGTTTCAAAGCTTCAGATACAACATAATAAGACATACTTGTCATAAAAAGATCTCTTCAATGGCTAGCGTGCACATGAAAATCTGCGAATCTTTAAATGTAAAAAGTATACTTTATATCTAAAAAGTTATACTTGAGATCCATTCATTGGTAAGCTGGATATATGGATACTCACGGGAAGGTTTTGCACATGTATCGTAGTTATAAAATCCCTCCTCCGAATGAACGAGTACCTATGTTCAATGTTTATAATATTAGCTGAAGATTAGTTAAATACAATAAAAACGTAAAAAGTCCTGTTTGTAATGCATATTTCTTAAGATAATTAACGTAAAAGAAAAGAGGTGGGGACAACGCTACGTCAAGGCCTGCCAACGCCGAACTCATACGGTTCGGTATTTCATATTTGCTGGATTTGAATAGTGTTTAATGCTTCAAAATTTCCATCCAAGATATATCTTTCCGCTTTTTTCTCTCACACTGTTGTCTCGGAATATAAATATTTAGTTTAAAATGTATTTTATTAGTTATTATAAACGGATGTTTATAAAGTGGAGAAATGAGAAACTTTCATAGCATCATTTTTCGCAGCTGTATACGTCGCATTACAGTGGACTTAGGCCACGCCACCTATCCTCAACCCACACCTTCAAGACTCATTTCAATTTTTTAACTATATACAAGTTCTTTATTTTTATTTTTTTATGTGATTAATTTTGCATGCCAAAACCAAACTGAAGACTAACGCCGCCTGTTAGCATATGATGATTAGGAAAAATGAAAATTTTTGGGTATTTAAATGCGTTCAAAAATAGTTTCTGTCTCTGGTACAAAGTAATCACATTTCAAATACGAGATATCACTTCTTTTCAGATTTTTCAAGAATATAAAGTCAAATAAACAATAATAAATGTACTCACCTTGAGCGGTTCAGGGTCACCAGCCCAGGACGGTATCGGTGTGATGACAATACCGCTACCTCCCGTCTCGCTAACCATCCCTGCAAAAAAAATAATAATAAATTAATTATATAATTATTAATTGATGATTTATAATAAACAGAGTTTTGTATATTATAAAAAATAAACAAAAAATCTTTGATTATTCTTTTTTCGATAACAATAAAAAAAATGTGTTTCTACAGACTAAAACTTTTAACATAAAATAGTAAATGCCTGAAAACATTTTTAAAAAAAATGTATACTTGCATGATAAATGTATGATATTCGTTTAAAGAGTAAATAGACGCGGTTGGAATTTTTAAAAATAAAAAAATTAATAGAGATTTCAAGAAGAAAATATTAAAAATTAAGTATCCTCTCCATCAAGACTACCAAAACATTTATTTTAATTCCACCAACTCAGAATCATGCGCAATGAGATTTTAATTTATAATCTTGAAATTTCACAAAAGTTAGATTATTTCATCAGATTTTGAACAGTACAAACAACTTTGCAAAACGAGTATAATTTCGGTGAGGTATTTAGTTTAGGAAAAAATAAATCTTAGATATTTGCAGATAGATATGACTATCTGATATTTTTTTGTTATGCTATAATAGTAGGATGGAGAATCTGAAGACTCGCTGTAACCAACCTAATACTGACATGGAATTGATGCTGTGCGATGCTCACGTCTACAGCTGTAACAAGAAGATCAAAGTTTTGAACAGTTACTTTGTTAGTTCCAATATTTACAACAAAAAAAAACACACCGTTATGATATTATTTTTTCAGTTTAATGATACAGCTACGCCATAACAAGCATTAATTTATGTTATAATATTTCTTTGCATTTTGTTAGAACGATAAAGTTTGTACCATTTTTTTACGCTTTTTCCGATATTATACTTTTTCAATCGAACTAAATATTTTATAGATTATATTAACTAAATAGATTATATTTTACTTATAATTAAAGTAATTTCACATTGGAAAATCTTATATGTATAAAAAAAATATTCAATTTATATAATTAAATTCAATTATAGGTTCTATAAAATTATATACTATTTGGTTTGATTATGGCAAAATCAAAAACGATTTTACCAAACCATTTATTACTTATGAAATATCTGAAATAAATACTGAAGATCAAATGGCAATAAATAAATGGCGCAAGTTCCGAGCTACAATCTTTAATAAACTGTTGGCATAATAAATGAGGATATAGTTACTAATAGCACAGATAAAGTGGGACTTAAACACCCTGAAATGGTACGTATTGTAAGAGCGAGCACGAAGGTAATTACAAAGACTGGATCAGATAGAGTCGAGAGGCAGGCTACGGTTCAACTGCTTCCAATTCCCGGGCACACACGGTGCAGCGCATTATTAATGCTCTCCTGTAACGCCTACTGGCGAGGGAAATGTATTTTATACGGCCAATATCAACTAGCATCTGTCATTAAGTATTATGTAATTAATCAGCTCCTCAAAGACGTTATATTTACTCAGATATTCCGCTCAGAAAACAAGGTAGTGCGGAAGTGGGTTCAAGACAGGTAAAGACTCCAGAAAAAACAGAAAAGTATATAATTATTTGTAGGTCTGCATTTGTTTCACTGAGCTATTTCAGACAAATTCTTAATTAATTAAATTAAAAGAATAATAATTGAAACAATCACAATATGTTCTCTTTTTAAATTATAGCACAGGTACTTCAGCGATTAAATATAAGCAAGTACCAAGGAAAAATATAAACATTTTATACATAAAAACTATTATTTTCCTGTAAATAACAATGTTAAAAAAATAAAATATTATAAATAAAATAAAAATAATTAAATGACCTCCGAAAAGTGAACTTGGATTCGCTACAGGATATTGATATTCTTTTTATTTCTTAGTCCAAATATTTACAACTGTATAAAAAATAAAAATACATTTAGTAAATATAAACAAAAGAATATAACGACATACAAACACTTGTTGCGAAACTACCTACTGGCACCATTCTAAGGATATGAATATTCAAATTAGAAATGCCGAAAATTTGATCATTTTACAATTTAAAACAAAGTTGGGTCGTTTCTCAAGAATCAAAATTAGTTTTTCTAAATAGCTGAATATTTTTTCTATTAAATTCAATTTGAACACCGCTACAATAATTGATAAGCATATTTCAAAAATATGGAAAATTAATTTACCCTTTTAATAATGAGCAGGGCCTATATTTTTATGTAGTAAAAACTCTCAGAATATAGACATAATGTATGCTAAAATTCCTGTAAAACATGCACTAAAACATTCGAAAATATAGAGAAGAAATATCCGAATATAGCAGCTAAAATATTCAAATGTACTATACCAATATAATATACCATAATATAATATACCAACAAAAAATTGAGAACGAAAAAGAAGTTGGAGAAGGGAATACACAGTAAACGAAACTTATTTCAATTTTTCCATAAAAATATGAAAAATAGATGATAAACTCCAGATTAAAAAATGCATCCAGGCTCAGATTACAAGGTTACATGACAACAATGATTCAGAAAAATTATAACATTTTTGAAAACTTAAATTATTTCAAACAGAATCATATAAGATAGAAAAATGTAAGCGTGCAATGAATAAATATATTATAAAAATGCAGCAATGTCTTACATTATGGAAATGATTTTCTTAAATGTGTTAATAAAATAGAAAGAAAATACTCCTTAAGTTTCTCTTTAATATTCTACTTAAATTTTTGTTTTTGCTTTACTATGGAATTATAGTTATAGGTTTTAAAATGTCAATAGAAAACTTCGTTATATCGCCCTTTTTTAATGTTCTATGAGTACCAAAGGAATTAAAGGGTTATGTTACGAAAACAATTAAGTAATTTCGAAGTTCGTCCTCATTTTGAAACAAAATAAATTTACTAAAACCGATTATTAGAAAACAAACTAAATAAGACAAAGTCTAAATAACTAATGTATTTAAAAAAAATAATGCACTTTTTAAAAGATCATTATATAATAGAAACTTTTAACTATAATGATTTTAATGGATTGAAAACTTATTTATAAATAAGTAATAGGATATGCTATCAAAAGTATCTGTTACAAAATTGAGCGATCTGAGATCTTATTTGAACTACCTTGAGATCAACTTTCTAATTGATAATGGGTTAATATTCTTATACTTTCCCCTTAATGTAGAGTGATGAAGACTTATAACTATTTATAAAATCACTTTATTAGAATATAACAAGTACTTGATAAATATCTATATACTTTTAGTAAGTGCGTGATCATTATTTTATATGAGAGTTGAAATATGCAAAACATAAATTAATCAAAGTACATTTTTTTAAATGTAAGTTTCATTCTCATTTTGTTACAAGCAGATTTTTAAAATAATAATTTGACCTATTTATTGGATGGAGATTCTTCTTTTTTTCGATAAAAATAAAATAAAATAAATTCTAGAGACTGAAAATAGTCTTATTTATTAAGATATTAATATAGGATGTAGTCATTACTTATGCTGGACAACCAGCCTTTTGATCCATTCCGACTCCAGAGTTCCGGAGCTGATAAGTAAATAAGTTATCAGTTTTGTTCTAACATAGATATGGGTATACAGAGAATATTATACGAAAACAAATGAATCCGGTCTAAATCCCGGATCTCCAATCTTTATGGTCCGCGGGCCACATTGAGCCTCGACTAAGTTGATTTCACATTTTTAAATAGTTTTAAAATTTTACCATGTGATCAAAAATACCTTAGCCGTAGTTTGGAGACCACTGGTCTAAATAACCTCAGTTTTCTGCAGAGTTTGAATTTTAAGGACGTATATATCTTCATTATTATTTCTGTTAATGCCCTTGATTTGTGAATAATATATCGTTGGAAAGAGGAGAATTTAGAAAAACAATATTTAGAATAGAAAATTCAACTTTATTCTAGGACTGAGTCCCCTTAGAATAACAATGATGTATATAGAACGTCGTAAAAAGTAATGGAGAGTGAAGAAAAATGTATAAATAATAATTTCTGAAGACTGTTATTATTTAACGGATCACGCGTTTTCAAGGAAATTAAATGAAAATTTTCAAACTAAATGTAAACTTTTAAAAGTTTGAAAAATTATTTAAAATCCATCTAATCCACATAAATTTGTGAAAGAAGAAGTGAAATATAAATATATTTCATGGATGTATAAAACTTATCTTTATAACCTTAACTTTATTTACTGCAGCTTAATACTCTAGATCTGATATTATATTTAAACAATTAGGTATAAACGTCCGCTTATTCCCAAAAATCGTCATGTAACTTTTTATAAAATTAAATTCGTGAATACTTTGATGAATTTTCTCTTTGGGAAATCCCGGTATCCATTTAAAATTAGGGTGACAACTTCTGATCTAACTATGGCAAGTCATGAAAATCTCGTAATTTCATTTTAGTAAACTTTACAATGAAAAATAACGTTTAATGACTAATAGGCGTACAATCCAAAATCATTTATAGGCTGAATATACAGATACCTTCTCAAATCTATGCAGACACATACGTAGATGTGGTTTACACTCAGAGTTATGTGGTTTACAAAAACAAATGGAATACCGAGGCTTTTATTGTCTACCGTTGATATAATTAATAGGGTTTTTGTTATTATAATGGTCTTAATGATTTGTTAGTAGTAAGCTTTGAGCTGTAGCTTCGTTAATAATGCACCACAAAAATTTTATAATAGCCCAAATTTGCCAGAAAATAATTGCTATCCAAAGTAGAGCGGTAAGTGAAAGTTGTGTGTTGCGCGCACATTTTTTTTTAATGTGGCGCAAATCTTAGATGTCCATTAAAGGTAACTCCTAAAACTATTTTCAGAAAGAAAATATTTTGTAACATCTAATATTTAAACAATATCTTCACACAGCTTCTAAGCGAGATGCGGAAGAGAAAAAAAGAGAACTAATCTCAAAAAAGGTTTTCAATATTAATAAGATAAGTCCAAAAAAGAAGGGCCATTTCCCCGAAGTGGCAATGTTATCCATTTCAATTGGACGTACGGGTCTCTGATCCAAATGTATAGCAACGCCACCTGCGATTTGCCTAACAGCTAGGCCACCTGTATAATTACAGCACTAAGACGTTGCTACGCTATATTATTTCTAAAAAAAAAACTCTGGTGTGTCTGCTCACACGATATTCCGACCTATTTCAGAAAGGTTTTTATATATTTACATATGTCCATCAAGAAACAAAAAAAAATTTTATTAGATTTATTTTCCTGGAAATTAATCAAGGTAAAGATTTGAGTACGATTTATTTGATAAACTAAAGCAATGATAAACCAGCCTAGGGTAGATCAGTGTAAAAATTTCAATACTCATTAATGTTGCTGATCAAAAACTTTTTGTCATAGCCTAATTTTGTCACATAATAATTTCTGTTAAAAGTGTAGGAAGTAGTGAAGCTTGTGTGGTAAACGGAATTTCTTACTTTCACTTAGTCATCTTTATTCTCTCATTCATCCCTTTCTGACACCAGAATAGGAACCCGAAATCGTACATTGAAAATTGAATAGCTGTAACTTCGTTGATATTTGTCCGAAATGAACGGTCTTTATATAGTCTTGTAGGGAATTTCATTACCTCTCAAAAAATAGGCTAAAAGGGCTCTGAAACCTACATATCTATCGAAAACCACATATCGTAAATTTGACGGGATTGAAATACTTTCCTTACCTAGTATAGGTAGAAAAGTAATCAATTAAAACATGTGTAGAAAATAGAATACGCTGTATCATCGGTAATACTGGTTTGATTCCGATGATTTTTTTTTGTTTTGTTGGTAATATAATTACCTTTCAAAAGTTTTATTATAAATTTTACCATAAAATACATACATAGCGCGTTAGGAAACAAAACATATTTCTTTTCTTTATGTTTTTCCTGATGTTTTTTTTCGGGAATTTAGTACAAGTACAAAAACTGAAAAGACAATTATTAAAACATTATAGGAAAGTTTCATGAAAATCGTTAGAGCCGTTATCGTGCTACAGTCTATAGAAAAACATTAATTTATTGCGCAGGTACTATAGCGCATAGAGCACTCAATTTGTTTAACAGGCATCAGTAGTCAAAACCCTACAAACGTTTTTAAAAAAACATCAAAATCGGTTTTAGTTCCGGAGAAAATCTTGGCACAGACAGACAGACCGATGGCTAATAATGTGATTTTTGAACTCAAGGGTCTCTGAAACGTATAGATTCGTCGAAAACGCCATATCGGAAATTTGACGCGAGTTGCGGGATCAACATTTTTCACGATAAAAACCGTGTTTTTTTTCGGCAATCAACAATATTTTAGTAGAATTTCAATTTGAAGGAACTTCTGAAACAGAGAACAGAGGGGAAAATATGGAATTTAACGATTTTAACTGTTTACAATTTAAAAATTTTCTTTTTATACTTTCGTTTCCCTTATTTTTAAGAAGAGAAGAGCAATAAACTTTCTTAGAAGGCATCATCTTATCGACTGAACAAACTTATTGAAAATCTGAAGAATCGGTTTGGTTCATCTTTAACCTCAGTTTATAATTATGACTTTCAATCATGTTTACAATTGTTTGCCCTAAATGTAATAGTAAAGAAGAATGAATCTCATGAATGCCACTACCAATCGTTAAATATAGTTTTTCAAAACAACTCATACACATGAAAAAGTTCTTCATTTATTCCAAGGAAGAGCCGAAGGAGGTTTCATGCCGCAAGTTGCGTAGTCAAAAATTTTGAGGAGGCATATAATAACAGGGTTTTGAATTTTCGGAACGAAAAGTTGTAAACCAAAGAACAATGGGAACAGAACGGAGAATGTTTAATTGTATATGATTTACAATTATTTAAATTCTGATTTCGATTGCACTGTTTTTAAAAAGTGGAGACAATAAAATATTTAGGAAGAATAGAGGGAGGATGGGAGTAGGATAATGCACCACAGTCCCTTGGTAGGGATGGGCACTCATGATTTATTTTAAAATCTTCTTACTGAATACGATTAGTTTTTTTCATTAGATAAATAGAACAAGATGTATCCACCAGTTCATAGTTATTCATAACCACATAAATGTCGATGCTTTTCTAACAACAGTCATTCGATTTGAAAATATGTTTCCACACTAGATAGTATTTTGATACGGCATACTACTGCTAAATGCCCAGTGTGTACAGTTATTCCGAAAATGACCCACAAAGTATTAGCAGAGAAAGTGTGGTTAACATTCGCTGATACCGAGTGCTGATGTTGCCGCGCCACATCACTACTCGTTCCCTGATAGGGTCATCAGCTGAAATGAACAACCATTAGCATTAATCGCTATTTCTGTCCGTTTTCGTTTCCACACTAGGTAGGTAGAGAAGCTTTGTTTTTGAGGTAAAAAAATAAAAAAGGTTCCATCAATGTGTGTGAAGTCTTTGTTGATGGTTTCAAATCAAGTTAATCAAAATACATCCTTTGCTTTCGTTTACACAGGCATTAATTTATTTTCATAGACAAGCATATATTTAAAAACAGCTCTTTCAACTAGGGGAATAGCACACTGCTTGGCAGACTTGCTTATTTGTTTGTTGTCAGTATAGGAATGGATGTATAGGGTTGAGAATTAAATATTTTTTTTTTTTAAATGAGGAAAGTTTAACTTGCTATAAATCGGTAATATCGGAGTATTGTTTTTAAAATTTCATTTTTACTAATAGAGTGCTACCAATGGGTAGTTTCTCAACATGTGTTTCATGTCATTATATCCATGTGCGAATTTACTAGATGTATTTTTTGTGTACAGTTTTAAATATCATATAAAGAAATAAAAAAATTTTTTTTACTAAAATCTGTGTATGTGTACAGTCATATATTTAAATCCATTATTTTTTATTATTAGGACTATTCAGTTGACAGAATTTTATCCATTATAAAATCCAATTTTAACATTTTTTATTATTAATTTTAGTGATTTTTCAAGTGGAAAACTTTATACATTTATTCAGACTGCGATCACCTACTTTCGAATCCACTTATCCTCTGTCTGTAGAAGTATTATAAATTTTACAACTAGAAACATCACTAAAATGGGACCCTGCCCCAGAATAAAGTTTATTTTCTATCTATTTATTTGTTTATTTATTTTTTTTAATGAATGACTACTCAAAAATGATAAAATTGAAGTTAGTCATTCTGTCAACTAAAAGGCTCATTTAATCTAATTGTGGAATAATATCAAAATGTTTTTGTTCACTCTACAATAGCGCTTTAAAATGCAAATGTTTTTCATTGATGCGCAAGTGATTCTGTTAGTTTTCATTGAGTTGGATCTTTATTAATTAATCAATTAAACAGTTTTATACTATACTATCTAATTTTTGTAATCGATTTATTACGCAATAATTTAATTTTCTGTTCAATTAAGCTCTACAGGTAATGATAAGCGCAATACCACATGAAAATGGAGAAATGAAATGAAATGAAAAAAAAAATAATAACCAACAAGAGCAAGTAAAGCTATTTGCTTTCTTTCAAGGGTAGTGAAATACCAACAAATTTTAATTTAAGAGATTATAATGGCAGTGGTAATATACGCAACAGTGCGCCCTAAAAGGAAGAACCGAGAAAAAACTGCAGTGATCTGGAATCAGGGGCTATGGAGGATAAAGACCAATAAATATCTACTTATATACCTTCGTAAGTCAAAATTTTATGAAATAAAGGCAAGGAGTATAAGGTATGGGGAATATGTAGGTCGGAGTAATTCATGAGATAGCCTCTGTACAACAATGAATGCCTATAAAGCAGTAAAATGCCATAATATGTTAAAGTACAGGTTGATATATATCATATGCCTTTTTCAGACATCATACATGAATTTTAAAAATTTCTATAAAGACCGAATGGCAACAAATTTACCAAAAAAGAATAAAAAGAGATAAATTAAAAATCTCACTGCCCGCTGGTAACAAAGGAATACAGGTATGGTAATAGCAAAGCTCCTAGAACTTGGAGAAGAGCAATGTGCAGATTGAAAATTGATCATACTATTTCAGATATCTACTTATATATGATTAAGAGAAATAACAGATTATTGTGAATTTTATATTGAAATTAAGGACGACCCGAAACATTTACTGATGTCGTGTATTAAATATAAAGCAGAGAGATACCATTTCATCAATAAAATTAAAACTTTAATAAATATCCACAGTTCATCTTATATTAATATAACAAATACTAATTATGTTCTGGAAGCGTTCGTTAACTCACTGCGTCACTTTGTTAACTCCACAAGAATTAAATTATAAAAATAAAGGTTCTTAGTTAATGATGGAACAAAATAATCATTTAGAATAATTATTATTTAAAATATAGTCTAATGGCGTCTAGCTAAAGCCTTGTCAAAAAAAGGTCATGTAGGGAGAATTAAAAAAAAAAGTAAAGTCAACAAGAGAGCGGGTGTCTGTGCAGGCTAACGAGTGTGCGAAATCCGGGTTGCCCAGCAACCTGATAAACTGAAGATTACGAGTTCGAGTCTCCGGAGCCGGAGGTTATTAACTCAGACTAATGTTTGTATTAATATAAACCGTACTCTTCCTTGGCCGAAGAAAAATCCCTTAAAGGTGGGGTAGGAGAAGAGATGGAGATAAAGGTAGAATCTACAAAAACTGGAAAACAATATAAGTTTCAACAATGTAGTTATTATGCGATGTTGGAATCACTAAGCATGGAAAACCTAATAGCAATGTTTGGGAATTTATCAGAAATAAAAAAATAGACCACCAACTGCTACAAATAGGTCACCAACAACGATAAATACATGGAGAAAAATACTCGACAAACTAGTTTGAGAAAGTTAATTCTACAACCGACTAAAATTGGGTTCGAAAATCTCTCTGAGGAACTTCACAAAAAATGTAATCACATCATAACTTGCCAATTACTCGCTCGGTCTCGTTAGGACATGTTTTTTCTTATAAAAATTAATTAATTTCAGTAATTAATTCAAATATTCCAAGTCAGAAGTCGAAGAAAGTTTCTAGACGGTAGCGAAGCCTGCAAAACTAGATATACTCATATACAAGGCGGAAGACTATTTTTTTGTTGCTCTCAAAAAATGATTACGCAACTGAGTGCAAATTAAATTAGCTAATATTAAAAAAAAAATAGAAATAAGTAGTATGATATTTCGCTACCATACTGATTAGAAACACTCAATATTCTGAGCAGCACTGAAAGGTTCAAACGGAATTACTAAAAGAAACGGATCATATGAAACTACTTAATTCATCTTCAACGGTCTAGATTCGTCTTGATCATTACAGATCAGCGAAGGGTACGACCGAATTTAAAAAAAACATTAACTTTAGGAATGAAATATTCAGTAATGATCCATTTATTGCAGTTACCTATACTACATAAAGAGAACAACTATAAATTATTCTACTTTATTTTATAATAACATTAAAATATAATTGAAAAAAGAAATGTATTACAATTAAGTATACTTAAGATATAGGTAGAGAATTAAGAATTAATGATAATCATATATATTCACGTAAGAAGTATACTACTAAAGTCAAATCGCTACGATTTGGATTTTATTACGGTATTAAAATTATGGTGGCCTTATATTCTGAGTATAAGTATTGATAATAAGTTAGAAGGGTAATAAAATATGTAATATTTTATTGTCAAAAACTGATATTTGCTATTAGTAAAACATAAACCGCTCATATAGAAATATTATGATGGTGAAAAATAAAATGTCACGGTAGACATAATTCATATTATAATTGAATATGAACCTAATGGAAAGACTGGATCAACCTTATTTATTTGTATTTTTTAATTCCGTAGCCACCTCTTGTCTATGAGATCCGTGAATATTCTGAAACGATTTGAATTCAAAATACATTTTTAAAAAAATATATCGCTATTTAGTCTATTTATGACCGCAACCCCGGACCATCTTCTTTCTTTATAATGCAACGGTCAACTATTAAATATTCAATTAAAAAAATTATATTTTAGGTATCTTTTTTTGGCTTATTATGTTCAATAATCAACCTTTGTAATCAATAAAGAAAATAAAAATGTTAATCTCCTCTCGCAAATTTGAGGTTTTATGTTTCAGGATACATAGAATCCAATGAAACGCTGGATGAAAGAGGATGAAATGCTGAACGTTTCCCTCGCTTACAGTATCTACAGTCAATTTTTTATTTTCTCAGATATTTTCATCCATATCTTTTATAAAACTCGTTATCATTTGGTTTTAGGCACTATTTTTTTCCTTTTCGCCTCTCTAACACCGCGTTGCGTTAAGATACAATTTTGAATAACAGCCCATTATAGAGAGGATGAAATGCTGAACAATTCCCTCGGTTTACGGTATGCAAGTCCGATCTTTAGATTCTGAGTAATTTAAATCCTTACCTTCAATAAACTAGTTATCATTTGGTTTTCGACACTATTTTTTCTTTTCACCTCCTTGAGACAACGCCGCGTTAGAAGTTTTAGTAATGGCCCATAACAGAGAGGATGAACATTTCCCTCGTTAGTGATATGCAGGTCCGATTTTTAGTTTTTGAGATATTTAATCCATATCCCAACCAAAAACATTTGAATTAATCGACTCCAGCCGACTTTACCCGAGCGTTACATATCGGATATATGATGACGGCTTAATGTAATTCACTCTCTACAAAAAAAGTGCAAAACGCGCCTAAAGAAATTTTCACTTCAAAAATACATTTCTCAGTAATGCTCCTAACTAAGAATAATTGTCTATAGCAGAACTTTAAAAACAGTTGACTGTTTCTTAATACATTTTATTTGATTTGAGTTGGAAACTTCGAAAATGACTTTATACACTGTTTGGATATTTCATAAACAGCTCCTTACATCGGAATGTTCAATATTAAGGTTACTTCCTGGTTTATTAGTTAGTGAACCCTAGCCGAGAAACAGTTTCTCCCATGACGATGGTTCAAGTCATTAAAGACATGTAGAGACGTTGCTTCTAATGCAGAGACGTTGGGAAAAAGTAATTACTTAATGAATACTTCCTGCGTGGGCAGGCGAGCTTGAAAACCGAGGCAGGAAGTACATAAGGAGGCGGGGAAGAAAAAACTTGAGTAAACTCCTTTCCCGGTCTTCTTCGACATAACAAGTGTCGGGTTGATATTTAATGGATATATTAAAATGCTAATGAGGCTAACTTTAAATTTTAATGACCCATAAGTTAAAAAAAAAGACTTTAAACAAGCGACTGAAAATATTATATTCTCCTTTTTCCCAAATCAAAATTGAAAATAAGACAAAAACTAAGTACAAACACATACTTACTCAAACCTATACGGACATATGCCTCATATATTTACGTTCCAGCAAAAAACACTATAATAATTTCAGTCGGAAATGTTTAAGACTAATAACAGGAGATTCCTGGCACGTAAAAAAACAAAACTTTATAAACAGACTTACGACAACCAACTATCGACCATCACATACCTACTCTTCATTTCTGACCTCATATTAAATTACAAGGACAATATAAGAGGTTTATACAAGACATGGCCACAATTGAAATACGCTTCAGGAGGAGACTGGAAGTATAAAATCACAAAGTACAACTGCATGATTGAAAGTGCACTGATTCATCTTTCCAAGGATTAGAGTATTATTCAATTTGGATAAAATCATGAGATTAGAAATATATCTGTAAACGGACAGGAAAAAAAATACATCTAAAAAAAAATAATTCATACAATATAACTCAAAAACATCAATTTTTTTTTTTAAATGACTCCAAAAAACGAACTTGCCTTACTTTGCTGAGGGAAAAAGTTTACTAAAAGTATATTTTTGTTTTAGTAATTATTTATACATTTTACCCCATTTATACAATAGGAAACATCTTTTTCTTAAATTACGAAAATAAGCTATAAGATAAATTACACTTTAAATAGAAGGATCAAATGAGTAAGTGAATTTTTGAAAAAATGAATTATTGATAATAAAAAATAATAATGATAAATTGGTAAAATGATTAATTCAATAAAAACAAAATCAATATTTGGTTTAAAGTCTAGTCGATAGTGTCAATTGACGATAGACATTTGCCTTATCATTACGTACAGGTCATTTGAATAGATTTTCTTGAAGGGGTCTACGCATGGTCAATATTATTGGATCAATATCAAATTTCGTCAATTTACACAGTGTTACATTACATTAATGATATTGTTTTCAATCAAAGTGATATTTTTTTTAGTTTGTATTTTAGCGTATTGAAGGAGTGCCAATATTATTATAAACTATATAAAACAATTATTAATCGTATACATAGGTCTAAAGACTCGTCCACAAAAGAATGTTATTTCTTAAATCTTAAACAACTAGCAAACATAAAAGGAAACAATTTGAAATAATTAACGTTTTTTTAGGTAATGTCTAGGAATAAACTAAAGTTTACGATTACACAAATTTTAAGGTTATATTATTGAGAGAATAAAACGTAAAATGCGTTATAGGTATTAAATAGAAATATCCAATTCCTTCACTTGATAATAATAATGTAAATATAAATAAACAATCGATTGTTTTGTAGAAATTATTATTTATGAATTAAAGATAACTGAAGGGTTTAAATATGAAGATATTTTTTTTACAGTAATGTGTGGATTATTATTCATTTCCTTGGAGAAAACAAGATCATAATTAACATAATATTGACACATGTGAGAGAACCCAGTAATATATTTTCTACAATTAAATTGCTTCAATAATACTGACCTTGTAGGGGCTATTAAGAATTCTAAAATGTTAATTTTACACTTAATCTACTAATTATATATTTTTTAAAAAGTCTCTATGGGCACAGTGGCCAGAATCCCTGTTTCATCGAAATCGTAAATCCCACGACCGTAGCCTCCTCTTCAGGTGCGAAAGTACTTCTTGACGGTACCGAACCAATCGATGACCCCGTGCCTCTAGGTAGCCATTGGCTTAGATCTGTTGATATGAAATAGGGCTCCCACGGTTGTGGGCTATTAAATATTTTATTAAAATAACTGGACCTTAGGACCCGTATTTCCAGTTTTCATAATGACTCCATTACCTTCACCGCGTAAGGCCGCTCAAGAGCGTTCTCCGCCGAGGTGGCCGGATGGTAAAGAAATCCTAATTATATCCCTTCGGCCAATAATTTGCGCAACTATTATAGAGGTAGTTGCGATTGGCAGGAAGATATTAGTATTATGAAAGTCCGGTCGAAGGCTACCTAGATCTACCAAAATATAACGGTGAATTCTCACATGTGGATTTTAAGAGGAGGGTGGAATAAGAAAACAAATAAAACTGTCCACAAGAAAACAAACATCGACCAGTATACCCTACCGAGAGCTCTCACATTAGCTATCCTTCTCGATTAGGCATTCGAAGTGACATTAGCAAAACATGCATATCTGCAAATGCACTATAATATTATCAAGATGGTTTCTACAACACACACATATAGTGGAACTTTATAGTTAACCACGACTCTCAAAATATTCTTGAATTGCTTACCTTACTCCCAATGGGCAATATCCCATCAGTTTAATAGTTATTGAATAAGACGGAGCTATCCCAGAACTTGAGCTAACCCACTATTGTACTCGCTCAAGACCTATTTACTTGCTGCAGAAGAGTCTTGGTTTGAAGTTCTTTCACTTTTTAAGAATATCGAAGTCTATAACCGGAGAGTAAGGAAGCCATTCATGGATATTTTTTATTTATTAAAAATATCAACAAGTTTTTTTTTTTACATTGTCCGAAATACCCAAGGGATTATAAAGTAATTCTTCTCCGTTTATCTTTCCAGTATATTTTTAAACAGTCGAAGACTATTTAGTAAAATACCTTTCCTTTTGTGTATATCTTGTATGAGTGGATACTTTAAGCTCTAATACTTATTGCCTTTGAGTTAGCAGATTGTGTTAATATTAAATAAATAAATAAATAAATATATATATATATATATATATATATATATATATATATATATATATATATATATACATATATATATATATATATATAATTATTAAAATAGCGATATTTTAATTTATAAAACTTAAACATATAATAAGTATACTACGATAACCATGGCACATAAGAGGATTTCGACAAGAATTAGGGTTAATCTCGAAAACGGTACATTTTAGGTCATAAAAACGCAGGATCCAACGGAAATAAACCGGGTCTTAATGTCCGCTTCGAAATCTTTAAAATACAATTTAACTCACCTCTATTTAATTTAATCTTAGCCACGGGAAACACATTTTAAGAGGACAAGAATCCCCTCAGCATATTGACCATATGTGCCTCAATAGAGGCACAAAAGTGTGATAAAAGATAATTTCGCATACATTTTACTTCATTTATATCATCAGAAACATTTTTTTCTTAAACTACGAAAATAAACTAGATAAATTATAATTTAAATACAGGGATCAAGTGGACAAGTGAATTTTTGAAAAATGGAACATTATAAAATTATTGATAATAATAAACAATAATGATAAAGGGGTAAAGTGATCAGTTTATTAAAAACAAATTCAATATTTGTTTCGAGTCGAGTTGATAGAGAGTCATTGACGACAAAAATAAATGGGTCCTTACATGGTTAATACGGCGCAGTTTATGACAGAGCACATTATCCGAGCTTTACTTTTCATAATAATAATGACAGATAATTAGCAATAAAATAACCTGGTATGCTATTGGGGTATCCAACACTGGCAACATCAACGTAATCCAAAATCCAGGTCAATGGCTTAGTGGAGGTCAAGATAATAGACAGGACACCGTAGATGAGCTTTGCCTGCGGTGTACTGTGCTGAATTAGTGTACTCTATGTGTGTTGGAGTACTGTTACCCCAACCTGGAGGGCCGGTGGCTGATTGCGGTGCAGGGACCAAGCGGTATTACGGCATCAGCTATGGGAAAGCTATGTTTCATATCTTTGAAGGTCAGCTGTTATATTACGATAGTTAATAATGTAAGGAAATAAATAACAACTAAACGTCTAATAATAAATAACTCGTAATGGCAAACAATAAAATATGAGGAAATAAATATGAAGGTCATTATTATTTATCTCCCTGTGCTATTATACATTGTATATTTTCAGTTGTATTACATATATTATTATTTTTTATATATTTGAAAAGAATACAAATATTTTACTTTTAACAAAATATCACTTAGCGGAGCTTCTTAGTTTAATATAAAAATAAATAATTTATCTACGTATCTAAAGTGCACCTCATTTGATTTCACGAGCGGATTTATCTAGAAAGAAGGGAGGAAGGGAAGAGCTTTCGGACTATACCCTACAAAAAAAAAAGTCTATTGTCTATTAAAAAATAAAGTGACTTGAACTAAATACGTACCTCGCCAATCCTATGTTCTATTTCATTTTCACTTATCTATACATGAAATATATAGTAAAGGAAAGTATTGTGATCGGGAAAATTTTTAAATCTCCGTTTTCAATGGAAAAGGCATGTTTTGAGGTCTCCTGATAACTAAGTCCCGCAAAATGTGTATATGTGTATGTATGCCTCTATGTGTGTTAACAGTCTAGCTCAAAAACTAAAATTCGTACGAAAATTAAATTGCATATTCAAGGTTTTTATATTCTAGGAATGTTACAGTAACTTTTCGTCAAAATCGGCTAATCGGAAGTGGAACTTTATATAATGGATTAAACACATTTCTACGATTTTCTCGAAAACGGCTAAAACGGTTTTGATTAAATTTATCATATAAATGTAAAATTAACCAGTTTTAAATAAAATGTTATTTTTATTCTGAGTTATGTTCTCTGACAGGGCTTAAATGGCTAATTTTCAATATTAGTTTCCCCTAAAGTACCTTTCAATTTTTTATTTCAAACAATTGACTATTTCATATTAATTTATAATATAAAACATAGTTAAAAATAAAATATGAAAGAACGTGATAATTAAATAAAGGAGAAATAAGAGCTCACCCGAAAGATTAGAACATGCTTCGATAGAACATGAGCTTAATATAATACGGACTCCGACAATATTATATAAATATACATATGTGGTTTTCATAAATGCTATTGTTGGTATTATTTAATATTTAATTGGATAGATTACGGTATTGGATAGCGGTATAAATATTAAAATTTGTAAATATAAGGGTACTTCTACAAAATAAAAATACCAACAATGAAATATAAATAAATATAGCGTCTATATTTTTTACTTTCGCTTCCTCTTTCTGAAAATACTAATTTCTCCTAACAAGAGGATGGTAAGTGAAAGTTGTGTGATGCGCGCACCGCACCAGATTTTTTTAATTATAATGCATTTACATCTACTTAATGTAAGTACGATGTCAATTATAAAAACAATTATCCCTAATTATTTCTAAAAAAAATACCTTAAAAGCATTATTGTTCTCGTAGTATAACCATTCCTTTCCTTTTATTCCATATTAATTACTGTTAACAGATTTAAAATGGAATTGTTCAGCTCCAGCAGGGGGTTTGCGGTTTAATGGATGCACGAAAGAGCCTCATATCTACTGGAAACGAATGTTAAATGAAGAGAATTTTCAAATCAAGAAATTTGTACTGTTTTTTAGAAGGGAAGTAAGTTAAACTTTCTTATTCCTTGAGAGTTTATACCATCGTCACGGAGGCAATGGGCACCGATGAACCTCAGTTTGGGATTTTAAGGGATATATTAGTTTTACAACTAAGAGAAGGAGCATTTGAACTTATCGTATCTCAGAAGGTTGAACATGCTGAGTTTCTTGATGTCCTCCTGTTTATATCAAAAAGGGCAATGTAATTTACATAATCAAGTGTATCAGGTTCCGTTCCTACCTACACTGGTGATCTATCTTCGATAATATTATCCCAATTACATTTTTTAAGTTGTAAATAACTTGTCATTCATAAAACGGAACAGATGTTTCTGACGGATAAAGAATTTTTCTAACGGAAAGGATAAAGAATAATAAAAATAAATTAGAAAATATATAAACTTTTGAATGAACAATTAACTTAATAACTCAATCAATTTAAGTCGTTGCCATGATACGAATAATGAGTAATAAAGACTGCAGTAGTTGCCTAGATGCTTTAATGAGAGGCTAAAGGTCTTTCAGGTATCATTTAATTAGTCTAAGCCAGTGGAATATTTACATACTGATACCGCTGACAGCTGATGACTGGTGTAGTTTTGCCGCCAAATAACGGGCGCCACTTTTTCCCGCGGGAAATATGAACTCGCTCCCGCTCTTAATTTAACGAGCTGCAATTAACATATCCGCTACTTGCCTCTGCGTGAGAATCCTCGGTCCAATCTGAACCATCGGCTCCCTTCGGACGTCATTAGCGAGCATAATTCTTCTTAGATAGGCTCAGGGCACCATTCATTATTTCCATTGACGGTTAGATCCGTTAGATATCAGAAAAATTCCATCCTTATCGTGGATATCTATGATAGTAAGCATCTTATAGAAAACATATTTGAATTATAAAACATAAATTATAAATGAGAAGGAGTTAGTCGAGGGTGCGGTCAAATAAATAAAAAAAATTAAAATATATAAATAATTTTAATTTTTGCCGACGTTTCGACCCACTTTGCAGGTCGTCTTCAGGGCGTAATTTGTGGTACTGCGGGAGGCAGTTGAAACACTGGCAGTGTTTAGGTGTACCAGTGTTGACTGCCAGTGTTTCAACTGCCTCCCGCAGTACCACAAATTACGCCCTGAAGACGACCTGCAAAGTGGGTCGAAACGTCGGCAAAAATTAAAATTATTTATATATTTTAATTTTTTTATTTATTTGACCGCACCCTCGACTAACTCCTTCTCATATCATATCAACGGTCAACCATCTCTACATCATTATAAAGTATAAATGGATTATTAATATTTAATAGTTGACCGTTGGCTTATTAAGGAAGGGGATGTTCCGGGGTGGCGGTCATAAATAGACTAAATAGTGGCAAAACTATTTTACTATAGTTTAAAATAAAATATCTTTGCCAATCTTTAATCTATTTATGACCGCCACCCCGGACCATATCCTTCTTTTATAAATGGATTAGAAGATAAAAACACAATTCGGCATATTTTCAAAAAATATTTCTAACCATTTTAGTTCAATATATATTATATAATTTTATAACGATGATAGCAGACATCAAGGTATAAAAAAGTTTATATAAACAATTGTCCGATTTTTATCAGAAGAGTAGGGAATTTAATTCAAAAGGTTCACCAACGCCTTTGAATCGGTTATATTTGTAAACTCTTTAGAGGAGATATAAAAAAAAGAATGAATAATCAAAAATTAATAATAGATAGATGGATTAATAAATGAAAAAGATATTTAAAAACATATGAAAAATGACATATATTAAAATAAATATAAAAAAAAGAAAGAACAATAAAATTATATATAATTTTTATAAAATAAAAATTTATTTTTATATTTTATTTAATAGCTAATGGATTTTAAGAAATTTTATCACTGTTTTTATGTTTGATTCGTTGTTACTTAATATAACTGATATATACGGTACTAGAGATAATCGATTTAGGCTTGAAGTATAATAAGTGCATTCTTGGAAAATATGATTGATTGTGAGAGGGCTATTGTAGTGTTGACAATTTGGTGGTGGCCGCTTAGTGATGAGATTTACATGAGTTAGGTTCGTGTGTCCTCTTCTTAACCTGGTGGTTTAATTAAGTACATTTACATTTTAATTCATAGCTAACTTAATAATGAGCCTATGTGACTTATTTTTTTATGTTTAAATAGATGGATGTTGAAATGATGAGGTGGTGATTATTTACTTTAAAAAACAGTACGATCTTTATAGAAACTATAATACCTCAGAGTACTTATTTTTTCAAAAGATTGCATTGCAAGCCGATATTCCTCAACAAGCCTCTCCAACAATAAATAATGTCACTAGAAATGTAGTTAGCGTGTTTACCAGGTCGGAGTGCTATCAGAAAGTGTTGAAGAAAAGGTTTTGCACTTTCTAACCGAGAACTAAACCACATGGATCAGAATAAAAAATATATAACAACCTGAACGCGCAAGGTAATTGTAGCTCCCCTCCAAGAACATAAAAAAAAGGTTTGTTTTGAAACTGACAATGCTATTACCAATTGGTGATGGTAAGATATATAATTTGAATGTTATGAAAGATGAAAAAAAAAAAAACCAAAGTGTGTGCTTAAAACCATACGATAAAAGTGAAAATATCAAGGCGAGATTAATAATAATCAACTGCTGAAGATTTCTATCGCTTACGGTATGGAGGTCCGATTTTTAGTTTCTGAGATATTTTAATCCATATCTCCAATAAAACTCTTTACAGAGGGGCTACCAGATAGTTGAATTCCCTGACATTTCCTTATTTAACATGACATTTAATTTATTATACATGAAAGAAAATTTAATATGAAATGATTTGAGTAAAAACAATTATTTTTTTAAATAACACATATAAAGTTTCAGATGAAGCATTTTTCAAGCTTGATTAGAATTTATTATTTTACTAAAATAAACTTTTAGAAATTTATTTTTATCATTTTTGTTTTAATTTCATAAACTCAGAGGAGGTAAAAGTTGATACTTGACATATAATGATTTGATTTTCTCTATTATAAAATAAAGTGAGATACGGGAGATTATAAAATTAATGTAGAGTCTCATAAGTAATTTAGTTTCTTTATTACTATAAACAGCATACTAATTAACCATATGACACCAACCGTGCAATTTCTGGTTAATAAATGGTCTTTTGAGGAGCACCGCGAGTCGAACAAATGAGTGCTTGCCAGATCTTGACCCAGATTATATTATTATTTATTAGATATAGTGAATAATGTAGTTTTATTTTCAAAAATCAATGTTTCAAGTAAATTTTGCTTCAATTTTATTCATTACTCTTGCTTGATGTAACGACCAGTTCTGTTATTTACAGTCAAAGGTGGATGAGTATAGCTACAATGGTCGTTTGTAACGAAAGTTTACCCCTCCAAGGCTCATTATAAACGACGTCCACTTTATATTTATTTACAATTTGAAAAAAATATTTACGCTCTAAAAACAATCCCTGACTTTAAACATTTTTCCCTGACTTCTTCCTGTTTTAAAAATTCTCTGACTTTTCCCATTTTACCAGATTTCCCAGGTCGGTCGCCACTCTGTCTCTATCAATTGTTTTTTTTTTTTCGCCTCCCTAACACGGTGTTGTGTTAAGATATGGTTTTGAGCTGAATTACAGAGAGGATGAAATGCTGCAGAATTCCTTCGCCTACAGCATGCAATTCGGATTTCGATTCGGAATTAGTCGACTCCAATCGACTTTACCCGAGAGTTACACATCGGAGATCAGACGGCTCAATCTAATTCAATCTCCAGAAAAAAAGTGCGAAACGGGCCTAAAGAAATTTTTATAATAAATATAAAATTTCCTAGTATTTGTTCATTACAAATATTTTAACAAGCAGGCTTTAGTGTAAATTAAGGTTGAATATGCTTAGAGGCTAACATTCAAAGGACGCCTCGCGCAATTCATGAGCATTTCTTTTTTTATTGCACACTTCACAAAGTATTTATCACAATAGTTACCACCAGATATTAATTATAAAGGTATATGTGGTGTACGTGGTCTCTAAACTCTATTTTAAATGTCCTTAATTGAGATAGATAGTAATATTTTTCAATAAACATTCTATACATAAAAAAAAATAAAAAGTTTTTTTATTTTTATTTTTATTTATTTTTATTTTTAGTGCAAAAATTAGGGGAGCCCAAAAACAAGGGGGCTTCATGGTGCAAGTTGCGCTATCAAAATTTTTGAGGGGAACATACTTTAACGAGATTTTAAATTTTTGAGGGTGCACATTTCGAAGGATTAATACTATACAGTTGTTGGGAGAGAAGAGGGGAGGGAGGGGATTTGTTCGATAGCTAAACTTATTTATTTTTTATTATTTATCAATTTCGGCATTTAAATGTAAACGCTACCATCACCTTCCGACCTTATTTTATTCATGCTTATCCTTACAGTCAAATATAATCTTACTTCTAATCAAACAAATTTCATACTTAAAGAATTCTATAACTAATTTACAAACCGAGATTTTCTAAAAACTAGAATATTCCACAGCACTTTGATAAGTGTAATTTCGAGATCTGCGTACAAACCCAAAATTTCACGAAATGATTTTTGGCACTATCTATGGCATAATCCTATCTACCAATAAAAATAAAACCAAAAAGAAATCACCATCATCTAAGAATCATGATAATTAATTCAAAATTATTACTTCATCTTGCCTGATAACAAAATTCAGTTGTGTGTTGAAATGTTTACACAGTTGTAAATTGGAAGGCGTAGGGTTATTCTCAACGACTGGTGGCCATTAGGTCATAAAGGCTTAAGCCATAGTTGCCTGATCCAAGGTTGCATCCGCGAATTCAGCTTTATAGGCGATGAGCTAATACTGAATGAAGTAAGGCAAGGGGAATAGTACAGGCCTTGAGTAGTCGATTGCTTTTTATCAGATGTTTTTAAATAAAATTAATTCTCTAGCTCCATTTTTACTTTCACTTATCTATATGTGTAACATATAGTAAGGAAAAGTATTGCAATCGTGAAAAATTTAGAATTTTATTTCAACGGATATACATGTTTTGAGGTCTCTTGAGTCCAAATTAAATAAAGTCCCACAAAATAGAGCCTCCCCCCCAAAAAAAAAAAAAAAAAAAAAAAATCGTACGAAACTTATGTTAAGCATTCAAAGTTGGTATATACCTGGGATGTTACAGCACCTTTTACCTGAAAATCAGCTAACCGAAAATGGCAGTATATCAACGATTTTACACATTTTTACAATTTTCCCGAAAGCGGGTCTAACGATTTAGATTAAACTCAGTATATCAATCTATAATTAAATGGTTTTTAATAGTAGCTCCATGTGTGATCATTGCGCCATTGCTCAACCTCTAATGGTCATTAATACCAATAATGCGACTGAGTAAAAGGCGCTGGGATCTCCTAGAGTCTTGCCTTTCCAGGAGAAAGGTTTGGCTCGGAGTTCACTTGATGAATGAATTCTGTAAGTATTGTATAAAAGCATACTTTTATGTTTCATAAAACATGTATTCATACCATGTTTAAGTTGTTATTTTGATTATTTTAGTTCTTTTTGTTTATGTAGATTTATTTTTATTTTTATTATTTTTCTGTATTATTTTTTGTAAATAAAGTGTGAATGTCCTTTCTAAACACAATTGAAAATGTCCTTAATTATGGCAGATTGTAAAATTTCTCAATAAACAAGTCTAAAAAAAAAAAAAGAAATAGGTCTTTCCTTGTTAATGTCGCTTAACAGGGTTTAAATGCTTAAAGTTTGAATTTCTTCCTCTAAAGTACCTTTAACTTGTTTTATTGTTAATAATTAACCGTCCCTAATTGATTGTCTAAGACCTACTGTTCATTTAACCTTTTAGCGAAACCTTGTTCTTATAAGTTAAAAAGTGCAATCTGAATATTTTACATTTTCCTATTACTTCAATCCTATTGCAGCTCAAATTAACACGATTTTTCCATAAAAATACCCAATTGTAAAATTAAAGCCATTGATTAATAGTTTAATCCGTACATTAAGAAATTTTAAAGTTATTTAAAAAATGTTTCTGCATTAACCATTTACTCATACAAATTTTCTTGGAATAGAACAGATGTAAGATTTAAGTACAGTACCTAATGGAATTTACCTGAGGCATATTGTTGGCAATCAGTAGGTTCAATAAGGCAATTATTACTCCAAAGAAAAAAGTGAAAATCGATGTTTACCGAACTAATGATAGGGCCGGAATGAGGATGAGGCAATGCTCGGAGGAACGCAACACTACCAGGACTCCTTATCAGATCCAGGATAGTCCTGAGGGCTGTTTAGAGAAACCTAAGAGCTGGCTGCCGAAATAAAGAGCTGTAATCACCGTGGAGGCCTTCGCTGACCATTGGCTTAATAACAGTTATCTACAGCTGGTCTCGAACTTCGGGGGTCGGGGAACACTTCCAGCCAACTAATTACAGGTGTAGTTGAGGGTGTATGGGCTGCTACCGCGCGGCCAACGGTACTCCTCAGTCTGCGAGCTCCTCATTCATTACTGCACCGATGACCCCGGCTGTTGCATAACCTTAACCTCTTCAAGAAAAAAACGTCTGCCAAGAAAGATCAGTATAACTTCCTCACCACTTTGATTGGCTACACAACAGTCAGAACAAAACTAGTTAAAGGTGGGATTTTTTACAAAACTTTGATGTTCAAGGAGGAAATCTAAACGACCACGAGCTGGTTGAAATTCAAAACAACGAGCACGATCTCAAATAAACTTTTTTGTTTTTTTACAAACTCAGTGCAAAAATTAATTTAAATTTAATAAAAATTATATAAAATCTAGGTAACGGCAGTAAGTGTCCTGGCAATGAAATGGAATCGATCACAGTATACAGTTTAAATTAGCTTTTCCAATACAGTCTACAGAATGTGGAACATATATGGACATAACCCACCTTGGGAGGGGGTGGGGGAGGATGGGCACCCCTGCATTAATTTATGTCTTATTGATAATCTTACTGGTAACAATTCTTACTTTGTTACCAGAATTGAGGATTTTGGATTGTAAAGATTAGATATGAGAGGAATTCGATGGCTTAGTAAATTTATCAAAATGTTATAATCATTTCTAGTCTAGTTTTGCCCTCAACTTTTCTTAAATTGCGCATCTCCAAAGCGAGTTGCTTTTATGTTTGGTGGTAAGAGCCCTCTATTTACTGTCATATCTGTGAGAGTCCTTTGAGTCATATCTGAATATCGGAAGAAAGTGATGTTTTATAAGATTGTATTTGCGTTATTGGAGAATTATCTTTCCACAAGGAAGACTCTTTTCAGGTTTACTATTTCATGTAATAATTAATTTGTTTGTGAAATCGGTAGCAGTCGAACACAAAACTAATTTACGGACTGATATAGAAAACACTACCATAGTGTAAAAAATGATTAATCGATAAGAAATACTTTTTTTACTAATAAAATAATAAATAACATAAAAAATCATCCGAACTGAAAAGTTATTATCTTTATTTAAAATAGAATTCTCTACATCTGTTTATACATAAAACAAAATAATTTATATATAGCTTTAATTGTAAAATAGATAGTAAGCTTTCACGTTCATTTTCAAGGGCATATTAAAATGTACTAGTGCAAATACAATCTTATTCATTAGATACTAAATGCTAAACTAGAAGACGATAACATCTCGGTTATAGCCAGGGTTCGAACCCACGCTCGGTGTCTACTTCTAGGAAATGGCACTTTGTCATGTTGAAAAATGTTTCTTTTATAATATTGTATACTCAGGACTTCCAGAAAGGAAGCTAAGATGTTATTAATCGCCTTAATCATTAATCATTCACGATGAATGGTTAAAAAACTTATCATGATCTCCAAAAACTGTTGGGGTTTTGTTTACCCATGTCTTCCTCTCTTAAGCCATTTGTAATTCAGAAATCCATTTATTTTTTTTTCAAATATGAATAGATCTCTTCAGTGAATTTAATGGTGTATATAACAACTATAGAGTTTAAATTTAAAAACAAATTGATACCTGAAACAAATTGAAAATAGCATCACGCTAATTTCATTTACCACTCTAATTTAAATTACTCTGGAATAATAATAAGTATTATTTGAAGACCAGCCAAAAGAAAAAATGTGTATTAGAATAACACCGCTTTTAAGCAGAGGTTGAAACTCTTTTAAAAAGTTCCATTTTCACAGTTTCTGTGAAACTTTTAGGAAAAAGTTTCAGGTGCATCGTAAAAGTTTAACTTATATTTGGTTAAAGTTCTTAAAAAAGTTCAAATGAAAATTAAACAGTAATTGGCCTTATATTAGAGTTATAATTTGTCTTAAATCAATTACCAGTGATTCTAATGTGCCGTCTGTTGGAGTAGCGAAAAATAAAAATCATTTTTAGATCGATTTTTTGGCGAAATCGGCAAAACCTTTAAATAAATTTATCTTTTTTAAAATAGGAATTCTATAAAAACTTTTTTTAAAGCTGTAAAGGAAAAAAATCTAGCTGCAAAAGAATAGAACAAGTATCAACATTAAAAATGTCAGTGATACTAAAACGTTTGAAAAATAAAAGCTTATTTTCAAGCTCTGCTTTGAGGTCAACTTTTTTGTTTATATGACACGTGCTGGATTTAAGTAGCTGAATTCCTCCACACTTTTTAATTTAAAAAGAGTACACATTTTGATTATTTAAGTATTTTGAGAGAGCTTCAGTCCAAAAGTTGCTCTTTTGGACGCCCAAAATGATCTTTTCTGTATTTGTATATACAACTGTATTAAGACAAAAATACATCAAGTGAATGTGCACACAGGAATATAATGATATGAAAACGCTTGTTGAGAAACTATCTATTGGTAGCACTCTAATAATAAATTTACATAAGAAGATCACGAGGCCATCTTCTTTTCAGACGCCTCGAAGGGGAAAAATCAACTAAACATGATAACTCAAATTTTCTTAATACAAAACAATCATAATAAGCCTGGACATTATGTTACACTGACCCTTTCTATTTTTCTTTTTTACAATTTCAAAAAAAAAAATCTTATAAAATAGCATTATACTATACAAATAAAGAGATATTGCAGCCATATTTACTAACAGTCATAGCTCATGTCAGCTCCGGTTATGGGTACCGCATCCAGCATCTTTTCGCCATTAGGTTTCCTCGACTTCCCGACGAGCCGGCAGCGAGCCAAGTTAGCGAAGGACCAGTGCATCCGACACCGCACGCATCACTTCACAGACTGCGGCCCCACCCGAAGCGAGAGTTACACTTTCCACCCCGAAGTGGGGGGGCAGCTGCCTTCAATATCACCCTCTTCGATATATGGTCATTCCAATTCCAATCATAACTAAATCGATAACTTTTTTGTTCCCAGTCGGGACATTACGTTTAAGAGAAATCGAGAGAGTTCGTTCCTAGGCCAAGGGCAGAAGGTCACTTCAGGTCAGGGTATGATACAACTGAATTTGAAAATATCAGCGATATTAATAACTACTTACGGGTCATTTTATCTCTTACACAATATTTAAAATATGCACTTTTAACGTTTAATATTTGAGCATTTGTATTTTTATTTAATTCAAACTATGTCATTAATTTATTACCGTATCTTACCATACCTGTTATAAATAAAGTCATATTTTAATAATACAATTAAAATAACATTTTATTATTCTAAAATATAAAAAAAGTTAATACCAAAAATAATCTTTACAAAACATATACTTTTATCAGCTGGTAGTGAACTCGGTCCGACATTGACTTGGGTCAGTTCAGCATGATGTCACTAGGCTAAGGTACCATGGCAACGGTTAGATCAATTTTAAAGAGAACAATATTTGTTTAGAATTTTCTAAACATTGTACTAAATGGTAGTTGACAAATTGCAACAAATTTTAAATTTAGATTCAAGCTATAAAAACGAACACAAAATGACATCACTGTAGTTATAAACCAATCTAACATCATTAAACCACAAACCATAACATTTATACAGAGCTATCCTGTTATTTGCAGTAAAAATACAGTTCGCCATTATTATGAATATAACCTCAACATTATTAGAAATTAAAGACTTGAATTGAAGGACATGAGGAAAACATAAAGTAAGTAATAGTCATGCCTTGGCATTGCTATTGACATTTCTTATAGCATCACGGTTTTATCTGTTTATATCAAATACTAGGAACATTACTATTTCTAACCGAGAGTGATGATTCTATTTTCAGATCTTATTTCCTCAGTTATCTCGTATTTATCGGCAAGTTTTTAATTGCAGATATGTTAACGTTATAACTGTTCATTATTGTAAAGATAAAAAATTTCAAAGAATAAAAACAGAATTAATTGTACAAAAATAATAAATGAAAAGACTCTTCCAGGCTTAGGAAGTTAACAAATTTTTAAATTATCCTTCTCTTAAACAATAGCGGAAAAACGTGTTAAAGTATCGACTGAGCATCGAGTAAGTAAAGTAGGTAACGGGACTGTTTCAAATACAATAATCTCATAGGGAGCATTCATACAATCAGTACTAGGTATTATAAATCACTTAAATGTGTTAAGTGGAGAAAATTATTTACGAAATATGTATTAAATATGGCCGCGTAAACTTCGTAAACCCACAGAGAAGGTTATAAAGTTTATAGTATAGGTTATAAACGTTAGTAATTCAATTAAGAACTCACAACCATTGTTTGCAGACATAACCTTGCTGTAACTAATATCGCTTTAGCACGATAGCACTGACAGGTTATTTACCATTCATTCAAAATTTTGCTGACTGTAGAATAATAGCACGAGAAGCGTCCCTACAATCAATTTGGTTGAGAAGAGATCTTTTTGATGGAACGTTCAAGTGGAATTAGAGGGAGGACTATGCAGACCATCCTAGAAGAAGTGTACCCGATCCCCCACCATAGTATAGAGCTCCACAAACACCAATACGTTATTGCTCCTCAGAAGAAAGCTAAGGTGATATTCACCGGGTGCATAAAATAAATTTACTGTGCAGTATTGAGGAGAAACGTCGAAATGAACCAGTAGGTTTCTCCGCGTTCTGACGAGCAGCATGCCACTGATAATAAGCCATTATTTATAGTGAGTGTGTCAGTGGTAGGCAAGGGAGAGTTGGCATGGAGGGATTCTGAAGTGAAGATCTTTATTTTCTGTTTAGTTTATTAAGTCAATCTATTGCTCAGATCGACTTTCTAATTCCTAAAATTAATCAATAGCCTAAATTTTAGATGCCTAAAAAAAATGTTAATATAATTATTTTTATTTCAAGTTATAGACCGTTTGGCAACTAAGTTTATTTTTACAATGAAATTACAATTCAATTTTTAAAAGTCACCAAATGGTAAGAGCGAGACTACAAGAATACCAGTGTAGCTATTAACTACTTAGCTTAATTACTACGAAAATTAAACGTAATTTATTTATATCCAAAAAAAACTGGTTATTTAAATAAATATGTCCTTCCTGTTAAATATTTTATATGGTAAATGTTTGTTCGAACCTAGGTTAACTGTAGAAGTTGTCTATTGTCATTGTACTCATTCAAGACATATTTGTTTGGTGCAGAAGAGCCTTTGCTTTTAGTTCTCTCACTAACTAAGAGTATAGAAGCTATAGCTGTATATATTTTTTTAATTAATTAAAAATATTTTTTGTTTTAAATATTTTTATTTATTTCTTGAGTATTACAACAATCTGTCAACATGGACACTAGTAATAGTGAGGTAGGATAACATTCATACTATATTTACAAAAAATATAAAATAAATAGAAGCGAAATAACAATAAATAATAATCAAAAAGTATATACAATAAATAAAATAAAATCATCTAAAAATAAGAAAACTAAGCAAAAAACACATGAATACCTATATACAGTATTTACAATCAGGCGAGGGAACTCCAGGAAAATCCTGCGCTACTCCCTCAACCGCATCCCTGGTAAAAATATCAATAAGTTTCTTTCTATAAAATCCGAAATACCCATGAAATCTTAAGAGCTATTCTCCAGCACCTTTTCATTAGATTTTTAGTTCGCCGAGGAATATAATAAATCACAATATTTTGATTTTTACTTACAAATAGACACGTGATAAGTACCCTATGAGAATCTCAGCAACTTATAGTTTTGTGGGAAGAATTACGTTTTTTTTCTAACGTCGAAATACTTATAACACAATTTATCTCGTTTCAATGCGACGACTTTTGAAACCATTTGAGTTTTGAAACCTTTAATTTTTCAATGATTTTTGATCGCAATGTTTTAGATTTTGAAATTGAGATCTGTCACTTCTCCATGAAATCCCCTTTCGTTTGAAAGAATAGAAGAATCAATTTTATTCTGGGACAAAGTCTCTTAAGAATAACAATTTGGTACATAAAAATTAACATAACATCTTGCCAAAATACATATTACAATAAAAAAATAACTAAAAACTAAGTAATAACAGAAGTATTTACATAACTATACAGATATATAAAAGAAATAATATGAGCAATATGGTCAGAATACTGCAAAATAGTCGATACAAACAATAAACTATGGAATACTAAATGAAATTTGAAATGAACGATAAATTACTTTTGTTGTCATACCATTGCATTAATGAAAAAAAATAATAATAAAAGAGCAGATAAATATTAACTATAAATGATTTACATCTGTACCTTAATGTGTTCAAATTAATACAATAATAGTATTATAAACATATATAATAACATATAGATGGATCGGAGAAAATAAAATATGATACACATATAGAGGAGTGCATTCAATAGTAGTAATCAATTAAATACTGCTCAAGGACTTAGAATCTTATGCATTGAAAAACTGACCAAAACATACAATTCTCAGTGAAAGTGACTGGTCGTCTTTTCCACACTCAAAAAAGAATATATATTTATATACAAATGATTCATAGAGAAAAATGGCTGCATGATAAATGGCTACCCAGCGTCCGATTGAATTGTAAGGAGGAATTGGAATAAGAGGGTTTTAAATATGGATAGGGATGGTGCCTAGCGGATTTTAAGTGGGATGGAATTCCAAAAGGTGATGGAGCGGACAATAAAGGAATGTTGAAATGAGGCCGATTTGTGGAAAGGGGTATAAAGGTCGATCAACATGGATCATAATCCCTGAGAATTGGTATAGGTAGATATCTATACTACCACATGATATACAGTATACATTTTTTTTTTTTTACAAAATATAAAATTTATATTAATTTAAGTATGATCGGAATCGGAATTTTATTTATTTTTAAATAATGATATTTTCGATACCTACGTGAGTACCACAAAGGTTCTTGACACGAAATAGCTTGCAGCCAAATACTCTCCTTATCTATCTATTTCCTTCATAAAACAGTCTTAAGATAAAAATACCATAAAATGACCACCTACAAAAAATACTGGATGCTGAAATAGCTTTGAGTGAATCACGCATTGTCCTTAGACAATCCCTTAACTGGCGCCTAAGCCGGAACAATATGCAGTAAGAAACCGTTACATTGGAAGGAGAGGAAAAGTCAAAATGCTGTGACATGCGGTGAACCTTTCCCGGACAGACAATGGCTGCTGAGGAGAGCTATAGGCGACTACACAACTTGGGACACCGATCGGAACGAGAAAGGATAATAGAAGTGCCTACTTACTTCCGCTCTCATCGAGTTCTTTTCACTTTTTTATACAGCTATTCTTTAAATGTGTAATTTAAGTTGGATTGGTTTTAATGTTGTGGGCGTATTGTATGCCTAAATGTAATACTTTCTTAAGTACTTTCCTATCAAGATGGGGACAGAAAAACCTATACCGTATAGACAGTAGTGCCTAAACGAAGGTACCGATTTCGATAAAACTTGCCTAAAATCTCGTTGTTTCATGCCTTTTATAAATCTATAAATCACATCACCAAAAGGAAACAAGAATGAAAGTTACGAGGGGAGGTAAAATTAGTTTTTTGAATAACTCAAAAAGTTTAAACTTTTTATAGTTATTATATTCAGATGTTTCAAAAGTATTCAAATTTCATAAGTATTATCGAACAAAACAAAGAAAGATAATTATTATTGAAATCAGAGCACCTTAAGTAAAGATATCGCGGTTTTTGAATATTTTTGGTTTATTATTTGCAATAATCAACCTTTCACGGTTAATAATCAAGGTTTCACGTTTCAAGGTATGTAAAATCGAAAAATAAAAAATCCGTCCTTCCGCCGTCCACGGGTTTTTCCGATACAACAAATCCGATTGTTTTGAGATTTGGTATAATGTCAAAGAAAACCCGAAGACAAAGTTGGAATTTGGCATTACCATCCGCATTTTTCTTTCAAGATGGTGGCTGAAAAATCTGGGTCGCTATAGACTATAGCCCCTAAAAGAATGTACCGATTCCAATGAAACTTCGCCAGTCTTCTCCTTGAAGCCCTTTAAATTAATGTATATAACATACTTCATTGAACATACTGACCGAATAACCTGTACCACATAGACTGTAGCCCCTAAAAGAATGTCCGTCTGCCGTACGGTACATTTAAGAGTTTTAAAGGGCACTAAAACAAAGGTACTGTTTGTTTGTTTTTATTTATGATACATTATTCAATAAATTCAGTATTTTTCTCTAATTCTGCTCAAAAAAAGAAATCGTTTGGTATATAGTAACATAAAAATATGGAAAAAGAAAAGATAAAAATAAAAAACATAAATTTTGTTTAAAATTTCCTTTCTTAGGGCCCATTAACGATGGGGTCATGTGTCTAATATTTTTCAATGTAGTATCACCGAAAAAATATTTGAAGTCGTTGAGCCAATGATTGTAATCTCCCCATAAGAGTTCAATTATAATTGAATACCCGAGTTAAATATTCTTAAGTTTTGGATAGTTGGCTTAGATACAGCCATTCAATATAAACATTATATATAATGATATTGATATGTAATCGTAATCGATTGAATCCTAGTTAAAATCCACACTTTCCAATACCTTCGTATTAAAAGATCTTCAAGTTCGATAGAGACTGTAGTTAAGCCAGGGTCGAGGTCTGTTACTTCAGACTGTTTACATAACTTGCGTGTTCACCTAAACTCAGTTTAAGATTAACCATTCCTTCCCCGGTGACAAATCTATTATTGAAGAAGATTGATACCGTTTCACCGGCTAAGGATATGGAAGGTGGCGCAGGTCGACTCCTAACGGAACTGCTTTTGATTACCCAATGCCTCCTCGATTAGCAACCTTCAACGTAAACGCAGCTCAATCCTGCCCCGCCGATTTTTATGTTTCTACTATCCCTAGTAATTATAAATCGAAAACCAGTTTCGTCAGGAATCGATCAACTACGGCAGGAAAGCCTGAATAAACTGAAACATCTCGAGAAATTATATCGATACCTGCATAACACGATTATTTAATATTTAAATCTCCTCAGAAATTATAAAAACTTGTGGTATGTCATTTTTTTTTCATTATAAGCGCCTAAACAGAAGCAGTGATAAGGGACCGGACGAGTCAGAATATTGAAGAAGAACTTTTACTACAAATATTGATGTCTAATTTCCATCTGATACACTCCGGTATCTTGGCTTTCTCTTTGACCGAAGACTGACACGGAGCCCACATACAAGACTCAAAGACAAGAACTCATCCGACGATATGGCCAGCTATATAGATTACGGAACAGAAAATCTCAACTTCCAATTGACAACATACTACTGATCTACAAGAAAAGAAACCTATTTGGACCTACGGACTAGAACTGTGGGGGACAGCAAAATTTTCTAAAATCAAATGCATTCAATCCTTTCAGTCCAAGGTCCTTCGAAAAATAGTTGATGCTCCATACTATGTAACCAACCAAACCCTACACCATGACCTTAATATCCCATTTGTCCTAGACCTTATCCCTCAAACACTTTCCAAATTCCTCCAAAACCTTACATATCATCCAAATCCAATTGCATAATCCTAAATCTCTAGCACTACTCATACCTACAATCTTCCTCAAAGGCTGAAGCGGCATTGACCCAGAGACTTATTGTAAGAATATATTGGAGTTCTGGCAATGGCCAAATTCTCCACTGAAGCCATGTATGTCTGGTTATAGTGCCCCTGCTCAGCCTCCATTAGTAATACAATTGATGCGGCTGAGTGATAGACGCTGGGTTCTCCTAAAGTCCTGCTTTTCCCTCCACGAGCGTGGGGAAAGGCTTGGCTCGGAGATCTTGAGTGACTGAATATTGTAAATATTGTATAAAAGCATGGGTGTATTTAAATATTTATTTTTATTTAGTTTAGTATCTTTTAGTTTATATACATTTACTTTACTATTATTATATTGATGTTTATTGTTTTTATTTATTGTGCATAGTATGAATTAATAGTACTCTATACCACTATTTAAAAACCAAAAGACTATTTAAAAAAAAAAATTTCCATCTGTGTCTAGAAAGTGTAGACTCAATAATTTAAAACGAGAAATAATCAACTCTAAAGATATTTTATAGTTACTACATATATCCTTAAGGGCAGGATGCATTCCGTAAGAACTATAGGATCTCTAGTCGATTAAATCCTAGAGAAGATTAACGCGAGTACAATAACAATAATGAACACACGAGCGGATATCATATTCTTAAGGACGCAAACTAATTACCGCTTAAAAATGACTTCCAGAGTAATTACCATTATAAAAAAGTAAAAATTAAATCCTGGATTCGCTACTAAACGAAATTCAATACTGGGACTCCACAAACAAGCGTTTGTGATGAATATGATGTAGTAATATAACGTGAAATTACACTGTGCAATAATAACAGATTCATAACAATTATGAATTATATTGATTCAATTAACGTATGGCAGGTAATCATTTATTATGTTTCATTAGCCGTGGATAGACACTGGAGTCGGAAGACACACTCAGCCTCTGTAAATTGGGCACTCTTAATCACAAGCGGATCCAGGATTTAATTTTTCGTGTGCTTCAGCCCGAAAGCTTTTTTTTTTTCATTTATTTAACTATAATTACTTTAGAAAAAAAAGAAAAATACAAACTACCTATATGAAATGGTGTTTTAGTAATTCTTGAAGTCATATTAAATGTAATTACGCGAACTATAATACATTAAAAGATAATTTTTTAATATTTTTTTTCTATAAAACATTTTACCATTTTTTGGGTGGAGGAAGGCTTCATCCCGAAAGCCCTCCTTCCCCACCCCCCATAGATCCGCCTGTGCTATTAATTAAATAAGAGTAACAATTAATTGTGATAGCCATCAAGATATAAATATTTACATCGGAAATCTTCACTAACTCTATCTATTTCATTATTTGAAGAAAAAATAACACGACGAATAACATATTAAATTTTAGCTAGTTTTGGTACGTGTTTGTGGAAAGCGAAGTTTTCTCCCTGATGGAGGAAAATGGTAGGGAGGCGCTAGTTCCATAGTAACCATAGAGTACCCGCCGGCACAATCCAAAGCCGGGTGACAATCACCTTTTTTCTGAAGATAGAGAAAGTAGCTGGTTACTGTAACGAGGGAGCGCACTCCGTGTAAACTATGCGATATGGTCATGTTTGAATAGTAGGTCCAGGAGCAGGCAACTGGAGCGAGAAGAAAATGGCATATTTATCCAAGATCGGTGTCACTTTCTACAGAGCAATGTCGATAACCTGGTGTGATTATAGAGAGAGACATTCAGTATATGGAGAAAGAGTTGTAAATAATAAAAATAAAAAACAATAATAATTATATTTTAACTTTTTTTTTTACTTTCACTTACCTATATATGTAATATATTGCGATCGTAAAAATTTTCGAATCTGAGTTTTCAACGGAAATACACGTTTTGATCGAAATAACCAAGCCCCGCAAAATGGTCTGTGTGTGTGTGCGTGTGTATGTGAACAGTCTACCTCAAAAACGAAAAGTCGTACGACACTGAAATTGTGTATTTAAGATAGATATATACCTTGGATGTCACAGTAACTTTTTCGTTAAAATCTAATAACAGGAAGTGCCACTTTTTACAACACATTTTTACAATTTCTCAAAAATGGCTTCAAATATTTTGATTAAACGGAGTATCATTATATATTAAGTGGTCTTTAATATCATTTAGGTCTTATCCCCATTGATGTCACTTTACAGGTCTTAAATGCCCAATATTCATATATGCTTTTCTCTAAAATACCTTTCATGTGTTAAAAAAAACAAAAAGCTCTCGTTTATTGACAGTAACTATAAAAAATAGCTAAATATGAATTTTGAAAGAATATGATAATTGGAAACTGGAGAAAAAAAGGAAAAATGCTTATCCAGGTCAAAAATGAATCTCTGGTAATTTTAGAATTTTAGAAAAAATTATATCAAATAAATAAATTTGTAGAACGTAACGGAGAGTGACTAAAAAAACATAAATAATAATTTCAGAAAACTAACATTATTTAACTTAAATCACATGTTTTCAAGGATATTAAATGAAATTTTCTTACTATGAGTAAAAAAATGTACGGAAAAACCCCCTAGCCTTAAAGGCGAGGCAAGAATGTACTGAGAAAAAAAATATTGATAATGTGATTTAATAAATGTTTTATTTGAAATATTGTATTAATTTGCTAAAAGTGAAGTTTATAGGCACACACACATATATATATATATATATATATATATATATATATATATATATATATATATATATATAGGATATTCCATTGCCATGCAAGGGATACAAATGTATCTCAGTGTTAAAAAGGATAATATATTTTCTAAAATACAGATTTAAAAAAATTATTTTTGGTTTTCTTATTTATTCAATACAAATGATAAAGGATCTGTACTGACCTACTTATTTAACGTTATTAATTATATTAGAAAAAAGTTTCTTTTGTTTATATAAAATCAAATTTATTTACATGACAACTAATTAAACCTTGTTCTACAGGATCCCCCAGTAAGTTTGGCATGGCATATGATTTAGTTAAGAATCATTAAGGCAGTTAAGAATCATCTCTTAATGTCAACCCTTATCAAAATCTTATTGGATAATTCGATGTCTTACAAATATTGGAAAGTAAACGAGAATACAGTAGGCCATTTTTAAATTTATTGTAGTAATGATTCTTCACACTTTTCCCCCAAGGATGGTGCACTGCAGAGATAGAAAGCTGGCCGGCTGGGAGGGTCATAGCGCACTGGTAATGGAGGCGATGATAGTGGCCCGGCTTGGAAATAGCCGAATAATGACAGTCAATTTCCCGGCACAGCAGAGGTTCCTCATTAGGACCTTACTTTATTGGAAACTGTACTCTCCTGTCTACTCTACTTTCAGCCATTTTCACTCATCAACATAAACTATAATTTTCATATAACTTCAACATAAGCGAACCAGCTTTGAATTCATAATATCATATATAAACATTGACATAATTATCAAAATGCCAAATTACCGCGACAGTTGCAGCCATGACAGTAGCTAGACCGTGACTGCCAATAGCGTAAACAGTATAACATTTGCTTTTAATGAAGAACTTTAGCAATTTACCTCAATAACCGCCTTATCAATTTTCCTCCAACAGTCAAAAATCTAGGAGTAACTTTTCATCAGAACCATATTTCCCATATTATCCAAAAATCCGAAAACTGTCCTTCAACGACTCCTAAGATTTCATGATTCTATTCCTCAAAAAATCAGACAGCTCCTTATAACCTCTCTCGTGTTCTCCTCTTCGACTCCGGTTGCTTGGTGTATGGAGAGCTGTTTGAAAGACTGAAGATGAAGTTAAAGAGAGTCATGAACTGTTTTATAAGATTAATCTTTGGAATTCCCAGGCGTTCTCATGTTTCCTGCTTGCACCGAGTTGAAGTGGCTCTATTCTGCTTCCCACTATTGTATGTGTTTGGTCGCGTTTATTGAAGATAATACCATATGTAATATTTATTCTTAGATATGATGATTTTAATTAATATACATGAAATATTGGGAATCAAAGATAATCCTTCAACTTAAGGTATTTCAGTTAATTATTATAATTTTTAATATTACTAATTATACTTATTAATACTATACAGCTCGGGGTGGGCCTTGGCTTCCTGAACAACAGCTCTTCCTGTCCTTAGCCTTTTCCTTCCAGTTTGTAACTCCACATCCTCTAACCATCTTCTTCTTGTTCTCCCCCTTCCTCTGACACCATAAATTCTTCTTTGGAGCATCTTTATTTTGGGATTTTGGGAATAGTTTTAAATACTTAAATAAAAAGTAATATGTAAATATAAAAATAATGTTTATAAAACTTTTAATTATAATTTAAACGAAGCTAGTTGATAGGTGGCCGTGCTAAGATAGCGATTCATTCCAAGAAGGTGGGTGAGCTCATATGTGACTGGGCGTGCTCCACTATCTGCTAGCCGATCACGACCTTCGGTAAGGGTGGTCCCAGTCAGGCCTTCTTCTGCCGTCCAGGGAAAGCAATCCAAGAAAAATACTCACTTTCCCATTCTCTTCTTTGTTACATTTTTTTTCTTTTCTTTTTAGATCATATAACAATTTACTAACGGTCTGGGTTGGAAACCGTAAAAGATCCCAGGGAACTAAGAATCTATAGAGAAGAAAATAGAAAGGTAACGATCCTAACATTATTAGAGTAAATAAATAATAATAATGAGATATGCTGTTTTAAAAATATTATTTAACTTTTAAAATGATTTTTATTGTCGAAAAAAAATTGATTTGTGCCTGTACACTTTTTTGCTAACAATCACCAAATGTGCCGGAAGTACAAGATATAAATGAGAAGGACAGTACTCAGCAGTACCTCTTCCCTGACTTGTTTCAATTACTTAGGTTGTGTAAAGAAGGAGATCTCTCATCCAACAACTTTTTGTTCTCCTCCTCATATTCTGGAGTATATTAGCTGTGGCCATGTCTCTTATTAGTCTGCTGTGATGTCCGTTTATTATTAAATTATCATACAATTTTTTGTTAAAGCATCGTTATATGTTAGTCAACTGTTGAAAAGTAGAGGTCAGTATGTACAGTTTTGTTATTCACGTACCATGGAGCTTTTCTTATGAGTCGCAATAATTTTGATTAGAGGGTTGGAGGTTTTTGTAGCTGAGTTTTTTTAGCGATACAGTATATTTGTGATGAGTATTACCACTTGGATTTAAGTAAGTATGTATATTGAATATTTAATAGTTGACTGTTGCATTATAAAGGAAGGAGATGGTCCGGGGTGGCGGTCATAAAAAGGCTAGATCGTGGAAAAACTTCTTCAGTTCAAAAAAAAGTTCTTCAGAGCTGGAACGGACAAGATACAAAAAGATATAGATACATCTAATTTCCTCTTTATTATTCTTATACTTCTAAATTAATTCTGCGATGTATGGTCTCTTATTTCTATATTTATATTTTACTTCTATGTACGTTTTAACTCTTCCATTTTGTTTTTATTCACATTGTACCCTTATCTACAATTCTATTTTATATGTATATATTTATAATTTATTATTTCATAGATGTAGAATTTTTCCCTTGTATCCATCCATTTCTTCAAATTTTAGATACTGCAATTTTCCAGGTTTTCCCTATTACCCAAACAGGTCAGCAAATTTTCTCAATACCTACCCTTACCCTGATTTTCCAGTTCTAAGTGTAACTCCTAGCTGAACACACCAATAAGTCTTTATTTTTATTCTTCTAATTTTATTTACTTATTCATTTATTTTGTGGTTTTCTTTTCTTTCTCCACATTCCTTTATGTTTATTATTTCATATTATATGCTATTACCTTTTCTTTCAATCTCTCCTGTAGATCTGTAGAAGCATATTCACATTTGCATATACTATATATTACACTACAACAATTGTTACCATATATTTACTTCAGTTTAGGATCTTGTTACTTAGCTTACTCTGTTTATATTTTAATGTACTTACTGGTTATAATTTTAATAAGCTTATGTACATTGTTTATAATTTATTGTCTTAATATTATGTAACTTCCACAATTCTCTATTTCTTTTTGTGTCTTGTCCGTTCTAGTCCTGAAGAAGACCTGCAAAGTCGGGTCGAAACGTTGGCTTTTAAAAAAACAGTTTTGCCACTATTTAGCCTTATTATGACCGCCAACACGGACCATCTCCTTCCTTAAAGTATGTATTCAGTTTTTATCTCAGCTTCAGTTTTGAAGATTTAGAAAAAAGAGAGTAAAGTATTGTGAGTCGTTTGTTAAGTGTCATACGCCCCATGTCATCCTTCTGCCGAAGGTGAGACCAAGGTTAAGTACCGTATCAGTTTGAAGAATTTGATTGTTGTAAATATAAACTGGAAGTCAGGTGTTTTTCCAAAGAGCAAATATTATATTTGTAGTGATTTTATATAGTTTGAACCAATCTTGTAATTTAAGTAAGTGATGTAGAGTTTGTGAGGCTTGAACACTTCAGAACCAGAACCTGAGCCACATCCAGGTACATCTTCGCAAGAAATGATCGAAGAATCCCCTTTCTTTACTCCTAACCCCTACCAAATGCTTCAAAATGACCGAGAAGTAATGGAATTTTCAGCAATATCCAGAGAGCCAAGACCTCCTCCGATATTTGTGAAAAACATCAACAATTTCCAGTTGTTCTGCACCCAACTAAATATATACATATACATATACATACATACATATATATATATATATATATATATATATATATATATATATATATATATATATATATATATATATAAAATAATTAAATCCATTTAATATTATATTAGTTATTATTTTGATTCCACTAACAGGATTAGCAAGGTTGCTTCTTCTGAGCCAGGCAGCGGGCGTCAATCAATTATACTGGTCTCTTATAACGGTGCAATCAACTCCCACAGCCGAAATGCCAATCAGTGAGGTGATTGTCAGGTCGTTTTCGGCTGATGAATGCATCTTCAGGGGCTAAGTGCTATATATTAACAGCGGTACCCAATGGAAGGCTGTGGATCTGGAGCACGCAGCAGGCACCAACAGTCCAGAGCTGGTTAACGATCGAAACATCAATTGCGATTCGCACCGGGTGGTTAAGTTGCCACCAACCAATTCAACTCCTGAGTGCTCTTCATAATTCATGCTAAACTGATACTCCATCTCTTGAAGATAAACTCTCGAGGTAAGCGTTTATTAGGGCAACTAAACCAAGATTATATTTAATATTTAAGGCAATCAACTAAAAAAAAAAAAATCAATGAAAACTGCATTTTATAAGTTTTTTATTCTGATAATGGGTATCTAATGACATTAAAGACGTTAGGGAGAATTAAAATAATTTTAAATTGAATTAAAATTATTTTAATTCTCCTGTTTCAAATTAAATTATTTTCTTTATTTAATTTTTTTAAATATCAATAAAAAAAGATTGGAAAGCATTCTTTCTTATTGATACTAAATACTGATACTGCTAAAGAATAGCAGCCTTAGGGATGTAAATGCCCCAATTTAAGTTCCTTATGCTCTTTTGAAATTTATAAACTTATATGTAAGTTAAATAAAACTCTTGTAAGTCCATAAAACTATCAAATTATTATATCAGTTCCAGTTATAAGTTAATAAAACCAATAGGAAATTTATGTGAACATAAAAAAAATTAAATAAATACATTTTTACAAAATTAAAAAACTGCAATTCCACCTCTTAAAAATGTTCATCCTATTTTAAAAAATCTTAAAAATACAGGAAAGACTTTATTACGTTAACTTGAGGTTAATATTTATCAAGTTAATTATAAGGTTATAAAAAATAACTGGAACAAAAATTCATAAAATCTGCAATTTTGATTTTCAATATAACTCGACTAAGAACCGCGTGCGTCCATCTGAGAAATTCGGTTGCTAGCAATACAACTGGAGAGCAGTTATTTCTCGAAAGAGTAAATGAAATGTGCTTGAATTTATCCTCACAGTACAATTTTCGATAGTTAGATGAACAAGTCTTTTATAAATTCAATCAATGAAATAACTAAATTTTAAAATATAAATATCACCTCATTTCGTTGACTGCAATTACAGAGTTTTGGCAAACATAAATAAAGAAATATAAAACTGCAACGGCAAACAAAAAAAAAAAAAAAAAAAACCTTGTCAAGGTTCTTTTAAACGAAATAAATAATAACGAATATTGATAAACATCTTTCCAAGTACAAAAATGTTAAGGTCTATTTAATACAATAATAGCCAAAACAACTTAAGTAGCCTTCAGAAAGGGTCGTGTTTCCTTTGTACACGGTAATGTCGAGTAATCTTAAGATCATCATTGACCTTAAATAATAAAATAATCATCGTTTAACTATAATAGCTCCTGAAATGTAACATAGTAACAAAATAAGGCATTCAAAACAATTATCCTGTTATTTCTATAAATTTATTAATCCGAAACAGAATAAATAAATATTTAAAATATTATGTTTTTTAGTAAATAATTTTTCTTAGTAATTAAACCCATCTTGGTGATCGGTCTCCACTCCTAATGCTATAATACATTGTTGATATTTCTCATGAATAAAATTATTAAAAATAAATAAGTAAACGAAATGTACTCAAAAATAAGAAATTAAAATGTTACCTATAAAGTAAGAGATGAAAAGAACATAAAAAATAAATTAGGCCCTTGATACCTTTCCACTACTGTTAAAATCACTAATAAGATTCTAGTTCCTCGGACACAGTAACTAAGATGTTTGAGGAGCTGTTTGCTGGGAATCAAATGGTAGAAGTAACTGTTCAACTTTGAGAAATGTTTCTATGAAAACCATTAATTTAGTCATGCAGAGAAAATTGATTCCGTGCAACCGAGCAGAGGCCATGTAACTAATTTGTGATTGACAAACAACGTTCCAATCATTAAATGTGATTTTTATGGCCAAGGAGTGGAACAATATAAAAATATTAATCAACTATGCACAAGTTCCCTGTTACATCGTAAAAATTAAAAGTGCAACGAACCAAACGATATTATAATAACAGTCCGTGGTATAGACCACTTGCCTTTTTATCAAATTATTAACATATTGCTGAAAATTAATGAATAGCTTCATCTCATCGTAACCTACAAATATTTTATTTACGAAAATTCTCGGAATTTGGGCGTTTTCAGTCTGGAGGGGAGCAAACTTTTTCTATTTAATTCGGTACTTAAAACTCGTACTAATCCTTTCTACCTGTATCGTAAGATAATTTGATCACAAAATATATAGGAAAAAAATTGGCCTCCAAAAATATTGGTTCGTTTGGCCTACATAACCTCGTTATTTTGACAATTCGGGGGTGTATTTTTTCGAAGTGTAAATGTAATGTGTTTCGATTTATCGTGGTTTATTTGAATTTTCTATTATTTGTACCAGTCTTATAAATTATCTAAATGGTGTTGTAACGTCAGTGAGGCTTGTGTAAGATCATAATGTTTTGTGAAAATTGCTGTGTCGTCAGTATAAGATCGAAAAATAATAATAAATAAGCGTTTGTAGATGAAATAATAATATTAATAATAAAAAAAAAATGTAGTGATTTTTGTTATCTAAATGGGATGAAGCTGCTGATTAATAAGGCAATTAATAACTAGGAAGTGGATTATAAGATAATATAATATAAATAATAGTATTTGTATAGTGTTTATTATATACTTTTGAAGCATGTAATGAGATGTAAATTGTACTGAAAGCAGTAGCTAAAATGGTCTTAGAGAGGTACAAATCGGAGATATAATTAAGAAGAGACTGAGCGAACGGCCTAGGAGTACAGTTAGTTAGTTCTATCTCTCTCCTATCTGTTTGTTAATGCTTCCTTCCAGAACCGGACTCTACCCTACCCTATAACCTATCCAACGTCTCGTCGATATCAAGGTATGTCTGTCCTACCGGTACCCACTCCACCATTCCTAGGCTTTAAATAATTACCTTTATCAGGAACTAACACAAAATATCTTTACCGTTAGTACAAAAGGTGGAATGTATTTACCGAAATCTTTAGATCGGTAAATATGTCGATTTTATAGAAATTTGTTAGACAATCATACCTGTGATATTATATTACACTATGCAGAAGGAACGCTAACATTTCTGAGAAAATATTACGTAAAATTGGTATAAAATAAACAAAATAGAAGTTACTGATGTGAACATACGTAAAACCATAGATAAGTTAATTTGAAAAAAATAAATAATGTAATTAATTTTCTCTATTAACGCCTGATTATAATAATTTAATTCTGTGTATAATGGGAAAATAATTTGATTGTTCAGTTTATTTATTTTTTACACACTTTATTTACTTTTTTGAGAACATTTATTTAAGATTTACAACAAAGGAATGATGAATAATCGATGTTGTCAAGCAACAAATCGTTGCTTTCGATTACGGAAACGGTTATTAGTAATAATAATTTTACCCCTAATACTTTAAAAGCTTGATCAACTTTAAAAACAGATTTATTTCAAAATATTCTAAAAAAACTTACTATTCAGTTCTATGAAATTCTATTAACCTTGATTTATCTTCATGGTTCCTAATACATTAGGAAGCGAGGTTGTAACAAAATAGTACAAAGCTTTTGATGAAATGATTATTTCAATTTTAATTTTACACCAAAATCAAAATAAGAAAATCAACATTTTTTTCCTGCATCTGGATATGGAGAAGATGTAGATGGATGTAAATGAGCATATCCTTTTTTCAATAGCCCTAATTTCAGAACCCCCTCATTCAATATTAAAATAAAGATGTAGACCACAATATGTTGGTAGGACTTGGTTATGACAGAACTAAGGTCTGAGAAAACTGCATTTCACATTTAATTTTTTTCTGGGTTATATTATTATTATTTTTACTAAACACTAAATGATAAACATGCATTCCAGAAGGATAATTCATTAAAAGAAAAATAATCTGTAGTCCGTGGTACAGATCCCTTTTTATCAAATTATTAACATCCACCTGAAACTTCGTAAATAGTTTCAACTTATCGTAACCTACAACTCTTTTATTTTCGAAAACTCTAGGAATTGGAGATTTCTCAATCTGGAGGAGGGCAAACTTTGTCTATTTAGTTAGGTACTAACAACTCGTAAATACCCATTTGCTTACAACTTGAATCGTAAGATAATTTGATCACTACTCTCAGTAGTGATTTGAACGGAATAGTATCATGTGACATGAATGTGAACGATATTTTGAATAATCCATGTATGATATTGATATTTATTATATTTTGAATGTAAGGACAAACAATTTCAAAATTATCCAAATTAAAACAACAATCCGTTCAACATTGAAATATAAATAAGATATAAATTTTATAGCGGAGCCCAGGTACCAGATAGATCTACCAGGGAGCGACACATGGAGTAATGCAGTTAATCATTATTTAATAACTAGCATTAGCTAACTAGAGATGAGATATGTTTGATGGATGGAGCAGGCGACTGGGCGATTCATTACCCACCGCTGCGCCGATACTAATCAGCGGGTCAGGAAGGCATTATCATCCAAGGAGGTTATCTAACAGAGCCGCTATCTAATTGACTAAGAGGACATCAACAATAACAGAAGAAGATGAAGTAAACAGAAGAGGGAGAACACCAACCGTAGCCGCAGGCTTTACATTTTGATTGGGGGCGTAGGACCCCCCCCCCAAAAAAAGAAGTTTATATTATGTGTATTAATTAATTAAAATGATAAATTTATAAAATCAACACAATTATTATGAACTGAACAATATAATAATGAATAATTCAAAATAAACCTATACATATATACCGATATTTGTATAGATATATTTAAAAATAATGTTTCACTATCCAGCGCATTTATCATACAACTACCTAGTCACAAATATTATTAAAAGGAAATATATACATATTTCAACAGAAAAATTAATTTTTTTCAAAAACTTTATTAGAAAATAAAATGTATATCTATAGAAAGTAGAACAAAAATCAAAATTACTCAAAATGTCTCCCTACTGCCTTGACACAGGCATTTAATCTCCATGGCCAGTCATCAATACAGCAGCACGCAGCACTTCTTTAGGAAAGCGTTCAACTGCTCGGACTAGATTGTTTGAGACTTTCCAAGTTAGGGTATGCTCTGTGGCATGTCATCCTCTCCAGTTCGGACCAAAGCCGATAATCTAGTGGATTGAGATCAGGGCTTCCTGAGGGCCAGTCCGAAGTAGAGATGAACTATGGAATATTCTTTTGCAGCCACTGCTGAGTTGACCTGGCCTTGTAACCTGGAACGGAATCTTGCTAGAACCCAATGACTTCCAGCAAACAGAGTATCATTTAGAGGCTTGACAAAAGGTTCCAAAATATCATCCTGATAGTTTTTAGCAGTTTTAACTCTGGGCTTAAAAAGGCTGTGGAAAAAACGAAAAAACGAATGCATGCCTAAACAAAACTGATGAAGCTACTTAGGACGAATAACACCCTCCAGAAAAAATAAAAATAAAAGAACGAATTATAATGTGTGAGCAGGGCTCCTGGAGAAGACGAACAAATGTCAACATAAGGTATATATAAAGACGTCAATGTCATCAGCTTTATCAAATTTGCACGATACAAATTAAAAAAAATCCAAATAAAAGAACGAATTATAATATCCTAGTAGGTGTTGATATATATCATTATCACTTACTATAAATGGAAATTTTTTTGAGATTGTGAAACGATATTGTTATTGGGAGAGGAGGAAGGCATCGCCCTCCTCGTCCAATCGACGCCCGCGACTATGACACCAACAACAACAGAAGAAGATGAAGATGAAGTAAATAGAAGAGAGATGCTAATTCCGAGGTAGATCAGGTTCCGTTACTAACGGTCAACGCCACAATTAACCGACTCCATCAATGGCCGCCTAGTTTGGTATTTTTTTCCATTCTACGCATCTGGGTCAGTCGTATCAACTACCATCTCATATCTTCGGCCGTTATCTCCTTAAGGGACTGACTTCACGGCATCGTAAAAAAGATATTTATAGATCGTAACCAAAATTAAACGTTTCGAAGAAAAAACATGAAATTATTCTTGCCAATAACATAAAAAAAAAAGAAGAAAAATGTTGAATCGTGTTTACATAGAGGCTTCCTCAGATTCTATGCAGAATCCATATAGGCCCATGCTCAGTTATTTAAATAATGGATTTAATTTATCTTATAAGTAATAATGATTTAGTTAAAATATTTTTTTTAATATTTCTTAAAAACTGCGTAATAATTACTTATTATTATGTTGTTGCTAATTAATCTATAATAATTTTTATTTTATTAATTAATCGGTTTATTTGATATTCCTATTCCTTTATCTTTTAAAAATTTACTTTAGTATATTAAAATCATGTTTGTATATACTTTACTATTTCCTAAAATTTTCTTTTTTTTTTAGTTCTTAACTTGTTTTTAGGAATATCGTGATATAAATAAATTTATACGTTTTAAATTAATTTGTTACTGAAATAAATTTAAAAAAAATTAAAATAAAATTCGAACCCAGGACCTTGAACTTAGCAGCCCAATGCCTAAATCACTGAGCTACTCCGTCACCAAGAATTAACTAAGGTAAACTAAAATTTGGAGATTTGATTTTAGGTTTAATTTAATTATAAATAAATAGTTTTAAATGTATTTTTATATTGAAATTTATAACTGTATTGAACTTGAAAATGCAAAAATTATATGTAATCTATAGTATAACGACATGACTAGACATGTAGAGAATAGGTATTGGTATTGGGCCGTAGGTAGGTACTATAATAAGGGCCATCTTCTTTTCAGATGCTCAGAAGGATTACCAGGAGTTGCAGAGGATGGGGAGGACTAGTGAGTTCGGTTGGGTTTAGAGTATATTAAGGAAGGAATGGTATCTGGATTGGACCAAATCGACAACATACGATGTATATACCAATAACAGGGGTGGCAGGGTGGCCGAATGGGCTAACGTGTGTGCACAGTACCGAGAGATGCTTGGCAACCAGATAACCAAGTTTTAAGATTGAAATAAAGTACGAGTTCGCATCCCGGTGCCAGAGGTGATTTTAAATTCCCCGGCCTCACCCTCCGGCCCGGGAAAATCCCGTATAGCCTAAAAGGCGAGGTAGGGAAGAACAGAAAAAAAAAATACCAATAACATATCATTATGGATTATTTGAGCTAATCGTGACAAAGAAGAAGCTTTGAAAATTTTGTATTGTAAAGATTAGATACGAGAGGAATCCAATAGTTTACTAAAGGCAAAACTTAGGTTTAGAATTATTTAGAATTCTGAAATCAAAGACGTGAAGAAAAAAAATTGCCTATGTAAATATAAAAAAAGTAAGTATTTCTTTTTTTACTTTTATATAATAAATTATTTTTATTGTATATTCCTCCAAACAAATACCAAAATAAATAAAACAATAATAGTAATTATCTTTGACATTCAATATCAGTGAACATATATCGACAGATATTTTTGACCTGTCTTTTATATAGCCTATCTTTACAGAGAACGATTTCGTTTTTAGGTTCATAATCACCAGAGCGCTGATGTAAGACGCAATATATCAAGAAATAAATTAAGCATGCTTTGATGAATCAAATATTTTGGAACCTAATAATTTTGTTTTAATTAATTTGTGAGTGACAAAGAGCTCACGCGATTGATATAATAAAAATCAAACTATTATTTATTAACTAGTCAAAAGAGAATGAACGTTCTTTACACTGGACATTCACTAACGTGGCGTTAATAATGGTCGACTCACGGCAAACTATTTTCGTAATCGAGGGCAAAATACGTATTAGAATGTCCCGAAGCTGAAAATAAATTGGTTATAAATAAATAGGGGGAAAGATATTGCTACGCTATAAAATGAAAGAACCTACCGTTAGCCGGGTGCCATTAAATACATTTTATGCGGTATTATAACTGCTCCGCAAAACTCGTACTAAACCACCGTTAAACAGCCAACTAATCGGACTTAGTGGGAACCGAAACCGAACCAAGATTTTTAAAAGTTAATTATTAACCAGAAATCAATATTCCGTATTATTTTAACGGATTTAAAAGATATTTTAGAGCTTGCACAAGATAAGAAACAATCGCTGCCAAATTCGGAGCTTTAATTAAACTAGCTTCATGTAGACGTAATATTATTTTAATTATAGTTTTTCCCTTTATTTTTTCTAAGTGACTGATTTAATTATCACTTTCTACACAACCTGCAGTAGTGCCATAAAAATATTTGATGTAAAGTTATTTGTTGAGGACAAACTTTGTTTTCTTATAAAAAGAAAACAAAACAGATTTATTAAATATATAAAATTTATATTAGCAAAAAAAAAAGGTATTTGATAACGGAAAAACTAAAGGTTTTATCACTTATGTGATCATTCAGCTCTTTTTCCAAATTTTTAATTATTATAATATCGAATTTTCGTTTTTGATGCCGATTAATATTAAAGATACTTAACAAGCTTTCACTAACCAAGCTTAATCTTGATAGTTATGCTATTAGTGCAGTTTCTACAGTAGCATGCTAAATATCACTATATGACTACATATGACAAATATTGATTAGGCAACTGAGGTATTCGCATACAGATTTCATATGCCAAGTAGTCATTTTTTGAGATCCTTTGGTTTGTTTTAATTAAGTGTAATTCAATTTTTTATTATTTATTTTAAAATAATTATGCAAAGGAATGATGATTTTTACTTTACTTTATTTTTATAAAGTGCTACCAATGGGTAGTTTCTCAACATGTGTTCCATGTCATTATATCCATGTGCGAATTTAACAGACGTATTTTTTGTATAGAGTTTTAAATATCATATAAATAAATAAATAAATAACTTTAAAGACTAAAATCGACGTTAAGCATACTCAGTACGATATTTTGTTTTACTTTTCTATATAACATTTTAAATTTTAGAAAATAAACACAAATTTGAGGTTACTAAGATACGATATAACAAAACAATACGGCTGGTTAATAATTCTGAATTTCGCATCCTTGCGTCTTTACAAGATGTTTTATTAGTTACATCCAGGGGTGGCCAGCTCCCCCAAGATCAACGGCGTAAGAACTTATCCCTTCCCTTCCCAAGATATTTTATAGTTCACATTTCTTAAAAACAGAGCAAGAGAAAATAGAATTAGAAAAAGCATAGATTATATACAATTACACTTTTTTTTTGGTCCTCTCCTATCTCGACTTTAGGCTATACGGGGTTTTCCCGGGCCAAAGGATGAGGGCGGGGATTAATGGCACAGTTAAAAGATTCTCCCGGCACCGGGACGCGAACTCGTGACTATATTTAACAATCTATCTTATATATCAGGCGATGCTGTGCATAAACGTTAGCTCATTCGGCCACCTTGCTCCCATACGCAATTACACTTGCTGCGGTCTGTGCCATGTTTTCTCCTTTGTCCCTTATTCTGAAACTTTTCATTCAGAAAATTCATAACCCCATAGAAATGTGCCCCCCTCAAAAATTTTTATGGCGCAACTTTCGCCATTGAACCCTCTTCTCGGCACCCCTTATTACATCGCTTAAGTTAGATATTTTATAGTTCACATTTCTTAAAAACAGAGCAAGAGAAAATAGAATTAGAAAAAGCATAGATTATATACAATTACACTTTTTTTTTGGTCCTCTCCTATCTCGACTTTAGGCTATACGGGGTTTTCCCGGGCCAAAGGATGAGGGCGGGGATTAATGGCACAGTTAAAAGATTCTCCCGGCACCGGGACGCGAACTCGTGACTATATTTAACAATCTATCTTATATATCAGGCGATGCTGTGCATAAACGTTAGCTCATTCGGCCACCTTGCTCCCATACGCAATTACACTTGCTGCGGTCTGTGCCATGTTTTCTCCTTTGTCCCTTATTCTGAAACTTTTCATTCAGAAAATTCATAATCCCATAGAAATGTGCCCCCCTCAAAAATTTTTATGGCGCAACTTTCGCCATTGAACCCTCTTCTCGGCACCCCTTATTACATCGCTTAAATATCCTTATCTTAACTAAACAGAGCTTAACTATGTTAGCTTTAAAACTCTTTAAGAAGTGTTTCTAACTGAAATTTTGACTTGAACGTTTGTTATTGCGTAATGCCAGAGTTTATGTATATAAAAACAAAAAAAAACGTTTCGTGCTAATCAAACAGCGTAATAAACAGACAAAAATTTCAATTTATTATTCTGTTATTTATAGCTCTATTAATATTTATTATTAGGATCAAGAATAAAAGAAGATAGAATAAATGGCAACACATTTGCTTGATGTATTACAACGCAGCAGCTAGTTTTAAGAAATAAATACATGAGTATTAATAAATAAATTATTCTAATCATTAGGTACATGTTAAAAGTAAATTCACCTAAATTTAGGTCACCTTGTAGTTTCTATTACGAAATTAATTTTAAATACAACGTTAATAATTCCAAAAGATTAATATTAGAAACTATATGTTAATGACTAAATAGCTGTCAGCTAGGTGTAATATAGGAGGCACTCCTAACTGGGAAGTGGCTACATATGGTTCTCCCTGGGAGTCTATTGCACTCGAGGATCGGTTATTCATGTCACGTCAGTTGTTTCTTCACTATCTACTCTCATATTCCATTCGTACTATTCTTCATTTATACCCAGGTCTCTCTCCTATTGCCTCTGTTTCATATCATTCCTTCCACACCTACCGGGAACTACAACTGATCACATTGTCAACTGTCAAGGTACTCCACATAGCAGCCCTGTAGGAAGTACATTCTTCTGTATAATGGCAAGTAGTTAACAAGATATATTAACTATTTCAGAGATAGAGAGAAATAGCCTGAAGCAGTAGTTCAATAATTAAAACGTTTTGTCAAGGTGGGTACCATAGTTTGAGAGTCAATTCAATCGGAAATACCGTACGGAATGCTAGATTAATGCAAGGTTATAACCGCCATCTCTACGCCATCACAGCGTCTAACGATTCATTTGGAAGAAATTATTACTCTAGGATTAATTTAATCTCTTTTATATATTTGTCAGATTTGTCGCTGGGTGGGTCATATTTGTCCCACCACTACGCTGAGTTGGTACATGTTACATCTTCCCTTCCTTCCGCAGTTAATATTTCCTAGGCACATTTCTTTATCAGATTATTAACAGCCGTCGTCCCTCCTATGCTTATGATCTTCTCCAATTCAAGTCCTCTGTTCACTCTCTTATTACAAGATCCAGACCTTATGACCTTTATACCCCTTCTCAAAGATCTATCTCTTTCCAAAACTTCTTTCGCCTTCGCCTTCGCCTACCTGCCGCCTTCGCTAATTTCTGGAATCGCCTTCCTATAAAAATCTGGCATGCTCCCCTATTATCGATCTTTTAATCCTTCTATTCCAATTCATATTATATATATATATATATATATATATATATATATATATATATATATATATATATTTCTCCTCATGATCTTGTTTATACAAATGTGTACTTATGAACCTGTATATATATTTTTTATGGAATCATTCTGTTTTAAATATCAGCCATTTTTGTTGTAAATGATTTCCATGGTCTTTTAAGTTGATTAATTTATTTATTTATTTAAGTTGCTTAATTTATTTATTTTCTCACTATTGCTGTTATTACTGTTTAAATTTTCATTGAGATAAAATACATGAATCTTTATTTATTTATATTTTACTTTACGTTATTTATTTTTACTTGGTTCTCATCTAATCGAGGAATTTATTTAATACCTACTGTTTTTTTCCCTATCTTGTTTATCTCTTTTTATTTTTATTTTTTCTTAACTAAGCAGTGATTATTCTGTTTCATTCTTATTTGTATACTATATAATTTAAATATTTTGTATATAGTTCCATTAGTTTGTTTTAGTATATTTTGTTAATTTACATAAGATTTTCTATTTATTTAATGCAACTGTTCTTATTTGAATACCTGGCCAGATATATTTCTTTTGCTCTGTTACTTTTTGTTAAAGTGCTCCGTTTTGAGCGAGACTGTTCACTTACGAAGCAAATGTTTTGAGAAAAATAGCAGAAGTTTCGTTCTACGAGGAAAAATGACTTGCTACATCAGGACTTCAACGGTTTCAGAAACTGCAACAAAATAATACAAAAATAAAAGAGCCCGACTTACGACATGAACTTATCAGCCAAAATACTTAGCTCCAACACGAATCCGTACATCACGCGACACCACCACGTTTTAGGCGGTGACCAGAGCATTTATAATTTAACTCTTTAACTGGAAATGTGTACAGATTTGGTTACTGCTAATCTTTACATATAGCAAATTTCAAGTCTTGAATATATAGAAATAAAAAATTAACTTTATTCTGGGACGGAGCCTCTTAAAAATATCAGAACAATAAAAATACTTTCGGCCCGAGGTATTTAAATAAGAAAAGTTATATTAAATAAATAGAAAACCTTATGTAAATTAACAAAATATACTACAACAAACTAATGGATCTATATACCAGTTAAGAGTTAAATTGTAAATGCCTGAAACGTGGTGGTGTCCCATGATATACGGGTTCGTGTTGGAGCTAAGTGTTTTGGCTAAAAAGTTCATGCCGTAAGTCGGGCTCTAGTGGAACTTTTTATAATATATTGTTGCAGTGATTCCAAACGTTTGGATATCAAAGTCCTGATGTAACATTTTTCCTCATAGAATGGTGCTTCTGCTATTTTTCTCAAAATTCTTGCTTCATAAGTGAGCAGCCTCGCTTAAAACCGGATAGCTGTATGAACATTTTGACTTTAATTCTAAATTTAAGACACTCAATCATTTATTGATTTCTAAAGAAATCCATTTTTACAGAAATTTACTTAGGATGAGCGGGGCGCTAAATGGTAATGACTTCCTATGCTCGAGGTCCCAGTTTTAAGTACGGCTGTGACAGGTAATTATTTATTCTGTAATATTAACAGAGGATTGCCCCAAGGATCAGGAGATGGCACACCCACTATAAAATATACCCAGCCCCTTAATTAATTAAAGAACCTTCATAGGTTGAAGTAGTACAGGTTTTTTTATGCATAAATACCACGAACGAGAAAAATGTTATGAAGATCTTCTTCTTCTTAATCATTTCCTCTTCTACCGCTGAGCGGTGTGAGGAGCCTTCTTGTAGAGCCGAATCTATAATGAGGATCAAATACTATATTTAAAACTGATACAGTACTGATGTGATGATATCTGCTGTTTAAAGTAATTACTGTAGTTTATTTAGAAAAAAAAAAACTGTTTGAGCCACCACTTCGATAAAACACACAGATGAGGCTACTCGAGTCCAAATATTTCCAAGCAGCAATAAGGGATTTCATCTCTATCAACATCAGTCATATTGTTAGTTAGTAATTATGGTGGAATGTTTACAAAGCAATAGCTAATGGACGTCCTGAGAACAGGACGGAGGAAGAGAGTTTTATAATTTTCCTGCCAAGAGGGCTCGGAGCCATAAGGCACACTGGTCATATGATGAAAGGGTATAAATGACGGGCGGACCGGCGGGCATGAATGCCTTGAGCTAGAGGAGTTGACTCTGAACGGCGGGTCAAAGATCGCTGAATGCGGTTGAGGATAGTTAGAGAGCTGGCCGGCAGATTGATACCTCTGCCCAAAGCTCTAATCGCTTCGTGGTGTCTCTCATAACGAGCTGCATCTTAACAGCCTCCTCCTCAAGAGGACGGGGTAATTAATCAAACCAGCTCGGTCCTTTTACCCCTAAATGGTGTCCTCATAGAGCGGGTGTCCGCTAAGATGGATGGTGTCTTTATGCGCGGAAGGAGTCCAGGCACCAGGCACCTGTCGGCTGGCGCGGTGCTCGAGGAGGTGTGACCTCCGACAGGATTGCACCTCCTCTCGCTACGTCTCTATTCAATAGTATCTTCTACTGGCTAAAGAAAAACTTTAAACTTAAAACTTGGGCAAAGTCGGTCATTGGATAAATGCAATATATAAATAATTTTTTTATTTAGTATTACAACAATTTGCCTCTTGGACATTATTTATAGTGAGGTAGGAGTACAAAATAATAATCAAAAGTATATACAATAAATAATAAAATAAAATAACCCAAAAAATAAGAAAATTAAAACTAAGCAAAAAACAAATGCATACCAAATACAATCAGGCGAGGGAACTCCAGGAGATTCCTGCGCTACTCTCTCAACCGCATCACTGATACTAAAGCCAGCAGAGATTCATTGAGAGCACTTTATCCACATACACTCATGTCTTGAGTAGAGAATCTGGCCATTTCCAGAACTCCAATATATGCAATCTACAAAAGGTCGCGAGACCACTGCCGTTTCAACCTTCTTGGAGGATTATAGGAATGGATGGTGCTTTATAGGGATTGTGCAAGAGGATTTGGATGGTACGTAAGGTTATGGTGAAATTTGGAGATTTTTTCTGGGATAAGGTCTAGAACAAATGGGAAATTGAGGTCATGATGTAGGATTTTGTTGGTTACATAGAAAGGAGCATCGACTATTGTTCGAAGGACTTTTGACTGGAAGGATTGGGTGCGCTTGATGTTAGAAAATTTTGCTGATCCCCACAGTTCTAGTCTATAAGTCCAGATAGGTTTCAGTATTGTCTTGTAGATCAGTAACAGTGAAAGTTTAGATTTTCTGTTTAGTAGTCGGTATAGTTGGCCGTATCGTCGGTTTAGTTCCTGTCTTTTAAGTCTAGTATGAAGGTTCCAGGTTAGTCTTCGGTCTAAGGGAAAGCCAAGATACCGGACTGTATCTGAGAAAAGAAGCTGGATAGTGTTAAAATAAACTGGTGCACAATATAAATAATTAAATGCAAAATATAATGCAATAGATGAATTAATTTTTTTTTCCTTGTTCGATACAATGTTTTGTTCAAAATACAATATTTGGACAAATTATTATGAAATTGTTTTTCGTTTAATAAGTTATGCAGAAACTTAGCTAAAACTATATAAAATATACAGTCGCGGTCATAGAAATTGCATCATCTAGTTAAAATTGTATTAAATTTTATTTTATTTACCAGATTGCTACTGCAAGATCCTCGGACATTTCTTTGCTAGTTATGAAACTATATTCTAAAATCAATCTAACTATTAAGCGGTCAAATTGTTAGTTTATTTTTTATCTCATCTCAGTATCTTTCTATCGCTTCATGCTGTTTTTTTTTTTTCAAAACTACCGGTGATTGGTGGTATACCCTATCCTCGTTACTATTTCCTGTGAAAATCACTTTGGTTCATGTAACGTCACAATTTTCAATGTTTTTTACAAGGAAAGTTTTAGAGCTTTTATCCTAGCATTAGTTAAAACTGCATTGCGAAATATTGTTGGAAATATAAATACTGCCTTGTAACCTTAATAAGTAAATAATAACAAAATCATTCAATGGGGTCAATGTTATCACTAAAAGAATCAAAAGAAATAACTGAATCATTTCTATGACCGCGACTGCAGGTATAAAATGGTTTCTGAGCTACAGACAAATAATATTTCATTTCCATCATAATTTTTTCCTCAACTTCAAGAGGATGTTTTTATTTTTTACATCTGAAGGCAGTGACGGATTCAGGATTTAATATATTTTAGAGGGAGGAGAGCTTGGCTTTTATTTTTTTTTAATAATAGCAATTCCTATGAAAGAAAAAGAAATAAACTGAATAAAGTTATGTTTATGTGACTTGGGGACAAGGAAATAATAATAATAATATATATTTCTTGACGAATACTTACTTTTAGCAGCTGAAACACAAGCGCTATAATTCAAAAAGAGTAAATATTTTGATTTTTTAAGGATTTATATCAGATCACTCGCAGAAAGAAATATGAACCAATAAGACTTAAATCCGCCCCCCCCTCCACCTCTCCTATCGTGGTCCCACTAGGGTCTGAAGGAGAAGGTAATCTTTAAAATGATGACTCAATCATCTGATTCGATGATTCAAGACCTTTTTAAACTAATGTATATAAATGAAATGAAATGAAAAATAATTTTTTTCTGGGACTGAAGTCCCCTTAGAATCATAACAGAGTTAAAAAAATATGTACACTGGTATGGTATGTAGATATCATACAAATATATATAAAAAATATTAAAGGAAATGTAAATATATATAAATAAAGATACTAAGAAAAATACAAAGGAAAATCTTAAATATCTACAAAAAATACTAAGGAAAAATACAAATATATACAAGAAATATTGATAGAAAAAAAAAATGAATAAATAAAAATAAAATGACTCCTATGAATTTACTGCTTGTGATCAACGTAACTATAATAATAATAATAATAATAAGGCTTAGCGAACCCGAAGGTTCGATGCCGACACCACCAATCGCTTGTTACACACCTCCCTCCACCGTTCGCCGTCCAAACCCAGTCCCTTCAGATCGGCTTTAATGCAATCTTCCCACCTTCGCTTCGGTCTACCCCTCGGACGCTTACCATTCGGCACAGCAAATATTAACCTTTTAGGAATTCTCTCGTTACTAAGCCCAACAACTTTACAAGCCCATTTGATTCGTCGCGATGAAATTACCTCAATTATATTACCCGAATACAGCTCACGCAATTCGGCGTTGTGTAACCGTCTGAACTCTCCGGTTAACTCATCCTTCTTCGGTCCGAATATTCTACGCAATACTTTATTTTCAAAAACCTTAAGACGCTGCTCATCCCTTAATGTAAGCGGCCAAGTTTCGCATCCATAAAGAACTGTAGGCAAGATAATTGTTTTATAGATTCTAATTTTTAAGTTTCGGGACAAGAGGCACGAACTAAGTAGTTTTGTCACAGAAAAATAACAAGCATTCCCCGCCTTCAGTCTAACCTTAATCTCTTCTTCAATTTCGTTTTTTCTAGTTATCGTAGAACCTAGATACCTAAATTTATCTACCTGTTCAAACATATTACCATCTATATCGATATCACCAGTAGTATCGCCATTTTTGCAGCTAACCATATATTTTGTTTTATCCACGTTTATTTCGAGTCCTAGTTCTTTACCGGCTTTCATTAACGTTGTCGTATTTAGTTTTATAGTTTCAACGTCTTCGCTTAACAGTACCAGATCATCAGCATAGCCCAGCACGGATGTTGTCCCGCCCAGATCCAACCCTTTCTCGGTTCGCATTACCTCCCTAATGGCATGTTCTAATGCCAAATTGAACAGGACAGGCGAAAGAGAATCCCCCTGTTTTAAGCCCGAACGAACCTCAAATTTTTCGGACAAATTATTACCGATTCTAACTTTATTGAGTGTCTCCGTCAAGCACATCCTGACTAGATTTACTAGTTTTTTTGGAATCCCCTGCTCGATTAGAATATTATACAGTTTCTGGCGGTCAATAGAATCGTAAGCCTTTTTAAAATCTATATACAGCTGGTGAACAATACTGTTATACTCCAATTTTTTCTCTAATATTTGCCGTAAAGAAAATATTTGATCAATAGTCGAACGATTCCGTCTAAATCCGCATTGGTAGTCTCCGATAATTTCCTCGGCGTATTCCGTGATTCGACTGGTTAAGATTAAAGTGAATATTTTATAACATACCGGAAGGAGTGAAATTCCTCGATAGTTATTACAATCCGTCCTCGGACCCTTTTTGTGAATCGGAATAAGAATAGATTCTTTCCATTCTTCAGGTAATTTCAACGTAACTATAAAACCGAGAAATTCTACAAGCTTGCGGAAGTTTGAATTTGTAGTAGCTGGTGGAATAGGAGTTGTGTGGAGGTGTTTATGGACGTGGTTTGATGTATGGAGATGGGTAAGGAATCCCAGAAGGAGGTAGCACGAATGACGAAGGATTTACAGAAGAAAATGGTTTTATGGACATAAATCTATAGGTTGAGATCTGGTGCTGAGAGAGTGGACAGAGGAGCGTTAAGTAAGCAGTTCTAAGATGTAGGGAGGGTTTTCAGATCTGGTGACTTGGAAAAGGAAAACACCAAGAAGGAATTGCCGTCGGGAAGTATAGTAAAGCCACTTCAACTAGGTGCAACAAGAAGAAAATGAAAATGCTTGGGAATCCCAAAGATGAATCCAATGAAGCAATTCATTCTTCAGTTTCATTCATTCATTTTCGTTTCTTCAGTCCCGCCTCCAGTTCTGTGGACAACCCTCCCTCCATACACCAGGCAACCGTAGTCGAAGTGGGGGAATACAAGGGATGTTACAAGGAGATGGTTTTTTTTTTTTTTTTTTTTTTTTTTGGAATGGAAAGGAATCATGAATTGTTTAAGGATAGTTATGGGTTTACGGATAATATGAGAAATGTGGTTGTTCCAAGAGAGGTCCTAACCAAAGATCACTCTATGTAGAGTAGATAGAATCGTTTCCGCAATCAAATAGGTCAAAATGAGTCTTTTTTATTGTGTTTTAAAAAAGTTTTGCTTTTTGACGGAACGTTCAGGTAAATTCATCAAATTGTTTCGATCCAGGACAGAAATAATCTCGACATAACTACAAGGTAATGAATCATTAAAGATAGTTGTGTATTTAAGACTACGAGTTCAAGATCCAAGGCACTAACTGTAGCAATGAGGGCACCTCCAGCCGGTAGCTTGTAGCTAGTGCATGAACCAGGCCTACCGAGTCCCGATTAATGTTCAACGCCGGAGATAAATCTTGCAGAGAGCTAGTAAAGATAAGTGGGCATACAGTTTGAATAAGCTTCAGTAGTTAGTCCTTTAATTACCATCGCCAGAGCAGCGGGTCGAAGCTCTCTTATCCTCGGGCTTATCACGGTCTCTTACATTTACATCAGGACAGTAAAGAGCGAGTATCCATTTCGTTACCGGTCCCTAATTCAAAACCGTTACAAAATAAATAAAAAAAAAATACTAACGAAGTGATTCGACTTAATAAGAAAATCGAGAGTAAAACAGACTTATGTGAACCAATGACGCACTGATATACGTAACTCCTAATCATATTAGGCAAACGCACAAATCAGACTTCTTCAAATAAACTAACAGCTATAAATTATAAAATAAGACCGAATAATTTGAAAACTCAAGTCATAAAGTTGTCTTTGGCTTGAGACCTAATTCTTCAAATTAGGACTTCTGAATTTTCCTAATGTTGATTATTACCGAAAGAAAGAGAGAGTGCAATGTATTTTTAAGGAAATAATAAAAGTGAAATCAAAATTCATACTCACACTTCCTCAATAAACTATACTTCGTAAATTTGATTAAATTTTCAAATCTATACAATAAAACAACAATACGTAACCCCTGGCGGCTTACGGAGAGCTTAGAATTTGTTTTTCAACTTCCTATACTTGATTTATCTCTCTAATCTTGAGAACAATAATGAAATTATTTCTAATGTTTTAGTTATTTTCTAAACCAACGATTTCAGTCAAGTAATAATTTAAAAATAAATTTATATTTTTTAATTTTTCTATAGAATTTTTTTTTTAAAATGAACATCTTGATTCAAAATCTAGCGAAAATCACAATGGAAAAAAAAACATTATTGCAAAATAGTTTATTATTTTCAGGCAGTTATATATCATAGTCCGTGGTACAGACCCCTTCCCTTTTTATCGAATTATTAACATCCGTCTGAAACTTTGTAAATAGTTTCATCTCATCGTAACCTACAACTATTTTATTTATGGAATTGGGCTTTTTCAATCTGGAGAGGGGGCAAACTTTGTCTATTTAAATACGTACTAAAACACGCAAATACCGCTTTGCTTTCTACTTGTTCGGAAGATAATATGATCACAAAATTGGTAAAAAAGGTGGCCTACAAAAATATTGGGCCGTTTGTCCTATATAATTTCGTTATTTTGAAAATTTGTGGGTGTAGGTCAGGCCAAACAGCTCATTTTTTCTCGATTTTGTGTTAGAATTATTTTACGATCCAGGTAGAAAGCAAATGGGTATTTACGAGTTTATAGTACATAATTAAATAGACAAAGTTTGCCCCACTCCAAATTGATAACGCCACGATTCCAAGAATTTTCGTAAAGAAACCAGTTGTAGGTTATGATGAGATGAAACTATTTACGAAGTTTCAGGCGAATGTTAATAATTCGACAAAAAGTGGTCCGTACCACCGGACTATCATATTTTACACTACTTGCATTGGAACATACAGGAAAATGAAGAAATGGTGATTAGATGAATATTAGGAATTATGTATTTTTTTTTTTTTTTATCATTACTGATTTTCTAAGAAATATAGACAAAAACTAGGTTGCTTCAGTTAATGTAAGATTTACCAAAAATCAAAACCCAAAACTGAGGATATCAGATTTGCAGCAAAACAAGTGGAAAATATTTAAAACAACATATCTTTGCACCAAATTGACAACTTATTTTGGATTAAATTTCGTAAAATTTTTAATAATCATATCCACAAAAAAGTGTATATATTTTAAGGTAATCGGAAATCTAATTTTATTAACCTAATCGGTAAATTCGTTTAGACACTACAGTCTATAGCAACACAGATTTCGGTCGCTATCTTGGAAGGAAAGTGCGGATGATAATGCCAAAGATTATCTTTGACGTTGATACCAAATTTCAAAATAATCGGTCCAGTAGTATCGGAGAAAAGCCGCGGACAGCGGATGGTGGATTTTTTTTTTTTTGATTTGCGTATTTCGAATCTCGAAACGTAAAACCTCAAATTTTGAGAGGAGTTTAACTTTATGTTTTCTTGGTCGATTATTCCATTCCATCATCGAAATTATTTTTTACTTAGATAATTTAAATGGCCCGACGAAGTAACATGATGTCGCCTACTCCTTCAAGATCTACATAATCGTCCTCCGCAGAACCTTAAAAGGACTCCCAGGGCACATTGACCTCCCACAATATAATCTATATCACTTTTACAGGTGAGTATCATCATTTTAATTAAAAATACAACGATGAGAACAATAATTTTATATTAGAACACGATAAAGCTTCAATACAACCAAGAAAAAAAGTAATTTTAAAAAATAATAATTTTCAACAGGAAAAAGTATATTTTGTAATAGTTGTGATACATTTGAAGATAAAGCGTAAAACTTGACTTAAAACTTCGTCAAAATTTACCGACAGCACCTTTTTGATACTTCAAGTAAAAAACAATAAAATTCGTTCATTTAAATCTTACAAACTTAAACAATAAATAGTGTTAAAATAACATAATAAAGCAATTTTAGTACATAATATTTTATCTTTATTGATTGAAAGATGTTTTCTTCAATATCTTTAATTCAGAGGAAAACAACACCATGTCCATTTTTATATTTGTTGAGGTGAGTCAATGTTCCACAACTTTGAACTACAAAACTTTGTTTCTTTGTTAGTAAATCTGTATTCCGAAGATAAACAACACCATGACACATTGTTACATTTGTTCGGAGCGCATATTTTCTATAACTTTAAAATATTAAAATTTGATTCTTCTTTAATACAAAATATACATGGTCCTAAAATAATGAAAAATATAAAATTAAACAATAAAAAATATACTGCTTGCGGGGCGCAGATATAAGGTAATTAAAACGGAGAAAAGGTGGAATAGGCTACCTATGTTCCTGAAATAAGAATATTTTGCATCAATATTTACAATTAAAATCTAGTGCGGTAACTTTCACTTACCACCGTGAGTTCAATAAAAAATTAATTTGTACTCAAATACATCCAGTTTTAAATAAAAAGAGTTTAAACAAAATCATTAAAAGTCGTTTAGAAGGAAATCATAAAAATGTTTAAAAATATTGATTCAGTGTTACTTCCGAGTCGATATTAGCAAAAATGTTCCTGCAATTTATAAAATGTAATTTCCTAACATAATAAAACTTAATTTTTGCGTAATTCAACTAGATTATTTAGACTAAAGGAACTCATTTCAATGGAATATTCTAATTCAAACTTATACTTTACATTATAAAAGGAGATGTTGGAAAAATATAGATTTTCGTATCAGTATTAAAATTTGGCAATAGAAAACCAATACATTTTTCAAAATAAATTTAAAAATTAAAAACACCTACCAGAAGAGCCGCCTTACTGGAGGCAGCCACACTAATAGGCTGTATTTTTCTTTCAATCTTTAGTTTATAATGAAATTGTTAATAAGTTTGATAGGTTTCGCTATCGGATTCTTGATTTAATTTTGGGAGGCTTTGTCCCGAAAACTTTATTTTTTATATAAAGTAACGACAATTATTACTTCAGGAAAAAAATAAAGAAAATAACTATATATATAATAGTGTTTAAATGATTCTATTAAATAACATTTAGATTTAAGTTTTAAATATTTATTTCATAAAACATAGTTATGCGTTACTATTATGAGGGAAGGGGAGCGCTTCAGCCCTAAAGTCCCCTCCTACGTAGATACAGGCGGATCTATCAGATCGGATAGGTTTCATATTAAAACAAAGTTTCTTATTTTTTTTTTAAATTTTTATGTTGAGCAATATGTTAAATTGTTACGCTTAGTTCCTATTAATCCGATTTATTAAAAATTATTCTTATTGATAAATATATTTTGTTTTTGCAATGAGCAATATATAAATATTTAATAGTTGTTATTATAGCTATTACAAATTTACGACATCCATTTACTCTCTTCTCCTTCAATGAGAAATTAATATTGATTTTTAATTAGATATTTACATCCCTAATCTTTTAAATGATCGCAAATATAGGAGACTTGATATTTTAAACTATATAATACTAAATATTGATATATTTCGATATATTTGAAAACTACAGAAACCTAAGTGTTTATTTTTTTCGCATATTTAGTTGGCTAGTTTCTATAAAATACACACGTAGATAAAAATTAATAGCATATATATGTATGCTTGGCCCTTACAGTTTCCATATGACATGCATGGGAAGTGACAAGAAACCAGAAAAGTACCTAAGATGCAGGAAGCCACACGCTTCAGACGTGACATCCTGGCAGCAAGAAATACTATTTTGGATACCACTGTCCGATAACCACGTAGGATGTCTAGCCGCACATGGAACTGTCAAGGGTGTGTCATTTTTCTCAGAAGTGTTCGTGAATATTTACACAACAGAAACATGTCAGACTTTTTATTTTTAAATGTTTTGGACGCAATCAATCAATATAAAAACCTATTAGATAATTTTACCTACTTACAATTCCCATTGTGTCATTCTTATCATTGTAACAGAATTTATTGGTAGCAGGTGGTTTATTTGCATAAAGCAGAAGGCGTTTAATAAATTCATTGTACTTTATTCTACTGCTGTAGTTATTACCATGAATCAGTTCCTTCTGGACTCGATAAAAAAAAAGAAAAAAAAAAGTAGGTATTATAAACAAGCTGTATCACGTCGTTCCACCCGCGTTTAATTTGGATTATACACGCATGTCTTCATTTTAAAATCTATGGGATGTGAGGAGCTTTGGGATAAAGCTAACCAATATATATATATACATATATCGAGAGAAAGAGAGAGAGAGAGAGAGAGAGAGAGAGAGAGAGAGAGAGAGAGAGAGAGAAATTTAAATATATCATTTGAAAAAACTTAAATAATGACTAATAATAAGGGAAAAAAGGAAAAAACTGAGACTAAATACGGAATAATCAGCTCCATGAAACAGTTTAAATACCTAGGAGAGCTCGTGAACAACAATGGAGGAACATTCAAGCAGAACAGAGTAGGGAAGTAAAATAAGGTTCTTAGTCAGGACATTGTATAACAAAAACAATCTTTCTAGGATAGACAAAATCAGACATTAAGAGACAATCATAAAACCGGTCATGCTGTACAGGGCAAAGACCATGAGATTTACCAACATGAAATCGTTACTGAGACTAAAAAGAAAAATACTGAGAATAATATACGGATCGAGAAGGATGAGGAAATAATACCGATTAAAACAGAACAATGAGTTTTATGTACATTTTGAAAATTAAAGATCATCGATGAGGAAAAGGATATTAAAGTTCTTCAGGCATATGAAGAGAATGGATCGGAATAAGTTAAACAAATTAATACTCGATAAAGTAATGGGGATTAAGTAAATAAAAGGATATTCAAAACAAATAAAAACAGAAGTGGATATAAAATAAAATAAAGAATAAAAATGGGTATCAAAGAGGAAGACTACCAAGATAAGGATACATTCAGGAAAATAGTAAAAAGCATATAGTTTCTCGTAGCGGAGGAGAAGAAGCAAGAAAGTAAGAAGAGAACAGAGGAAAGAAAAAGAGAGATGTAAGAAAAAATGAGAAGAATGTGGCCAAAAAAGAAAAAAAAACTAGAAATGATAAACGCGTGGTCCATCGTTGGTATGCACCGCGAAAAATATATATACAGCTATGATTTTCTTTTCATTGGCCTATATTTTTTACGGTGAGTGGTCCCAGCTAAATTCGACGGTAAATTATTTAAATCCACCCTCTGGTTAAAATAGATTTTGTTGAACCTTTAGAACAATTTCTCTCTCCTTCATAGGCGAAGTGAAATGTTAATGAAAAAAAAAGTCTGAGCTAAATACCCAAACTATCTCTTAAACGATATGTTTAATTTTTAAATTATAAAATATTCTTCTGAACACAGCTTCTAATTATAATCATATGTAAAAAAATAATGTTATATTTTTTATATAATATATGTTTATATATAACAATTGATATAATTGTTATATACGTTATATAAAAAATATATGTATATTACACTTTAAAACATTATTCACTTTTTAAACAGGCCTTTAAAGACAATTAATGCATCATTTCATGATTGATTACCGTTAAATAAAAAAAAAAAATACTCTTCAAAAGTAAATTCTCAATCACACTACTGCATGTCGTAGGTGTATCCAGGGCGGAAAAAGGGACAGCAGTCTCTCTCCACCTCCTTATTAAATAAATAATACATTTTAAAAATAATAAAGCGAACATTTTCTTTAAAAGGGCGGCATACTTTGTAAATTTATTCACTGTTTCCTCAAAAAAAAAAAAAATTGTCAGCTTTACGAAGTAGTGCTTAGATTTTAATTATCTTAAACAGTTTTGAAGAATTCCATCTTATTCAAAGAAAATCTTGACAATCTTAAGAAAAACTTTTTTTTTTTACTCCTCTTCCTTGCCTCTTAGGCTACACGGGTTTTGCCCTGGTCGAGGGAAAGGGCGGGAGAATTATACCGAGTTAAAAGTGAGCTGGGTTCTACTTCATTGCATAATATTGGGTTGCTAGAGCTGTCTATGATCTGTTATTCGGGATCTCGATGTAAAGTATGCATGAAAATTTCCACGCATTGAGTAGTAAGGTTTGGGAGTCTATGTTTGTTTTATGCATTATTATTTATTTATGTATTTGCTTTTTTTTTTTCATTATGATTTCTTTGTATATACAGGGTGTCTCAGATCTTAATGGCAAAACACTGGTGGAAGGAGAGAGGATGATTCTAAACAAAATTTCCCCCAAAAAAGTTCAAAAAGGATTAGTCATCCTGAAAGTACCCTTAAACATTCATCTTAGTAAATTTAATCACAGTTTTCTCAAAAAAAAATTTCCCCATTATACGATGGTGTACTTAGATTTTAATTATCTCGAACAATTTTTGAGCAATTCCTTCATTTCAATAAAAAACGTGACCACCTTAAGAAAAACATAAAATTGGTCTTAACTCCTTTTCCATTCGGAGTCGGCCCATGCATCAAATGAACTTTTTTGTTGGAATTTTATCTAGAAAAAACCCGCAGAATTTGATCATTAAGAACTAAGATACCCAGTAGATAAATATATACAAAGAAAGAATTTTAAAAATATATAAATTATTAATATCCACATAATGAATAACCACAATTGATGTATATTAAGAGAAGGATGGTTGGTGGTGATCAGTCAGAAATGAAAAGGCAAAAATAAATAATAATATTTATTTTAACATTTGCCGATGTTTCGACCTCAAGTTCAGGCCTTCATCAGGGCTGTTCCAACAGATTGCTGGAATAGAGTGAATATTCTAATGTATATGAATATGTTTAATTAATGTATATGTATATATTTATATATATACATATATATATATATACACACAGACATTAGTAATGGTGTTTGCTATTTTCCCATAGCAAAGGAAAGAAGGCCCCCTAGCCGAGCGTTGCGAGGGGACCTCGAATTTTCATGACCAAGGGATCAGATGACCCTCCCACACCGCGAATATTCCTCCACATCAGCCCCAGCCAGTCACGCAGTCACGGACTAGATACAGTTCGAACTCAGCCTGCTCCCTCCGAGTCCTGTCTGCAACACGATATCACTAAACCAAAGAAATAATTGAATCTATTTCACAGTTGGAAAACAGTGTGTCCTAAACATCATCTGTTCCAGTTACCTTGTTCTGAATGATTATATTGCCACCATTATGATGGTATTGAACTTCAGAGCAACTAAAATATTTTTTTTTATCAGTTTTGACTGTAGGGTTCTATCCGAAAAGAACACCCATCGCTTTTAATTTTTAAAAAATCATAAAAAAATTAATACAATTTTTTATTAAATCAACTTCATAATATAATATCATAGGGCGAAAGGATTTCACATTTTTATTTATTACCCGACTAAGTGATACGAAACGAGGGTTATGTGTTTTTGGTCGTCCGCTAAAAGCTATATAACGCTTTTTTGAGCGAACAACTGGATCGAATTTGAAGTTAGATAGCTCCTAATACCAGACTGGAAAGACAAGAAACAGCTCAACGTTTTCAACTACTTCAGCACTTACCAGAAAACCGCTGTAAGCTTTCAATTAATTACAAAAGACATGATGATAAGGCCTATATAATACATGATATAATAAGGCCTATATGGACTTATGGAAACCATTCTTTTCAATCCAAATTCCTTCGTAAAATCCTCAATGCTACTTGTTTTAGATCTGGCCAAATCCAAATAACTACCCTTCCATAGTAAACTTCAGAGCCACGCCAACCCTCCGGGAAAGAAGATGTGATCTCCTAACGTAGATATATTATTAGAATGCTACCTGTGGTTAGTTTCTCCACAGGTGTTATCATGTCACCCTATTCATTGTTCACATTTATTTGATTTTTCTTACTTAATACAGTTGTAAGTATAATGAATAAAGTAAAATAAAAAAAAGTTAAATGACTCACATTTTTCACATTCATTACAAATTCTGAACCGTTTTTAAAATAAAATTTGTTTAATCAATTTGCAAACAGATTTGTAACTCTGATATCATAGAACGGTTGAATCGATTTTCAAGTTTTATATCTGTAATTATTCGGTGAGATACCCTGAGTGTTCTGAGACAATTTCAGATAAAAATACGATTTTTCGAGCGAACGGCTGGATAGATTTCTAAGTTAGATATATTATCAAACAATTATACAAAACCAACAAATCGCGCGAAATTCCTCAAAATAGTTTTCAATAAAACTATTCAATAAAAACAGCGAAAGATTTATATTCTTCCAACTGAAAATATTATCGAAAATTCCAGAAGGTTACAATAAAACAGTTTATTTAGTTTCTGTAGTTCTAAAAAATAAATTATAATTTTAGAAGATGTCACGAGTTTTACATTACTCGTCCCACTGTGGGGCGGGGTGGCTGACCCATGTGTGAAACACGCATAACACGACAACTTGATTAACGATGTCAATATGACAAAATAATAAGGAGATCGAGTTCCTTCGAAGAGGCCTTTTATTCTTGCATTAATCCCCGTCTTTTCTCAGGCCAGGCAAAAAAAAACCATATAACCTAAAAGGCGAGCATTGGAAGGATAAAAAAAAAAAGCTATAACGTACTCTCACTTTTTATTTGTAAGACAGAAGAGCTAAAATTTGTCTATTAGTCATAATTGAGTTCCAACAAAAATTAACAATAACTTTTTTAAACAAAATTCAATTATAGCTAAATTGGATTCACAAATACTTACATTAAATTAAAAATTCAATTTGAAAACATATTACACCCGTCCGAATATATTACATAGCTCTATCACTGACCGCGAACTCAAAGAAGATCGGGAAGAAAGTGAATGAGCCGGAGGTCGGTTAAAGAGTTAAGGTCGCCATCCTGTTCACTATTCACTATTCACTACTACACTTACATATTGAGCAGCCACGGCCAACACTAAATACACCTCATAAATATGGAAAAGAAAGTTCACTTTTCTCTTTCCATTAACTAAGAGTCCCCCGAGGCGTCAATCCACTGATGGATGGATTGATGTGATCGGATGGACTTCAAGCAACCATATAATTACTTATATATATAAGAAAATAACTGTTATAATAACCAAGGGCGTACGAAGCTTTCATCATATAAGGAGAAGGCAACACGGAACATTTTTGTTTTTTAGAAAAGTTTATTATTATTACAATATATATATATATATATATATATAAGGTCGCCTGAAAATGGGGTACTCCTCCCCCCTGTTCGTCTAACGGTGGACCAATTCCCATTTTACAAAGTATATAACTGTTCATTTATTAATTGCACGACTTGTAATAATTATAATTACATCACAATATAATATAAATAATATTGTATATAATAATAATTAATATAGTGTATTCAAGAGGAAATGCCTAGATCGAGAAATAACTGCTATCACCTAGGCAAAATAAAACTATCACCTCCAGATGAATAAGTACTGATACGCGTACAAACTTTTAGTTTAAAATCTTTATTTTGTATTAGGAAAGTATTAATTTACAGAAGCTCTACACATATGTAATTATATAAAAAGCTGTTTAATTAGTGCTCATTATAGATATAATAGGAGAGCTACTGTAAACCTACTCACTTAATACTAAAACAAAATAAAATATGAAAGTCACTAAAAAAATTTGCATATAATGATTTTTCTCGAATTTTCGACAAACCTTTTGTATTATATTAAATTTTATTTTATTTAAAATAATTTAGAGCGGGGACAACGATCCCCTTCCCTGTTCTCCTCCGCGTATGCCTATGATGATAAAATTAACTCAGCCAGATATAATGTTTTCTTAGATTACTTATTTAAAAATCGTTTATATATACATATACATATATTTCAAGAAGATATAATATAAATAATTCTCCATTTAGAATTAGAAAATATTAAAACAAAGAGGGAGAAAAAACTTAGGAAGTTATTAAACTTACAAGTTTACCCAAGAAGGCGTCGAATAAACTTTAGAAACTTAATTGGCTCAAAGTGAAATGCCCGTACCTGTGATTTATCGCAAACCATATTTAAATATGAAAATACCTACTTGATCTAGGAATTAAAAAAAAAATATTACTATAAGAAATTAATTAAATAGGCACCCCGAGATTTTTAAATGAATATTTTTACCAAAAGTGAATTTTCTCATCTGCATATTAATAGGTGCATTTTTTTTTTATCATACCGGTTACTTCGTCCAAGTATATACATAGTAAGGTGAAAATAGATATATCATTGGAAAGTTTTACTCGAGACGAGTTGCTGACCATATCTATAACGAACACGTACAATAAGCATACACAAACACAAACATAAATAAATAAATAAACGGAAAGCCGAAACAAAAAGTCGCATGACAGAATACCTTTGGTATTTTTTAGTAATTTTTATAAATAGTTTATTAATAACATTAATTATCAACAGTTATTTAATGGAAAAAAAAATTAAATACCATAGTATAAAAATTATAAAGTAGTTTCAACAACTAATCAAGTTGTTTTATAGCTAATTCAGGATATGTTCAATACTTCATAACTACTAGATTCCACAATGAATCTTACGAACAACATAAAGTCATCATGATAATCCAAAATAAATAACAGTATATTCAAGATATGAATAATACGAAAAACAAGATCAATGAGGGACTAAACTATTTTAAGAATAATAAAGATGTATAGAAAAAATAAAATCAGATTTTTATAACATCCTATAAATTATAGAATGAGATTCTTAAGCAATGAGTTATTTATTATAGTGAATTGTTTGAGGCCACACTTAGGTTATGCAATTGTAAGGGAGGCCACTATATTTTTGAATATTGGACGTTTAATAGTTTTATTTGTTTAATTATATATCTTTGTTCTAATTAATAAAATTATATATTAATTAATACCAGAGATGGTACAAAAGTAGTACAAAAACCCACGAAGGCCGCAGATTTCACATCTATGATCTAAATATAGATCGAACTAAATCGAAACACGATCCGATAGTGAGCTTTAACAGCGATCACGGGTAACAACCAATCAAAATATGAGACAGTTTCTGCAGGTTCCAGACCACATGTGTTCCGTTGCAGGTAACAGGAATTCCAATAGCAGCAGTAAATTGCAACGCAATTCGGTACATTGAAGATGATGAATCGAACTTCATGAAAGATATGTTTAATCTGTCTTTGCAAAGGTAATCGAGAATCGAAATTAAACATTGATTGCTTTTCATTTTTTATTTTTTTTTTTTTTACAGCTCCGTACATCTCTAATGGTGCGTTTAGACATTTTACAAACTAAGAGACAAACAAATACATAAATCATTATGTCTCTATGTTAGCACTTTTGTTTCAGACATTTTCCATATGTTGTCGGTATCAAAAGAAATAAAATCAATAGATAGGTTTAGCAATGATGTCGCTGTTACTTAAGTGAGATAATTGTATTTCTCATAGTTATTCTTGTTGATTGTTGTTGTTTTTGTTTTTGTTGATAATTGTTCTTGAAATTTTTTAACAACTCAAATGAATAGTACACAATAGAGGACGGGATGGCCGAGCACGTTGGGGCGTGGGTCCCAGACTGCTCCGTTCTGAAGGTTGTGGGTTCGATTCCCACCTGGGAGAGTTACTTTTCATTTCTCGGAGGCAACCTCAAAGTAGCCATCAAGGGTTGGCAAAAAGGACCTATGGCCCACTTGTCGGATTAGTTCGCCCCACCAATAGCAGTACCAGTAGCACAAAATAAGATTTATTGTTTTAAGAATTTTTATCCAGAATTTTATGGTATACAATGGTACTATATATATATATATATATATATAGTACATATATATATACATATATATATATATATATATAGTACATATATATATACATATATATATATATATATATTTTAAGTTTATCTTTCAACAAATACATTTTGATTCAATTCACGTAGTAATAATCAAAATCTTCATTTATTACTGAAAAGATTTGGATTTTGGATTCTCGCCGAACAACAGTATTGACACCATTTTATTATTTATAAAGTTACGTTTATGATCAAAATATAAAAGTAAAAAATAAATCTGGTGCAATGTGAATATCACAAAATGTTTACTTACCACCGTACATTGAATAGAAATAAGTAGGTATTATTTCTATTGGATATATAGAATGTTACAGTACAATATCTATAAATGTTACAGAATGTTACAGTATAATGCCCCGGAAGTAAAAGACATCATGTCCATTTTTTTTATTATATAATTTTATTACTGTTTACTGTAATTTTATTAAATGAATTTTAATAGAAATAGTTATAAAAAATTGGCTCCCCTGAAAAAATACAAAAATGAAGATGGCATTTTCTTCCAGGGTATAGATATTTATTTGAGTCAATTGATTGCCATAAACTTTTCCTACCCGTCTAATATGTGATATTGATAAGTTTTCGTCAAATTCTATTATCTTTTAGTTTAAATATTTTCTAAAATATTTGCTTTCTAACGGTATATTATAAACCAATAGTTATATTTTTATTTACGGAAATTGTTTTGAACCTATAACAATATTTTTCCTTTGGTTTAAAATTCGTTCATAATTAAAATTTATCCATTTTATATTTATTCTAAAATTCATGAGTGTTTGTTATTTTATTTTTAAAAACAAAAATATGTGCAGGTCCGGGAGTTCTCGGGAAAACTCGGACAGGACAACTCGTAACAGCTCGACAACAATCGATGTCTTTGTTAGTACTTGCTGTCCGGAGACTCGCCAATGCTTAGTTCTCCTTTACGTCGAAAATGTATCTCATGCTTGTAAAACCAAATACGGGTGAAACCCATTGGTAAAACTCAAGATTGTCACTTTAGTGTAGTTAATTTCAGTTACTTGGGTAAGCTACGGTTAGCAAATATACGAAAATATTTTTTATATAGTTCGCCACCATTCACCAAAGTCTCCTCCAGTAATCCTTCTCTTGGGAAGATAAATCAGAAGCTGTAAAACCCAAGGGTGTATTGATGCATTAATTGCACATAAAATTAGTAAATTTGTAAAGGTTCCTTATCAATATTCTGAAACTTTCCATTGTGTGAGAAAACAAATCCCGAGATTACCGGAAACCAAAGTGAAAGCCAACATTTTTGTCGGGCCAAATTTAAGGATAATATGAGTTCCTATTCGGAAGAACAAGGAGAATGTTTTAGAAAAGATGTGATGAACTTTGAACAACGTTATAATGAGAAAATAGGGAGATGACGTTAGAAGCCTGATACGAAAAAGCTCGTACACACATTGAAATAGAAAAAAATATATAATCATTTTGAATTTCGTTTATAAACTTATCAACATTAATAGCTTATCATTGCATTAATTCACCAATATATGAAATATATAGAAATATAAAAAAAATTATAATCCAATTTATCCAAATAATCAAATTTTGTAAAATAGTGGGTGGAATGTGAACAACCTGGCTAAACAACAAGTACAAAGCAACAAAATTTATGTATTAAAGATATGCCTAGTACCTGAGATGTTATAGTAACTTTATCTTAAAACTCGCACATCGAAAAGTGCTACAGTATATTATTTATTCTTTAGTTTTTACATTATTTTTTTCAAAACGGCTTTCAGAATATTGATTAAACCAGATTCCAATGTAAAATTTAATGATCTTTAATATAAGCTATGTTTTACCTCCACTGAAATATTCTTAAGATCCCGAATTTTAAATATTTTGTACTCTACAGTACCTTTGATTAATTTTTTTAAAAATAATTAAATGTGTTTCACTATAAGTAGTTTAATTAATTGGTATTAATGGGTTCTGGCAGTGGGCAGATTCTCACTCAAGACATGAGTGTATGTGAATCAAGCGCTCTCGATCGATCTCCTCTGGCTATAGTACCAGTGATGCGGTTGAGAGAGTAGCGTAGGGTTCTCCTGGAGTCCTGCTTTTCCCTCTATAGTTGGAAGGACAAGCCTACCTCGGAGTTCCATCGCCTGATTGTAAATAGTGTATACAAGTATGCATGCGTTTTAACTTTCCTTATTTTTAAGTTATTTTATTTTATTTATTTGTATATTTTATTTGATTATTATTTATTGTTATTTTTCTTATAATTATTTTATATATTTTTTGTACATATAGTGTGAATGCTATTATACCTCACTATAACTAATGTCCAAATGACAAATTGTTGTAATACTCAATAAATAAATTCCCCCCCCCCCAAAAAAAATGAATTGGTAACCATAAAAGAAATTAATAATTAAATAGAAACATATCAAAAATATTTTTCTAGGTTTAAAACAAATTTAGTACTATATATAGGTGTATAATATCCAGTAGAAAAGTTGAAAAAGAAACAACTAATTAAGCCGTAGGAGCTAATGGAAAGTGACAAATAAATAATACTCATAATTAATTGTATCATGATTAAAGTTATTAATTTATACTTTAGTAATATTGAATAAAAAATAATTGCATTAATGAACCTAAATGGTATTTAATAAAAACGAAATCAAAGTTTATTTTTTATTGGATGTACCAAAAATAAAAGAGTACAGAATTATTGCATTGTAAAATGATAATTATTAATTTATATTTATTGTTGCAGAAATATTCTTAAAATTTATTCATTTATTTCTACAAAAAGTAGAGCGGAGAAAGTTGTTGAGTTTTTTTTAATAAATTTTTTTTAAATCCGATATGAAAGTTTGAGAAAATAGATATGTTTTATTAAAATCAGAAATATGATTACGCTCGTATTATCAACAAATGGGAATTATTTGATACAACTATGTTTATTTAATTAGATACTTGGGAGAAAATTAAATTAGAACCTTGACTAAATATTTGTCAATATTTAAATGAAATGAATTAAATGAAATTTAAATCTTATTTGTCAATTTAAATAGTTGAAATTAATTCGAAGATGTGATTCTTGTTTTGCGTTGTTAAAAAATCCATAACTCTATTCTAGTGATGGATATTTCTCTTATTTTTATATTCTCAATATTTCGACATTTAACCAGCCTCGATATGCAATTAAGATGATTGATCTAAAACATGAAACTAATAACATCGACCACAAGATCAAACTAAACATTTTTTATTTAATGTGAAAGTTGTCGAACTGGATGTATGCGGAACCTGGAAAGTAGATAAGAAAATAACGTTCTATAGATCCTCGTCAACCGGTATCGCCAGTGAATAATTAATTTCTCATGTTGAAAAAATTATGTTTCCGCTGGTAGCAGGAAAAAAAAATGATGTACGAACCAAAAAAAAAAAAAAACTTAATTTGATCATTATGGAAAAAAAAGTAATGATAATAAACTAATCATGTAATATAAGGAAAAGCACTCCAGTAGAATCCGGAAGGCCTGGGAAAAAATCTGTGCAAGGTACTGAAGAAGGGCATCATAAAGATTAAAAGACTTGAGGAGCGTTAAGGAAGATAGAAAAATGGATGCATCATTCAAGTAGATGTCATCTGAATGTTATATACTTCAAAATTATTTTTATTAAAAATATATTATAATAAACTAGTTGGCCCGTGCGAATAATTCGCAGAAAATTTTGTTTTGTGAAGAAATAGCAAAACAATATGGAAATAAGTAGTTCCTAAGTATTATGTAAGGAAGGAATTAATATTTTTTTCCTTGTTAAATTACAACATACCATTTAACATAATAGACCAAAATATTTGTACAAATTGCTTTGCTAGGGTCTATTTTTAAACTGACTGGAAAGATAGTAAAAGTAATAAAGACAAAATAATGTCCCGATCGTGGGATTTTCAAAATTATTAAAAAAATAAAATGTGAGAACAAACAAATGCCTTTAAGAAATAATAAAGTTAATTTATCAGACAGGGAAAAAAGTGTAGTAGACTATTCTACTCCTAAATGCAATATCTGTAAAGAGGAAGACATTATGATGAAAACTATACCAAAAGTAATAGACTGTGTCTTTGACAATAATTATTAACAAATCTTTACGATTTTTTTTGCAGATAATTAAGTAATCTTCCTAATTATCATGGGTACTATCGAGAAAAAAATGCATACTTTTTTAGTTATTCGCAAATAAAGTTTCTGTTCCTTCATAACTTTTTTTCCAGAAATTACGGAGGGATAGGACTATTTTTCGCATGTGAAGGAGAAGAATATCTTCAAAATGAGTGGTCCATCAACCATCAACAAAAACCAACCTTTTAAAAATAATATATAGCATAATAACAATTATGAAGAAGAGAATTATGAAGAAGAGATTAAGGTTAGACTGAAGGCGGGGAATGCTTGTTATTTTTCTGTGACAAAACTACTTAGTTCGCGCCTCTTGTCCCGAAACTTAAAAATTAGAATCTATAAAACAATTATCTTGCCTACAGTTCTTTATGGATGCGAAACTTGGCGGCTTACATTAAGGGATGAGCAGCGTCTTAAGGTTTTTGAAAATAAAGTATTGCGTAGAATATTCGGACCGAAGAAGGATGAGTTAACCGGAGAGTTCAGACGGTTACACAAAGCCGAATTGCGTGAGCTGTATCCCGTTAATATAATTGAGGTAATTTCACCGCGGCGAATCAAATGGGCTTGTAAAGTTGTTGGGCTTAGTAACGAGAGAATTCCTAAAAGGTTAATATTTGCTGTGCCGAATGGTAAGCGTCTGAGGGGTAGACCGAAGCGAAGGTGGGAAGATTGCATTAAAGCCGATCTGAAGGGACTGGGTTTGGACGGCGAACGGTGGAGAGAGGTGTGTAACAAGCGATTGGTGGTGTCGGTATCGAACCTTCGGGTTCGCTAAGCCTTATTATTATTATTATAATAACAATTAAGGTTTGAAACATTAATGAAGTTTCTTAGAGATAAATAATGGTAGAGTTGACCGAGTTCTAGGAAAACATATGAACATAAGACAGGCTCAAATTAAAATACTGCATCAGGGCTCTAAATGAATTTTTTTCCTTCATTTTTCATCAGCTACGATTTGAAAGTAATCTTTTTTTTTCTTCTGTTATTAGAAACAATTAATTATAGAATTAACAATTAACAATAGAATTTATGGAACTAGAACTTTTTACCCCGATACTTTTAAAGTAAAGGTTTTACAGGACGTTTGTAAAAAAAAAAAAACTAAGGTGTGTGTTTTAGATCACACAGTAAAAGTGAAAATATCCACAAGACGACATTAATAATGTGAAATGTAAATTATAAATAATAGGTCATTATAAAGAGGATGAAATGCTGAACATTTATCTCGCTTACAGTATGGAGGTCCGATTTTTAGTTTCTGAGATATTTTAATCCATATCTTCAATAAAACTCATTATAATTTGGTTTTCGACATTAATTTTTCTCTTTTCGCCTCTTTAACACGGCGTTGTGTCAATATAAAATTTTCAATAATAGCCCATTACAGAGAGGATAAAATGCTGAAAAATTCCCTCGTATGCAGGTCCGATTTTTAGTTTCTGAGATCTTTTAATCCATATCTTCCAAAAAAAAGTTATCATTTGGTTTTCGGCAGTATTTTTTTTCTTAAGATCGTTAAGATACAATATTGAACATAATAGCCGATTACAGTGTGGATGAAATTCTGAACAATTCACTCGCTAGCAACTAGAGAGCCCCGAGCCCCATCACTAGACTATTGATTAAGCAATTATCAATTTTCAAAAATTTGAACTTCTCATAACTCCCTTGCAATGCATAACATCTATACAGTTCAAGGGATTCCATCTCACGAAGTTCGAAATTTGAAAATTCAATAACTTATCTTTGGAGCTAAAAAAAATAAGAAAGTTATACAAACAACCAAGTAATTCATTTAGGAACAATTATAACTCTAATTTAAGCTCAACGAATATTTATTTCTTAATTAACAGAACTTTTTCTAAGAACTTTAGCAAAAAGAAGTTGAACTTTCTTATTTTATAACCTAAATCTAGAACCATGTATTTAAAAAATACCTTTGAACTTTTATTTTAAAAACTGTTTTTCCTAAAAAGTGCCACAGACTTTTTTAAAACGTTTCAAGACCTGCTCAGTATTCTTGCTAATACTTCTCATATGTTAACATTTAAGGTAAGAGGACTTTGCTTATTTTCGTAGATAATTTCGACTGCATATAAGTAGCTTTAGTTTCCTAATAAATGTATAGACCCAGCCATATTTCACGCCTAGAGCAAAGAGAGGAAACTACCAATTAAAATTTCAAGCTAATTAGACATTGAAATTTTGTTTATATAATGATCAATAAGTCAGCACCTTCCTTTTATATATAGAAATAACAATTCCGAATTGATTGTTTCTTCAAAATTCAAAATGGAATGAGAGTGAAAGGCATAATCTGCGTAGCAATAATTCGATATTCTTTTTTCTCTTTCTTTTTCAGCATTGAACCAGACCATAACACGTATCAGATCCGCCTCTTATTGAATGAGGTTTAAATCATCCGCACAAACCAAATAGAAGAAGGAAAAAAAAAAGAAATCGAATTCCTCGTGGTTTATTGAATGGAATGGGATGAACGAGCAAGGCAATAAACGGGTCGGTGGACAAACTATAGAGCAACAAGACTGTTGATCTGAATCGCATCTGAGGTTGAGGAATAAAAAACAAATAAAATTATGCAGGAAATCACATCTCCTATCAACTGTTAAGTATCCACTCGTATATTTGTTTATTTAGAAATATTATATTCTGTCACATCAAGGACATTTATAATAGTGATCAGAGAAAGCACACTCACACTCTATTTACAAAAAAAAAAAATAAATAATACAGAAACTTAATAATAATAAATACAATAAAATAAAATAAAAATAAATACAATAAAATAAAATAAATGTATATAAACAAAAGAACTAACCTAATCATACACACTCGGGCTTGAGTGGAGGATCTGGCCATTGCCAAAACTCCAATAGATGCTTATTTACAAAAGGTCTCTGGGCCACTGCCGCTTCAACCTTCGAGGAGGATTGTAAGGATGGGTGGTGCTGGATAGGGATTGTGCAAGGGGATTTGGATGATAGGTAAGGTTTTGGTGAAATTTGGAGAATTTTTCTGGAATAAGGTCTAGGACAAATGGGATATTAAGGTCATGGTGTAGGATTTTGTTATTTACATAGAACGGAGCATCAACTATTGTTCGAAGGACTTTAGATTGAAAGGATTGAATACGTTTGATGTTAGAAGCTTTTGCTGTCCCCCACAGTTCAAGTCCGTATGTCCATATAGGTTTCAGTATTGTCTTGTAGATAAGTAATTTGTTTTCAATAGAAAGTTTGGATTTTCTGTTTAGTAGTCTGTATAGCTGGCCGTATCGTCGGTTGAGTTCTTGTCTTTTGAGTCTAGTATGTGGGTTCCACGTTAGTCTTCGGTCTAAATGAAAGCCAAGATACCGGACTGTGTCTGAGTAAGGAAGCTGGACGGAATTAAAGTGTACTGGTGGACAGGAACTGCGTCGGAGTGTAAAGGTAATATGTTGGCATTTAGATTCATTAACTTTAATGCGCCAGTTATTACACCAGTGCTCAATCAAGGTGAGGTGGTTTTGGAGATTTAAGGATGCTAAGTTGGGATCAGAGTTGGATGATAAGATTGCGGTGTCGTCAGCGAATGTTGCAAGAAAAGTATCGGGATGAACAGGGATGTCAGCAGTAAAGAGGATGTAAAGCACGGGACCCAAGACGCTGCCTTGGGGAACACCGGCTTTAACGGAGTAGATATTGGAAAATTCTGTTCCACAGCGAACTCGGAAGGAGCGGTCAGAGAAGTAGGATCGGAGTATCCAATGCGAAAAAAGACACTTTTCGTGTTCATCACATTAATTCGTTCGTTGAAACGAAGATATTGAAATTATTAACTCACTGAAGAGTTATTTTTTTAAGTAAATAGACCTTAATAATATTATTTTAATTATGAATGCAAAGTTAAGAAAGTTGAGCGGTTTATTTCCAAAGTGAAGCTTAATCAATTTTTTTGAACAGAAACGAACAAATGAAGACTACATAGTATGCGCAAGAATATAGTATTATCTCCATATGCTCCCTTCCATCCCAGATAAAATGCGTTGAAATTGATATAAGTATATGTTATACATGTCCCAACTATTTGACTACTGACACAAAAAGACACAAAATTAAATTTGTTCTTTGATCTATAAAAGATAAAATGAGTGAAAATTTCCAATTACGAGGACAAACATTTTTTTTCACTTCTTACTAGAATGCAAAGTAATGAGAAAGTTAAGTTTAGAATACAAAGTTTTCAGACTTATTCATTAATTAAAAAAGAAAAGAAGAAGAAAGAGAGAGCTATTGGATTTAAAGTTAAAGTCATCCACAGACTTGGGAGGCAATCAATTACAGGCAAACCGAAATAGTACGGAAGAGAGAGTTCCACCTCACTACGATGAGATCGCTAATTATTCATTTGTCATTACAGCTCAGCTTTTCACTTCACTTCGTATCTCAAGGAGCGTTGTACAGTTTTATCTCAAACCAGAAAAAAATGTTATCCTTGCTTAAAAATTAACAAATTATCCGAAGCAGTAACCCCATTTAGTGCAAAAGAACCACATTAAAATCAACAAGAGTGAGGAGAGACATCATATTTGAATTTGAGAACCCAGAAGAAGTATATAATAAAAATGTAATTTGGCGAAATCTACGTTTTGAAGAAGCATTATTAGTCTATAAAGGAAATTGCGTGTACACAAAAACCGCAGGACAGTGCAATTCGGGTCGAGGCACCTCTTAATAGGAATTTAAATAAACATAAAAGCGTATGAGAATAACTCATTTTAGCTTATTAATAAAGCAACTGAATTAGAGACATATTGAACGAAATAATATTCAAACACAGGATATTCTTGATAATTCCAAGACGTAGAAGGCATAGTATGTTCGGATTATCAAAAGTTAAATTAAAAATTACAGGAAAGTTGCACAAAGTAATGAAAATATACATGGCTCACAGTCAAATTGATGCACCTGGGTATTGATAGAAATCATTGAATAAATAAGTAATTCAATTCATATTACATTAAAAACAATAATTTATTATAGTGAATAAACATCCTAGTAAAATGTTATTTTCTTATTTCCTCGTTTCGGTATATCTATACTAAGTAACATTTTATATGAATTTTTAATTTTGTATTCAAATCCAGTAACTGTTACAAATAAATATATAAAAACAGATAACCACAAAAATGACTACGTAAAGCTCTTTAGGAATAACAGGAATATTTTTTCCTAAACTATGCTCCATTAACCACCAGCAATATCTTGGTCAGTGAAGGAAAGGAATATTTGTACGTCTGAATAAAATACAGTGCATTCCTAACAGTTTTTATAAATAGTGACCAAATTAGAATAGTTGGTAACATACATATATCTGACGAGTAAATTTGAGAGAAACGAAATCCCAGAACAAATTCTTTAATAAACAGTTTCGTTAATAATCCTCCAAAGAAATCAAACCATAAAAGTGAAAAGAGATTATCAGAAAAGTGAATATTACAAAAAGTGGTTAGAACATAATCACCATGCTCATGAACTAATCCGGACATAGTTACTTTGCAATACAATGATTGATCGAAATACATTGTAATAAAAATATCTTTAAAAAATATTTGAACTTTGATGAAGATAATAAATACCACTTTCGAAATCGGGTGGCATAAGCCACTTAGTTTTCAATAGCGGATACTTATTTAATCAAACATCTGCCCACTTTTTGTACAAGAACTAATTAATCTTATTCAAGGTTATGCTACTTAGGAAAAATCAGATTCCGGGTATGACTAGTCTGTTATTAAGCTTTACGATTGCAAAAAAAGCAAAATAACAGGCTTAATGTAAAATACTTTGGTAGATTGCAAATTTTACACATGATTCGTTAAACTATTTGTAAAATAATCATAATAATAAATTATGTTTTATTTAATATATATATATATATTTTTTATGCTCAAACCTGTCAGTCTACATTTCGTACGGAAAATAATTGATAAGTGTTAGATCTCGTAAAATCAGATACAAACATTTTGTTGATAACCATCACCATTTAGTCATAATAGACCTTCGCTTTTATTGATTTTAGGTTGGGTCCGCCGCTTTAATTTTTTTTGGGTGGGATTTAAACATTAGAAATTTTTCTTTTTGGATCTTTGTTTATTTTTTTTCACGTTGATTACAAGCTAAAAGGTGAACGTTTGCCAACTTTCAAATTTATATCAAGGACATATACATATCAAGGAATGAAGGAGTCTGACAACTATTCGGATTCGGAATATGAGACACTCTTTGAACACAAAACTTAATGTACTACAACATTACATTGAAAGATTTTTAATTAAGAAAATCCGCTTTCTTCTGCAGTTCGTTTATATCTCACTATACTGGATATCTTAACAAAGTTTCTAAAAATTACCGGTCGATTTCAACCATATTCTGCAACAAATTTATAATATTAGGTAGGCATTCCATGAAGAATTTCATATTTTTTAATTGTTGAAATATTAGAAGACTCTTTACTCTCTTTCTCTCAAACGGCTGTCCAACGACCATCTTACAAATTACAAAATTGTACTACTTGTTGCTCAAATTCTATAACTGTAATTAAGATGCTGTAGTTCAGATTGTATTATTGTGTTCTATACAGTGTAAGAGGAAAAAAAAAAGTCTTTTTCCCAACATTTTATGTTATATTATATATTATATATATAATATATAATATAACATATTATATATTACGCAGCCACTAAAAACGTTTTAAATAATAGAGAGAAACAACATTTTAATTTTTTGAGATTGTAAAATAAAATATGACAGTCACTAACAACTTATTTAATATAATAACGAGAAAAGTCTTTTCTTTTTTTGAATCGTCTTGGATTTATTAATAAAAAACTTTTCCTTTTCTTTTTTGTCAACTCAAACATTGCCTTTCAGACTACACGGGGTTTTCCGGGCTAGGGGAGTGGGTGAGGGATTAATGTCACATTTAATTAATGACATAGCCCTTGGCACCAGGACGCGAACTCGTAATTATTTTATCAACTAAACTTCGATTGCCAGGTTGTCGAATAACGCGTGTTTTGCGCAGGCGTTAGCCAGCTCGACCACCTCGTCCCCTATAAATAAATAACTCGAAAAAAAATCCAAGCAATCTGAGGGCTGCGCTATCATAATCTCTCATAATTTTTGGGGCGAAAAATAAAGCGATATTCTGCTTCCCAACATTCAATGCCACCAACGGAGTACAATTTTACTAGCATATGAACTGTTTATCTTCAATTCAAGATTAGTTACAATTTTTAGTAAACTTTCAATTTTATTTTAAAATACAATAACTCCTTTGTTACAATCAGTAATTTATATTATTTCAATAGATTTAAATATCTTCTATTTGTAAGTTATCTGTTATTAAATTTTCTGAGGAGGGAAGATAATAAGGGTATTCATGTAAATTATGATAAATGTTAAATGTGTCATGGAACTAAACAGTTAGCATGAATCTTGAGTAAATGACCTCTCGTAATATTCTGCTCAAGTGGTTTTAGCTACTGTACAGTAAGTTGAAACCAAACAACCGCTTGTAATAACTTTTTAGAAACTAGTTGATTTTAATTTTTAAGGATTTATTTATTTTTTTTATTTGAATACTGTTCAATACATGAAGTGTAACAACAATAATTTATAAAGGAAAAAAAAATTATTCAGTTCAAAATTCATCAGGTTTTCCGCAACTATGTACTTAAACAGATTATTGTCCTCTTTTGTCTAAAGTTTTACGGTATCCTTCCAAATATTTTCTTACATTATATTCCACATGAAACAAAATTAGTGATAAGAAAATGAAAACATCGAAATAACCTTCTCTGAAAAAATTACGAAAATAATACCAGATTTAACAGACCTAAGGCCGAGTTAAAATCGAGTGTGCTTGCGATCATATTTATTATATATTAATATTAAATACGTTTCTGGAAATTAAAACATTTAAGAGCTTTACAATACTTAGTATTGGTAGCATGAATACCCAAATTATATTTGTTTTCATTTCGAAAACTAAAGTTAATTATGAATATTCCGCATACAGGATTCGGTGCTTTTGCACCAACCCATCTAGTACAATTATGTCAGTATAAGTTTACTGATATCTAATTCTTATTGCTCAACTGTTGAACCGAAGGAATATTTTAGATGTATGGATATGCTAGTTATATCTCTAGCAATAAACATAACCGTGTATAAATTAATTTAGAAATAGTAATGTTTTGACCAAAAACAAACTCCAAGATAATATGAACAAGCTCTATAAATCTCAATGTTATGCAAATGAGGAATTACGGTAGTATTCATTAATTCAGCATTACGTGAGGTGAAATTATATTATGAATGATTACTTCACAATTAATGTGAACATACTAACAATAAAACATGCAATAATACTTTGTATGTTATAACATATCCTTGCAAAATAGAAAGAGAAAAACATTTGAGTATTGTGAGCGAAACGAAATAGTTAACGATACAAGAAGAGGCTAATTGCCTCGGTGCTAGCTAGGGCACGAAATCGATCCGTCAGCGATCAAATCTCCTTTCTTCCAGCTTTAGAGCCTTTCAAGAAAAAATAAATAAACTTTTCTATGTAATTGTGAAAGACTTCATGAGAAGGGAGCATAAAGATATTCCGCTCAAATAGTTCAGAAATCTCACCATAGCCACTCAAGCAGAAAAAAACCGCCGATAAACTCGAACCACTCATCGTAAGTTCATTATGTAATATATCAACACTATTTGAGTATAACAATTGTTTAAATTGGTTTCAACGAATGACTTTGAATTAAATATAAATACATTTTGAAGGTAGATTTTTAATATATATATATATATATATATATATATATATATATATATATATATATATATATATATATATATATATATATATATATATATATTCAATGGTATGTAATAAATGTACAGAGATTATTGATATGTCTGTATATAAGTTGAGTAATATACACATATATACCCTACATAGGAAAATAAAATTGTTACATAAAACCTTTTGCACTAATAGTAGCACTAGAGGTATGTTTTCACTACTACTATCTAGACAGGACAAAAAATTCATTGGAAAAATTAAACTTTTTGTTTGTTCGGAGTTAACATGACTAATATTTTCTCTCAGTCAGAACCAAACTAATTTAAACTGGAATATAAAAATATGATTAAGGAGGAAATCGAGACCACAACGAGTTGGTTGAACTTCAATAGAAACAAACAAAACCACAAAGAATACTTTTTTTTCCAAACCAAAGAATGTAAAAGTTAATTAAAATTAACATGAAATCTAAGTGAAGGCAGTAAGTGTCATGCAAGTATGGAATAGACCAAACATTACAGGATAAATTAACTTTTTGAATAAATCCTAAAATATTATAACCTCATAAAAATATTGTATTAACCTAACATTTCCATGCGAAAAATGCCTTCCACATTTCACAGCCATTATATTGTTAACAGTTATTTATATTAATTATAATTATTAAATTGAATTAAATCAAATTGGTATTAGACAATTTCTGAAATATTCTCGTCATTTCATTCAAGTTTGGGTTAAATTGAACAAGTTGTTATCAAACTATAGGCGTGTTAAATAATATGTTTACTAGTCCGAAAACGGTAGTATTTTTTTTTTAAGAGTAGTGGATAGAATTTGATAAAATTGATACTTATTAAATTATCTGTTAACTAATCCTTAACTACCTGCCAAATTTGGGTCAAATCGAACAAGCGGTTTTAGAAATATAGACGTATCAAGGAAAACGCCTTTGCGCATATATAATGGAAAGTATATGACGGCATCCAATAACATCGATATAGAATCATTATTTTACCAAAACCCACATTTCTTTGAATTTTGAGCCGAACAGAATGAGCCATGAGATATTGACATATCTATGAAAATACATTTACGCGTGCGCAAGCGGAAGAGGTGTATGAAATTTAATAAAATCGATATCGGACCATCTAGACACCAACCCGTACAATCCCTGAAAATTTCATGAAAATCTGATGAAAGGTAGTACGTGATATACACGTCACATCGACTTGACTACAGACAGACCAAATTTGATCCTTGATGTCTGAAGCGTAAATCGCGAGTGGAAATTCTCGATTCTGAGGACCTTCGGTAATCTACCGAAACAGATGTACAACTTAAAATTCATCTGTATCTTTGGTAAAATAAAACAATTTCAATTTTTTTTTTTTTTTAGAACATTTGAAAGCCTTCAAATGCATAAAAATAGATCAAATGCATATGTTTTGGATATTTGATCATCAGATCATAGAACTGAAATAATTAATAAGCATGTTATATACTTTACATATATGATTCCTCATAAACTAACACCTTCAGTAACTTCACCACTCCAGCTGATAGACTAGAAAACGGCTTAAATGCATCTAACTTTCCAAGACAATTCTTCCTTTAGTGGTATTACACTTCTGCCACCATTACGCAGCAGAAAGAGAAAAATAGTAAGGATATTGACTTTCCAATACAGAAACTAGAGAATGACCAGTATCTTCCCTTAATCCACTCCTAATGTCCATTTGTCATTGGTTCCTTAATGTGTCTTCGGAATAGAAGTTTCTCTTTCATTTCCTACTTGCGCATCTTACATAGAAGTTGGAGAAAGAAAAAAAAAGTAATGTGTGCTTTATGATATGCGAGATTAATAATATAAAATATAAATTATAAAGAATAGCTCTTCATAATGAGGCTGAAATGCTGAACATTTCCCTCGTTTACAGTATGCAGGTTCGATTTTTAGTTTCAAAGATATTTTAATCCATATCTTTGATAAAACTCGTTATCATTTGGTTTTCGACACTATGTTTCCATTTTTCGCCCCTCTAATACGACGTCGAGTTAAAATACAATTTTGAATAACATCTCATTACAAAGGGAATGAAATGATGAACATCCCCCACCCCTAACAATATGCAGGTCCGATTTTTAGTTTTTGAGATATTTTAATCCAAACGCAAAACACTTCAATAAGTCGACTCCAGCCGATTTTATCCGAGCGTTACACATCGAATATCAGACAGCTTAATCTAATTCATTCTCCACGAAAGCGCAAAACGTACATAAAAATGTTTTCACTTCAAAAATCAAAAGTTAGATTTTGGATAATAAAATATATATATTAAAATAATGTTATAACTTTGCAAGACCAAGAGTAAGACCGACTGTTGCGAGACCGAGACAATAAAAAAATCGAATTTTTTTAACAAAAGTAAGGCAAAATAGTTACTAACGCTTGACAATTTTAGATACCATATGTAAAGTAATGGTATAACCAATATACTTTTGTATTTAACTCTTCTAATTTTTGATTCGGGCTTAGTTAGGTTTCCCCTATCTAAAAAAAAACAGTTATATCTCTATAGTACTAAGTTAACAGGTAACTACAAGACCGTTGCGATACTCTTGCGCAAGACCAAGACCTAGACCAAGACTGATTTTGCAAGACCAAGACTCTTTTCGATCTCGCATTTGGTAATAACCAGTTTGTTTATCAGGGCAACAGAAATTTATTCACTGTTACTTTTTGTATCAATGAACGTTTTTAAAGAGCAAGCATATTGCATTTAAAGAAGAAGACGAAGGAGAAGAAACAGTTTTTTTTTTTTTTAATTTGAGTTATTAGCGGATTAAAACGATGAAGAAAGACACTATCAGGTCGATAAAGAAGAACGGTCCTGTCCCTCTTAAGGGGAAAAAAAGGGAAATATGACAAATTATAGATTTAATTATGTTACCTATGATATTTATTTAATTAAATTATGAATTTCATGTTTCTCTTACTCAAGTTTTCTGTACAACGCTATTGGTTTACACATGTTAACACGATCATCGCATTTAGTTTCACAAGCTTAAGATACCAGGTCGTAAGATAAGTGGATAAAACTTCAATAATTCAATTCATTCAAGTTAATGAATTAATATTAATATAAAGAACCTGAAACAAAATTATAAATAATATTGTATTACTTTTGTAAATTTACACAATCTTACAAGTCAATAAATTTTATCCTAACGGGGAGATACAATTTAGTCGATATGTGCCACAAAAAATGTCTGAAATTGGTGAATTAATAGTCAAGATTTTAAAATGCAAACTCAGCATAGGAACTTGAAGGAATTTAATTTGTATACTTTATTTTTTGTCATAGTCTCTGACGCCTGTAAAATTATTTTTAAAATCTGTTATATCTCAAAAAAAGTTTGATAATGCCTGTTTTTGGAATGCCAAAAATGAGTAGATCTCTGCAAGATATCAGATATGCCAGAAATGACATACACTCATCCATCTAAAAGAATTTTTTTTAATTTAATTATTCGCTTCATGTTGATTTTTAATTAAAAGTATTCTACTTTTAAATTTTAAAAATTCTTTTGAAAATATGTTTTCTGATATACGACGTTGTTGATATGAGTGAAGGATATGTAGTAGCCATTTGATTGAATGTTATTATTGCCTGCATAACGACGGGTCCTGTGAAGAAGTTGGTAAATCAAATATTTGGACTGAACCAGTTAGCAGGCCCGAAAAGTTCAAGAAACCACTCCCTAACTTGGGAAGAAGTCGGCGAGTTTGGTAAGCCAAGAGGTAGGAAAGTGGAGAATATTTAAATCAATTTTAGGTAGTACAGATATATCATTGTCTAGAGTAAAATAAAGAATCAACTTAAGTCCTTAGACTCTTCATTTCCAATAGCAACATAAGAAAAAAAAAATGCCTTCTGAAGAAAAAAGTATTGTAGTATCGCCGATTTGTAAGCTGTCGTCATAAACAGTGTAGCGTCTTAGCAATTTTTATTATACAAATGTACATTGAAAGAAAAAAATATATAAAACAAGAAATGATTTTAAAAAAACAATTTATTTTTATTCTCCAATTTTTACACCATTCTTTAAGGCTTGTGATATGTGATTGAAGAGTTTGGGATGCAACGACTCCTATATATGACAATAATAAGACCTATTTGGACTTACGGAATTGAGCTTTGGGGCTCCACTAAACCATCGAATTCCTCTCGTATCCAATCCTTACAATCCAAAATCCTTCGTAAAATCCTCAACGCTCCTTACTTTGTCACAAATAAAATCATCCATAAAGACCTTAATGTTCCATATGTTTCCGATCTGGCCCAATCCAGATACCTTTCCTTCCATAACAAACTGCAGAATCATCCGAATCCTCTCGTTTCAAAACTTGCTTCCTCTTCGATCCCTGATAACCCTCCGAGGCGTCTGAAAAGAAGATGGCCTCGGGATCTTCTAATATAGAACTTTAATTTGAGTTCTACCAATGGGTAGTTTCTCTTCATGTTGTACATGCCATGTTACAAATTTCTCATTTACTTATTGTATTCTCTATGTAATACAGTTGTAAATTCCATTAAAATAAAAAAAAAAAAAAAAAAAAATAATTTAAATAACAAACAACAACGGGTGGACCGATTATGTAGGTTTTTAAAAAATATTATTGGTTCAACCTCCGATGCGTCGTGAAGTCTGTAAATTAAATCTAAACTTGTTTTCCTGAAGACTACAGCGTCAAAATATTAGGACGTAAAACAAACACTATATATTTTACCGTATTTCGGAGGTAATTCAATTCTCTATAGATAAAAAAAAAATCAGTATCATATACACCGTATTATATTTTGTGAAAATGTTTAATTACTTTCTAATCGGTTTTAGCTCAGGAAAATATTATAGTTGGAGGAAATTTTCGATATACAATTTTCAACATTTCTTTACGTTTCAAAGCCTCCTGAATCTAAAATATTTATATTGAGCAATTGGTCTGACAATGTGTTTTCATGGTTAGGAATTTTTTTTTTACTGTTGAGCAATAAAATATTTTTCTTTAGACCTTAGTAATAAATCGTTTTCAATAATAAATGTTATTATTTGTATAGGTTTTTCTAATTCATCGAATAATCATTTTTTTTTTCTAAGAGTTTATTCAATTGTCTATTCTTCAATTCGATGTAGTTGTTTTGGTTTTTTTTTTTTGGTGATAAATTGATACTTTTTTCGGAGGGGGATAAGCAATATATAATAATTAAAATTGAACTATTGTACCTATTACAAATTTTTGACTTCAATACAATATTGATTCGCTTTATTTTAATCTAATTATTAAAAAAATAATAGTCTGAAATACCAATACCTTTGGTGATTATCGAAATGTACAATCCTACTGTTTTCGAAGACTTAAATATCGAGATTCCAAATTATCCATTGGTTCCTTAAATATCCAGAATGTGATTATAGAATTATTTATTGATATATTTGAAAACTATCGATACGATATACATATATATATTTCTACAAGTGAAAAAGTGAATGATACACGGAGGTTTGCAATGCAATATTGCATTGCATTGTAATGATGATTTACCTCTAACAGAAAATAATGTTTACCAGCGAAAACACAATGTATCATCAGAGTTGTGTGAACAGAAAATGATAGGCAACGTAAATGTTGCTCAACCCTATCAAAAGTGGTTTCTCTTTCTAATTGCAGCAGAGCCCATAATGGATTCTATTATTTTCTAAAAACTTCTATTCCCAGAGTTACGAAACGGAACCTTGTTAAAAGTAAACTGCTTCAAAATTAGCCCTTATAACTTATAAATCAAGGATCCAAAATTACAGGCTATAATCTCATAAAATAGATCGTATATAAATTCCAGGCTCCGATATACCAGGTATAGTTATAATTAGAGATTTGACTTGTGCAGTAAACACCGAAAATGTGTAAAATTGGTTCAAACGGTCATTTTTATTAACATAAAATCGAAATAAACTCGTCAAAAAAGAGCAAAAGAAAACATAAACAATGATGAGGAAAAAATTTTTACAAAAAAAATCTCCAATTACTTTAAATAATAAAATCAAATTAAAATAAAACATTGATTGGTGAAATTTCAGGAAGGAAAAGTAACCTACAGACTTCATGCCTTTAATTTGTTTAAATGAAGCACATTTTGGACCTAACCTTGTCCAATTTCAACTCCATAATCTTAAAATCAAGGAGTATAAAATAATATAAATAATTGATAACTATAATAATTAAAATAGAAATAACAATAAGGTATAGAACATTCGCAGTATTTAAGGGTATAAGGCACTTTGATTTCATGACTAATGAAAAATGGAAAAATTATGTCGGAATGTCGTCCATTTAAATTAATAAAATTCTGAAGGATCATTTTTATCGGAAACTTAAGAGTTCATAATTTATATTGCCACCCTTCGAAAGAAGAAGAAATTCTAAATACAAAAATAAAATAGTTATTTTAGTTCATTGTATATCAGTCTATCTTACGTGCATAAAATGAATAATTAATTTAATATTTGGTACACACAAGCTAATAAAATGTGCAATAACATGAAAATAATGCCTTTGCTCCTACTTCTCCCTTTTAACTAAAAATTTAATGTTGTTTTTTTTGTTCATAGGCCCTTTTTTATTTATTTTTGTCTTGGATCCTTGGATTTTCATTGACTTAATAATAGTCCTTTTTCTGCTAAAAAGGTGTGTTTGGATTTTTTTGTAGTTTCTGAGTATTTTTTCTACATGTATAATCGGTGATGGGGCTCACCTCAGGCTTGAGTTGACCTTATCCCCTAGTGCTTAAAAATAAATTAATAAAAAACCTATCTTATGTAAGTTTTTGCCAACGTTTTGGAATTTTGGCTGATAATAAGTTGTTGAAAAGAGGGTTTGCCAATAGTTGAGACTTTTCGAAAAATGATTTTTTTTTAGGTTTGAAATTCTTTTACGGTTGATAAATTTAGTGCTGCTTGTATATCCAATGTTTTCATTCGCTGCATCGTGGTTCTTCTTACTATTTTTCTGATTATTCCAGTTTGGAAATATTGTAATCTTTTTCCAGTTGTTTTGCTGATATAATCAAACAGAGGTGCACCATAGAACAAAACCGGCCGTATTATACTTGTAAAGATGAGGAGCTTTAGGCATAAAGATAGGTTTGTTGTCCTTATTAAATTTTGGAGTCTGTACGTCTTAGATCTTACTGTTTTAATTTCTTTTGTCAAAATGTCTAGTAAATTTTAAATGTCTGTCGAAGTGAATACCGAGATATGTTAAGTCAGTCAATAATTTAATACTGTTGTTGTTAATTTTGAATTCATTTGGCATTTTCTTTTTTCCCTTCTATATACAAATATAATTCCTTTCGTCTTTTCAGGATTAACATCTATATTTAGGATTTTTAGCTGTTCTGCAATTTTTTCACAAGCTGTTTCCGCCTGCTGCATAGCTATTTTGGCATTGATACTGCTACTTCAGACAGCTATGTCATCAGCAAATGCTGTCACAGAAGCATTTTTGTGTTTAGTTCCCACTATTTCCGCAGTATATAATAGAATATGTTTAGTTAGGAATAAAATTAAAAACTATAGATATTAGCATACATACCTACCTATACGAGTGTAGGTATTTAGGTATAATATGAGAAATTTTGTTTAAACTTCAATTGTATACTACTATTATTGAAATTATGTAATTAACAATGAGAAGAGCTTAATGTGCATTTTTAAGCAACAACAACGAGTAATTAAGCCATAAAAGATCAAAACTGTTCAATCATTCCTTATCCATCCAGTCCCCATAAAATTGTAAATAGACACTACTATAAATATGTATATAAATTGTTAGATCGTTCTTCATTATTTTTCCTTAATGTTTATTTCCAATTTTTTATTATTAACTGATTTTAGTTAAAAATTAACTTATATATTTTTTTTATTATGACTATTTAATTACTCTGTGTTTTTGTTAATGTGTTTCTGAGGCTCCTCAGCTCACATTTCTGTCTTTCTGTATTATTCTAAAGTGATACGTTTCTAAATAAATAAAGTATTATTATTATTATATATGAAAGTTATTATCTAGTCGAAATTAAGTTAAATAATGTACAGACGAGATGGCGAAGCGGTACTAACTTTAACACAATTACTCAATGTACAATATAGGAGATGTGAGAGCATTACTGTTACAGCCACAATAAAGAAGTAGACCAAAGCTAACGTTTCAAATCTACTCTCACCTTTCTGTTACCTTAAAAAAAAAAAAAAAAAGTCATTTTCAATTTCACATTAGACGTAACGTGCAGTACCAGCAATCTTTGGATTGCACTATCGCTAATATCCAGAGCAGTCTTTCGATAGCATTCCTGACTTCACAATTTTATTAACAAATTCTATCGTAGTTTATATTTATTCATTTTTTAATTATCAAAAATAAAATACTGTTAATTATTTTAAATAATTAGAATTAGAGGAACTTTGAATAAAGCTATTTTGAAAATTTAGCATTTACGGGTTATCAAGACTATTTCACTGAGGATCACTAGCGGATCCAGGATTTAATTTTGGGGGGCTTCAGCCCGAAAGTTTTTTGTATGTACATAAAAATATTAGGATAATGACTTCGAAAGAAAGAAAGAAACTAACTACCTATATGAAATGGTCTTTAAGTGATTGTTGAAGTCCTATTAACTGTAATTAGACGAACAATAATACTTTTAAAGATAATTTTTTTTCATAAAACATGGTTATATTTTACCATTTTGGAGTGGCTTCAGCCCGACAGCACATCCCCCACCCCTCCCCCCCTGCCTATTGGTTAAGTTTTTTAAAGTTTTTTTTGCTATTATAATCAAAATGAAAATTATTTTTACACATTTCAGTCAGTTTTGTAAATATAATATTTTTGTTGATCAATTCCATTAATTTTCTCTTTTTGGCTAGTTCTTAGTAGTAATTAATTTTTATAAATAAATATAAGAATTTTAAACGTGCTTTATAACTCATTCAATATTAATTTTCTTCCATCTACTTTAATTGTTTACTTTCACGCTTACCTATATAGATAGATAGAAAGTAAACTTTATTCTGGGACAAGGTCCCTTATGAATAACAGATATGAACAAAAAAATAAAACTACATCTGGCCAAAAATTACATTAATCAATATTAAAGAATATATACAGTATCTTCAGTGAAGTTAAATTAAAACAAGTAAAAATAAAATAAAATTTTGAGAAAAAACGAAATAAAAAAAAAACATTATTTAAATGAAAAAAAAAATAAAATAAAATAAGCATGGGTTGATTTTTAAAATTAAGACTCAATAAATTTTATCTACCATTCACCTCAGTCAAAATCTGTTTCACAATATTTATTTTATTGTATAACGTCATTTTGGGATGTGAGAAGGAAGTGGTAGAGATGATGTTTAAATGAGGACAAGGAACAGGCATGGCGGATTTCAGATGGCAAGGAATTCCAGAAGGCTGTGGATCGGGCTATAAAGGAATATTCAAACGTCTTAGTTCTATGGGAAGGGATATAAAGGTCGGAAACACGGGATCTTGTTTTCTGGGAGTGGGCCACGAGTTTAAACTGTGGGAGACTGTAGATGTAGGAAGGGTGTCTGGTGTTGATTGTTTGGAATAGGAAAGATCCGAGGAAATATTGTCTGCGGAAAGAAGGGAAGAGCCACTTTAACTCGTCGTAAAGGTGGGACACATGAGATCGCCTTGATGTACCGAAGACAAATCTTAAGCACGTATTCATGAGTCGCTTCAATCTATCCTCGAGTACCATCGGGATGCCTCCGTACACCACACAGCCGTAGTCAAAGTGGGGGAAAATGAGAGAGGATACAAGGAGCTTGCGGATGGGTTGTGGGAGTAGGCGCGATGAAATAGCTGAAGGGTACCTATTGGCTTACGGGAGATGAGGGCGATATGGGGTTTCCAGGAGAGGTTTTCGTCTATGGTGATTCCTAGGTTTTTAACGGATGAACTGAATGTGACAGGATGATCGTTGATGACTAAAGGAGGAAGGAAGGAGATGGATTTAAGAATAGGACTGGAACCTATAATAATGGCCTGAGTTTTCATCGCATTTAGATTTAAATTATTCAGACTTGCCCAGGCACTGATCCTATCTAGGCCTGCCTGAATATTGGCGACTAGTAGTGACTAGTAGCTCAGAAGGTATGTAAAATATAGTAATATATGTAAAATATAGTTTAAAAAAAGTATATAAAATCAAGGAAATGACACAGTGTAAAAAACTACTTCATTGTGATTGTATAAAAGAAAAATTGAAATATAAAAATATTTCATGGATGAGTAAAGTATATGTTTACAACTTTGAATACATTTGTACTAGTTTAATTACTTTAGATCCGATATTATATTTAAATAATTATGAATATATCGATGGTTTATTCTGAAAAATCATTATGTGACATCAGATTAGATCTAGGAAACCACAATATTATCCAATTACAATTTGTGGACAACTTAACAATTAAGAAAATTAGATTAGTAAATAATTCGATGAATTTTCTCTCTACGAAAACACAATATCATCCAATTACAATTAGTGTGACTGTTGTATCTACATCCATGAATTTTACTATATATAATATTGGTATTGTATAGCTGATATTTGTTATGACTTCGTATAAATAACACGGGATCCCTCCGGTCTCATCTTGTCCTACCCCCTCTCGAGGACGGCGTACCTTATCTTAAGTCTTAAGTACAGATGCTTGACTAAGCACACGGCCTCGTCCTCACTTGCTCAGCTGACTTCATCAGAAACAGCCAACGGCTAGCTCGAACCTCTCGCATGAGGTAACTACGGATCTGAGACCGGACCTTCGCAAACAATTGTATTTGACCAAATATTTAATACACTAACAAACTACAACTTAAAATACCCCTTTAGGGATATCAATCTGCTAGAAAATAAAAGGGAATTAACATAATAACAGTCTTATCATTCACAAATATTCTTTCCAATCAAAATTTTTATTTTACAAGAAAAGGGCTCCCGGTTATACTGCATGTACCGGAACCCTAAATATGGTACAGTGACAGATTTTGGCCTATCGATGATCGGCGAGTAAAATTTAATTCCATTTTAGTAAACTTTACTAGAGAAAAATAAGAGCTTAATAACTTAATGATATTTAGATTTAGTTCGTACAAATTTTAAAATCCTTACTCAGATATTTTTTTTTAGTTAACAATGGGATTCTCTTCAACGTTTTAAAATAGAGCCTCGATACCTCAGGCCAGGGAAACACCGACAGCCTCAGCAACATCCACTAGTTCAGATATTATGCTACTGTATCTGATACCCATTGATAAATTAAAAATATATATATTTATAGATTAAATATATAGATGTATTTTCAAATATGTTTTTGTATATAATGGTCAGAGACTGGTGTTATGCCGTTATTAAAAACACCTAATATATTATTGCCTACCGTCGTCATAATAAACAGGGTGTCATTTTCATAGTCGTAAGGAGGTTTTACAGATTAGCTCTAAGGTTAAAGGCTTAACTCGTTAAATGACCCAACTTTGCCAGAAAATAATTTCTGTTCAAGGTATAAAGTGAATGTTGTATGATGGATGAAGATTTTTTTTTTTTTTATATTTAAGCAATTCAATTTTGCTGTTTCTAGTTCCTATTAGTAAATTTTTTTTTTTAGAAATTATGAAAAAAAAAGTAATAATTTATAAAAATTAATAAAGTGATACTTTATTGTGATAAGCAATATACAAATATTTATTACTTCCTATTAAAGGGATTATAAATCAAAGCCTCCAATGTTAATCCTATTCAAAGATTACAAACATCGAAAGCTAACATATAGATATTTGTATTGTTATTTTGACATAGTTCGATGTTATCCATGTTATTATTCTATATTAACATCTCTACTTAAATAAGTAATTTCAGTTCCTTACAACTTTTCATTTTTAAGTTGGACTGTTCAGACATAATACTCACGCAGGTCATTACAACCCACGATTCAGATCGAAGTTATAACTCAAATATCCTTAAAGCGTATTCTATACCAGACTGAAACGACAAGAAACCGTTTGACGTTTCCGATTACTTCAGCTCTTACTAGACAAACGCTCTAAATTTCCAATTAATTAAAAAAGACTCATATACATGACTATAATAAGGCTCACGGAATTGAGCTATGGGGCTCCACTAAACCATCGAATTCCTCTCGTATCCAATCCTTACAATCCAAAATCCTTCGTAAAATCCTCAATACTCCCTACTTTATTACAAATAAAACCATCCATAATGACCTTAATGTTTCTTATGTTTCAGATTTGGCCAAATCCAGATACCTCTATCATTCCATAATAAACTTCAGAATCATCCCAACCCTCTCGTTTCTAACCTTGCTTCCTCTTCAATTCCTGATAACCCTCCGAGGCGTCTGAAAAGAAGATGGACCCTTGATCTCCTAATGTAGACATATCATTATATCCATATGTTCAAATTTACCAGATGAATTTATTTAATACAGTTGTAAATATCATTAAGAAATAATTAAAAAAAAAAATCGTATTCTAACAAACTAATGAAAAACATAAGACCGAAACTACTTTTGAATAACTCATTTTTCAAATGGTTACAGTAATAACTTTATATATTTTCAAAAAATATATAAGAAATACACTTTCAACACTATCATTGCATAACTTGATCTGTACATTATTCTCAATGATGTTTTTTTTTTTTTTGTGATTCACATCATCATGTCTCTAATTTAGCACAATTGAATAAAGAAAAAAATAACCGGGACAAAATATTCCGAAATACGAGTAAAAAACAGATTGCTTAGAGAAAAAAAAAGTATGTACATGAAGAGCCGACACGGTAAGAAGATGAACCAAGAAATTAGGAAAAAAATGGCCTCTCCTGTTGAAAGGTAAGTGTGAGAGATAAAAAAAGATGACCCGTTATTAGGTTTTTTACCGCCTCCGTCTGCTCCGGTCGGCCAGGTCCAACCGAGCTACTGTGTCACTCAGCCAATGGGCTAGCAGGCCAGTCGGCTTCTTTAACTCACAGCTAACCTTTATATATATATATATATATATATATATATATATATATATATATATATATATATATATATATATATAAAGCTGAGAGGTAAATAAAAGCCCATTGGCTGAGTGGTACTCAGATATATATATATAAACATAATTATTTAATTTCGGAGTTAGGTCACTTAATAATTATTCATTAAACTAGAAAATGTTCATTGATCCTGCTGTTTATTTAAAGTTCCGATCCTGTGTTTTTTTTTTTTTTTTTTTTTTTTTACTATTTGACAATGGAATCCTCTTCAATGTTTTAAAATAGAGCCTCCATACCTCAGGCCAGGGACACACCGACAGCCTCAGTTCACTAACTCAGATATTATACTACTGTATCTGAGTACCTTGAAGAAATTTTGTAAAAATATATATATACATGCATATTTAATTCTATGATTGTGAATATCTCAATGGTAGTTGCCTCACCATTAGAGTACGGTAATCTAAATTTAGATTTCATCATGTCATGATATTCATTTATTTTTTTTATGTATGAAATTTAGAATTCAGTAAATGTTTCTCCATCTTGTGAAATGAAATTTAGAACAAAATATAATATCGACGCTTCATAGCAAAAAGTCACTTATTAATATTTAAGAAAATTATATCACTAAGTGGTATGATGAATGTCCTCTCTGATGCATTAACAATGAAAGGTAACAGTTCAAGGTAACAACCTACTTTTTTTTTTTTTGTTTTTAATGATTCTACATCGTAAAATATTGGACACACATCTCGTTCGTTCCGATAGACCTTTGCAGCCAAGAAAAAATATATTTTATATCATATTAACAATATATCATATTATTGTTTTATCCTTTATTTTGCAGGACATAAAAGTTATTATATACCAATCTATTTTTTTTTCTTGTTTATAATAAGAAAAATATATTGCCGACAGTAAAATTAAATGAGTTCCTACATAAACGTAATATCTAGGAAATCATGATTAGACATTTTTTTAAGCAAAAACGAAGTAATTCGTTTTTCAAACCGCAAACCCTCTTAAATAGGATTTTTTTAGAAACCAAAAAATATATATATTTTTTTTTTTTAATTCATGGTAACACTGCCCCAGACGTAAATGACGATATTAGAAACGATGCAGCACAAACTTCAAGCATAATGAACATAAGCTTTTTTTCCAGAGATCTTAAGAAAGAGCGTACACTCCCTATTGTGTAGTTAATTATACGGCTCTTTTTGTTGAGTGAGTTACATTTATGTTCCCACGGCTCAGTAAAACAACACGGTCAACAAAACATTGTATCGCCTACAACACTACGTACACAACTTTCCATTCAAGAAACACTTTTTACATAAGTTTTCATGGAAGATAAAAAACGATGCACGGACTCATTTTTCGATTATAAAGGAGAGTTCCATAAACTATATTTTCAGGCCTTCAAACTTTTTCAAAATCGCCTATATATTTAATTATATAAAAATAAACACTTCGATAATTTACAGATTTGAAGATTTTTTCAATCATGACAATTATATCTTAAATAAGGCTTGAGTTTAATTTCTGAATTCCGTGAAATACTTGCAAGTATTTCGTATTACTTTAATAACAAATTTTTAGAGTATAAATATATTAACTCAAAATTTTAAAACGCAAGTAAAGCGATCCATTCAAATTAGGCCTCCTCAAATAGAACTTTTAACGCCAGAATTTAATTGTAAACTATCATTTTTTTTACAGTTATTTTCGTTTAATTTTTTATGTCATATTTTAAAAGTTTTAGTTCAGTTTGAAACAGTTAAATGTGATAATTTTAGTTGAAAACATAACATTTAATCTGCTCAAATTAATTAACGATTATTAAAATAAAAGATGCAATTCAAAATATATACCAATATGGGGTAGTTATAATAAGCTACAGTAATAATATGAAAAATGTTAGATTTAGTTATAAAGAATTATCAATTCACAAGAGAGTTTTATTATTGTAAAGAAATAATCAATTTCAAGTTCTGAACTCAAAGTTCAGGTTTTATTTACTCGATTTTATCCTAGATTAAAATATTGTTTACTTCTTACGGATTAACGATCGTAACGAGGAACGGTGGCATCAAAAACCAGTCAATCGGTTTTGGAAATTCGTTCGGTGAACATCCACCTACTTTTCGATTAATCGATCAACAACTCTAGATTGGCGTTGGAATCATCGGCCCACCTCGATTCTATCGAAGGAAACAGCTGATACAAGATACAGGTGACACTGCCGAGATTGATAAGGTAATCTTCTTCATATTGTTTGTTTATCTTCCTTCTTCACCTTGTTGTTTACACTGCCCTACTTAGACTGCAAAAATGGTTTAATTTCTATTGAATTGAGAACCCTACCTGGTCTTTTGGATGTTTTTTTTCTTCTGCCATATAAAAATTCAAATATTTTTATTTTTTATCACATATTGATAATTTAACTTTTATTTTATTTTTTTAATTGGTGTTAGCTACTGAGAATAAAAGGCATTGTTACTATAATTCTACTTTTTTTTGTTACTATAATTATACTTCTTTTATAAAAATAATAATAATCTGGTATTATATAAATATTAATAAGTATATATATAGTGAAAAATATTTTCATAAAATGTTATTGCCTTAATAAAACATTTACACACCGACGTAGACATCCTCCATCATCAGGGTTCCATTCATTAATAAATACTGTATAATATTTTTGATTTATCTCATTACTAATTAAGAAACAAAAATATTTTTTATAAATATTATAAATAATACACTTCCGAATAGTAAGAGAAAAAAATATATATAATATGAATAATAATAATTTAATTAATATAAGAAACTATATATTTTTAATGCGTAGAAAGATTTTTTTTATTTTACCTGTAACATCAGTAATAACTAAATTAAATATCGATTTAGAACAAATTTAATCTCTTAGCATCATTGAATTCTCGCAATAATTTTATCATTAAAATAAGTTCGAAAATAAATGTCAAATGGAATACGTTGTAGTAATGAGAATAATGAAATAAATAAATTGAATTGAAGATTAAAACGTCGGGATAAAATGAAGAATAATATACGATCAGTATAAAATCGGAGTGAAACTGAAGCAGTTCAGGCCAACATTCAATTTCCGTTCTCCTACCAGAAGCGGAAACCCCGCTGTTCTTTTTCTACTGGAATACACCGCTAACTAGATCCTGCGTCTCTCAATTATATTCAGAACTTGGTTTATTAAATCCATTTTGGTTTAGGATTCATGATTCATAATAATGAAGGATTATGAAAGACGCTTGATTTGACAGTAAGATTTATCTGTACCTCTCAGAAAGGAGGAATTATATGAGTTAAGGTATGTAAGTATTGACATAAAGAGTATTTTTATTGATATACTACTTAATATATCACCCATAATATTTTACATTAAGTCTTAATGTAAAATATTATACATAACTTTTAATGAATTACAGTTACAAAGTTTGATGTTTTTCCGCCTTTTAACAAATAGTTTTAAGTTGCCCGACGTTCGTAGTAGTATTATCTAGCTTAGCTGAAACCGAAGCAGCTAAACATTTTAGCTCAAGCTGAATCTTTCAAGAGTAATGTTACAAATGAGATGAACTCAACGAGTACACAATAACGTATACTCTTTGGTTTAGTCTATGCTTTATTGGTTCCATATTATGTTTAATATTCATTGATTGTACCCTATTTTATGTTTAATAGGACTTGAAGCCGTCTTCTTTTCAAATACCTCAAATGGTAAGAAACCAACGAATTTAAGTGGGTATGAAGTTTGTTTTGTATCAAATCTGCGGTATGCTTAAGGAAAGTACGATTTAAAGAAACATTTCGAATTGTTATTCTCGAACTGGCGATATTGCGGAACTATTTTCTTCAGTTAGTCCGTGATGCAGACTTTTCATCTAATTATTTAACCGCGAGTAAAACTTTATCTTATCGTAACCTGCAACTTTTTCTCGATATTCTCAGAAATGGGCTGTTTTCTCATTAAATTAATTAATTTAATGACAAATGACCTTTATAGCCTTTTTATTTTGACATGTTGGGGGTGGAGATCACGCCAAACACCCCAATAATTTTTGTAGATCACCTTTTCTATCGAATTTGTGATAAAATTATCTTATAATATAACTTCGTGAATAGTTTCGTCTTATTGTAACCTACAGCTCTTTTATTTACGAAACCCCTTGGAATTAGGGCGTTTTCAATCTGAAGATCGGCAAACTTTGTCTATTTAGTTAGGTATTAAAAACTCGTAAATAACCATTTGCTTTCCACATTCAAAATCGAGAAAAAAGTAATCCACAAAAATACTGAGCAATTTGGTCTATATAATTTTGACATGTTGTGGATTTTGAACTCAAATTATCTTACGATTTAAGTGGAAAAGCAAATGGGTATTCACGAGTTTTTATTACCTAATAAAATAGATAAAGTTTGTCGATCTCCTGACTGAAATCGCCCCAATTCCAAGTGTTTTCATGAATAAAGTGGCAGTAGTTACGATGAGTTAAAGCTATTCACTAACTTTCAGACGAATGTTAATAATTTTAAGAAAATGGGTCTGTACCACGGAGTATAAAGAAACAATATGAACTAGGTTATCTTATCAATATAAGCCCAAATGGATTTTCATGATTCTTTAATATCTCATTAAATAGACAAAGTTTAACGAACTCAAAATTGAAAACGCTCCCAAAATATCAGTAGATTTCTTTCGTAAATAAAAAGTTTATTGATAAAAAATAAAGTAATTTTTCTTATTATGGGAGTATCAGTCCGAAAGTGCCCCCTCCAATTCCCTGATGCTACTAACTACTTGTTGCATGCAAATATCGCTCATATTTTAAGAGCTAAAGAAATTTGTAAGTGGTGCAGTTTGTACTTTATCACTACTGGCATAAAGCATTTGATCCTTTAATGTTCGTTTGTTGAGATTCATAGAAAGAGAAATCTCGATAAATATATTAATGCGGGCATGGATGACTTATCGTTGGAGAGAGTTTTAGATATTAAATGTCTTGAACACTTGAACAATGTATTTTACTTTATTGTTCGTATGATGGACTCCCATAGTTTACTTAATAACCAGTAACTGCAAAACTAATGATTAATCGTGTTTTAGACTAAAATTTTAGTATATCATATAAATATAACGCATATTTTTTTACCCGTTAAAATGTCAAGAAATGCATCGTATTATTGTGACCTAAAGAAGTATATTTAAGTTTATGTATCAATGTTTCTTAAAATATTTGTATTTTTTTTTCAATTTTAATTAAGTATTTATCTTTTTTCCTTCATATATTGTCCTCATGTTTTATATCGTACCTGTTATTTGCAAATTAAGTTCAACTAGCATTGACTGGGCCAGACTCCATGGCTACGCTGGTTATGAGCCAACAAATAAATTTTTAAAAATAGTGATATAACTAACTAATGGAGAATGATGTGTATATATGCTGAAATAAAAATGGAATACGTAATAAAATATAAAATAATACAGATTATAAATTAAACCAATGTAATAATTAATATTGCTAATCATGTCACCAACACCGCAGATGTTCTATTACGGGTACCTATATTAATTAATTAATGGCTACGCTGTTTATAAGCCAATAAAGAAAAAAAAAAATTAACTACTTGTCTTAGGTTAGCTAAAAACTTTTTGTGAATGAGATTTTAATTTTTTTTTTTAAATAATGAAATGAATTATGATTGTGACTACATTTACTTGTTACTTGTACATATATGATAGATATATACATATACATTACTTGTAACTTTTTTCATATTTTAGGCAATAAAACTTCCAATTTTCTTCATATTTTTTTATTTATGCTTGTTGCCTCTTACGTTTCGGGACAATGTTCCCATCATCAGAGTAATATTTTTATTTTTACATTAATTTTTTTTGATGTAGCACCATTTGTCAAAAATTAAATATATGTCACATTTTTTAAAAATTATTTGGTGTTACACATATTCACTGATACACTAATCAACATCTGGCTATTTTTTTTTCAAGCATAAATAAAAAAAATTGAAGAAAATTGGAAGTTTTAATGCCTAAAATATGAAAAAATTATAAACGTAAGCTTCCTAATAAAAAAATAAAAATAAAAAGATAATTACTTGTAACTTTATTTTACAATTGAAGAGGTATAATAAAGAGGAACATTATTAAAGGACTTTGTGGCACAGGATGGCGTAGGTTAAAGACAAAGGTTATAGGTGATTTAAAAGTATTATCTTATAATTATCTTAGACCAGTGAAGAGGTAATGTGAAAATAGTTGAAGCATCTTGAATAGAACAGTTACAGCTGCTGGTTATCAGATACTGTTTCAATGAAATAAACTACAGTTATTACAATTGATTTGATGACAACACAACATTGAGGCTGTTCAAATCGATGACTGGCTGGGTGAGTACTGTTACAAAATCAGCAAAGGAGATACAATAAGAAGAAAAATGATATAATTAAAAAAATTATAGACCAGTGATTGAGTATCCAGATCAGTTTGGGCCGCCAAATTCCAAACCACCGTATCACATATTACTAAATGTTTAAAAGATGATTGGAATCATAGATTTTGTACTGATTACAAAAACATGGATAGTATTTAACCTAACCTTCTCCCCTTCCACAAAAAAAACAAAACAAAAAAGAAACAGCTGGAAAGCATAACAAGACCATGCGCCACGCTTGACACAACGAGAGCGTGTCAAGAGATGGCGATGACAAAGCCCATTGAAGACATGCAGATGGGAGACATATCTAGTTCGGTGGGACAGCTAGGACAGCTATAGCCTCGGTCCTCATCTCGTAGAGTAATCTCTACTCTATGACGATCGCTCTCTCGTTCTATCTCTACCACAATGACAACTGTTTACCGTCATCGAGGCATATAACACGCCCCAGATCGAGCCTGCGACATTTTGGCCAGTCAATCAGCACAATGAACCCTCCAGTCATCCTCCAACCGATAAACAGCTAAAGGATCTTCCTGTCACCTTCCTTCCGGCTCAAAGAAGAACAGTTCTTACTTCGACCAATTCTCCATTATTTAGGGCATTAATATTAACGAGTAGGCATTAAAAGTAATGCATTTACTTTAGAATTTTTGCTCTGTCACAAACTGATTCTTCTTGTTCAGTTTTAGTCAGGACTTATAAAACGTGAATCAATTTATTAAAAAAAACTATACATTTTTAAAAATCTGATGCGCACATCAGTAAGTATTTAAATCTATTACCGAGACTAAAGTTATTAATTTATATTCGGTTTTGTATAAAAGTCACTAATTGTAAGTATATTTTTGATGGAACTAAACTTTTAAGAACGTTTCTGTAAAATATATAATACAAAGTAAGTACACTAAAATGACACAAACGCTTTTTTGTATCAAATACAGTTACAATTTTCTGATTTAACAAATGGGAAATTCATCAAAATTCTTAGTGATTTTATTATTATTGGTTGGGCACTACAACTCGGTGTCGAGTCCTGGCTAGGGATGGAATATCGAAGGTACAACACCGATATTAATATCAGTATATAACTATCAATACCATGAAAACATCGGTCTTGAAACATCGATAGAAGATATTTTCTTTTCATCAATATTATAAACCTGTTTTAACATGAATATAATACCAATAAAGATTATGTTATTTTTCTCTTTAAATATAATTAATGGAAATATTATTTGTTTTACTCTCCTTAGTCAAATTAATTGTTTAATTCCACTCCATCTACGTTATCCTAAGTTTTTACAGAAATTTCCATTCAATGTTTCTTAGTTTATATTTAATCATAAATTATTACTGATATCAATGAGAGACTTGAAATGACATCAAATTCACTAAAATAAAGGCACTTTACAAGGAAGAAAGTATGAAAATTCGACAAGTTCTGTCAAACTATTTCGAGCAGGTTAATACCTAATTCTTATTAAATAACATTTTATATTATTTAAAAAACGTCAAGATTTTCAAGATTGAAATTTCATCAACAAACAGTACATTTGTATTACTAAATATGAAGAAAAAATTGAAGTTGAGACTCTTTTCTTTATTTCACTTTTGCAGATCTAAAAGTCGCTTTTTTTGTATATTTCATGAATTTTTCCTTGACCACTTTCCTTTCTTTTCAGGTGATGTATTGATCAACAGCAATGTAAAAAAATACTGTAAATTATTTTAGTTTTTATTTTTGCTTGATGTCTACAAAATAATCAGAGTTACAGGCATTTGCCAAAACATGTTTTTAGTCGAAAAGAAAATTAAAAATGGGCGCCGAGAAAAAACTGTGAGCCTTAATTTCTTTTTAACTACGGCTTTAGCCACTCAAATAAATATAAAATAACTGGTAAAAAAATTATAAATATCAAAAATGTCGAGCAAAATGGTCTGGATGATTTCAAATAGATTGACCCTACACTATTTGATCAATAATGAAAAAAAAATCGTAGTCAAGTTAAACGATAAAGCATATTATATTAGGTCGTTATAAATCATATTACAAAACTAATATTAAAAAAAAAAAAAACAGTCAGTCGGTTCAATATTTATGAAAAAAAATATAGACTTCTAGAAATCTGATAATCACGTTAATGTAAATTTCTAATCAGTATTGGTGAGTTGACAAAAAATTATAATACAAGTCGCTTCAAGGTAATTTTACCGAATCCTCCAAAAAAATAAATGGCCTTAGGAGTGAGATAACAGACAAGTAAAAGTGAAATCTTCATACATTTCTAAAAAAAAGTTGCTATTTTAGTTCCAAAATTGATTATTGAGTCGTTGAAACCTGATAATTAGAGTTAATTTTCTTCTCGAGCTTGGAGTAATTAAATTGAAGCCCTGCCATTATATAAATATGGTGTACTTAAGCGAGGCGACGTCTTTGTGTAGGAGTTTCCACGGTAATTGCAGCAGCCCAGCAGTTGGCCTAATCTGTCTTTCCTCCCACGGAGTCAAATCAATGAAAATGCTAAATATAGACTACACTTCAGGCTTCAAAGGGATATCATACTTATTTTAATCATTTTCACTTTTTTTTTTTAGAACTCGAACACACCAAATTCACTATCTGCAGCTGATTCCTTAACTATATGTGATGATATTAATTTATTATAAGAAAGAATTGCAACCGCGAAAAATTTGAAACCCCCTGTTTTTGTGTGTGTGTGTGCGTGAACAGTATAGACCAAAAACGAAAAAAATCCTACAAAGTTGAAATTACGGTATATGACTGAGAATTTTCGTCTAAATAAACAAACAGAAAATGGCATCTTATACTATCGATTTTAAATAATTTTTAAACTTTCTCGAAAACGGCTCACACGATTTTGATAAAGCTGGTTAAAAAACAAAACAGATTTTACTTGGGCTCCGTCTCGTTGTGGTATACAGGGCAACGAAAAAGCAGACGTCGCATAACGGGTAGCCAGAAGTAATGACAATAATGAGGTAAAATCCATTAATTATGTTCCTCGAGAGGAGTGGGTGAGGCAAGCAAAATAACAGATAACAGCTCGATGGAATGAGACCGGAAGAAGAAACCTCTCCAAAATTGTCCAAATAAAAGCAAACAGTGCTAAATGGTGTACTAGTAACAGGAAATCAAGAAAAGAGGAAATAATTCTGTGCCGCCTCCGAATTGGACACTGCGAATTTTCACACGGTTACTTACTTCACGGTAGAGAACAACCTACCTGCGTCAGATGTGGTTCCCCTAGAACCGTGAACCACATACTCGTGGATTGTGAATACTATGCAGCCACAAGAAAATTCTCAACCTACACAGTACTCTTCAGGAAATATTACAAGATAAAGAGAAAGATGTAGAAATTCTAATGAGTTTTTTGAAAAAAAAACAAAAAAAAACGGGATTCTACAGTAGAATATAGGAAACTGGAGTTAAGAAAGAATTGCCCATGACCCTATCGGGTGAAGGAAAATTCAGATAATAAATAAATGGATAAATATGAACTGCGAAAGAATTTAATCATTTTTATACATAAAATTGACAACTATATTAAAATAAAAATTCATCTAGAAAAAATTTAATACAGAAATATAATGACATGAAAAGACTTGTAGAGAAAAAGCTCATTAGTAGCACTCTAATGAAATTTCAAAATTAGATCATGAAGCCATCATTTTTTTTTCAGACGGCTCGAAGGGTAATCAGGAAGCGAAGAGGAGGGTTAAAAACGAGAGGGAGGTTCGGATGATTCTGATGTTTATTATGGAAGGGTAAGTATCAACAAAAACGATTTCGTAAAAATATGGAAGAATAAGGTAATTATGGATAATTTTATTTATGCCAAAGTAAGTACTTATCATTGAAGATTTTACGAAGAATTTTCGAATGTAAGGAGTATACGTATCTTCTACTTCTTTCTTCCAAAGTCCTCCCTTTTTTTATCTACATTAGAAACATATGCTAAATTTTAGCACTTTTGTAGAGTACATTATAAAAGCTAAGTCTTGTGTTTCCAGTACAATCCTTTATAGCAGAAAATGGAAGGAATGCGTTCTCTCTGGTGTACAGCCAACAGGCTCAGAACTAGCCAGTGCAGGACATTGGCCATTGTTCGAGCTAGCACTCCCGTCGCGATCTATGGGACCACAGTCCCGTTCCCTCGGGTCCGTATGTGACCCTTAGCTCCTTTCATCGAGGTTCCGCTTCCATCTCCCTGTCTTCTAGATATTCCGCGAGGAAGTGAAATATGAAATAATCAACCAAATGTTAAAATTATAAGTCACTATGCAAGATCATCTACCGCATAATTACAAACAAAGTACAGAAGTAAAGAACGTTTATCAACAACCGAGATTAGTCCTGGCATTGTCTTTAGTGTTGGCGCTAAAAATATATAAATAAGGAGCTTTAGTCAACGATGCCTGTCAAGAAGAAGCAGCTAAGAAAACTAAAAAAAAAAACTGTTAGGGGTTCAAAAGCCTCCTTTTATACTTTCATGTTTGCTTGGGTAGCTCTTGCCTCACACAAGGCGCCAGCTTATTGCAGTGAAGGCACTGGCTATCAAATTTCAATATTACAAAAACATACGTATTTACATATTTCTTTTCGTTTTGGACCATGAGACCTGAATTTTAAGAAAAATATCAATATTATTTAAGTCAACGTTACTTTATTTTTTTTTCACTCAGTAAGGTACGCTAAGTAGGCAGTTGTAAATGCAGTAAAAAGGAAAAAATAGATTGGAATTTCTATAAAGAATAAGAGAAAAATAAGACAGCAACTGCGCTCTGCTACACACGTTTCTTTTCTTTTATTAGTTTATTATTATTTATTTATTTGAAACCCACCCTGCCTGTCAGGCAATATGGGTGTTATGCAGCAGCGGGTAGCAACGCATGACTGCGCTGAAGCTCATTCATGCATTCAGATTATATTTTTTTCATTTGTGCACACAACCTGCTCTTCTTTTCAGCGACGTCCTCTTCCACCCTCTCTGGCAGGTCCATCTCTTCTACTCAATGAAAAGTGGGTTAAACCAACGAGTTCCTTGACCATTAGTTGAGGAAGATCACTCTCGGGCGAAGAACGTAGAGCATTGTCTACCTCAATAACTTGGCTCTCAGGGGCTCAAAGGTGGTAAAGACAAGGACGATATGCTCGGCGGTCTCTGGCACCCCGCAACTTGGGCATAGAGTATCGTGGAATATGTTCTTATCATATTCAATGATTTTCCATTCTTGAACCAATGGTGGAATATTTATAAGTGTTTCTTTTATGGGTTTAGTTTACATTTAAATAAAGTTTTAAAATCAAATAACTGAAATTACTCTAATCTTTTTATTGAAATTCAAGTCCTATCAAACCGATCAAATTAATTTGATATGGAAAGGACAGAGTTGCAAATGCAGTATTAATAAATAATTAAGTCAAGTTTTATGAAAGCCTCATTAAATAAATTATGTGTGTATTTGTTTGTTTTACAAGAGTTTTAGAATTGGAAGAACAAAAATTAATTAATTAATGGATAGAAAATTCTGCAAGTGAATTTTAATTGATCAGCAGTTGAATTATGACAAAATATAACTTTCAATTAAAAATGTGAAAGAAGAATAAACTGAAGTTAATATGCCAAAATTCAAAGGGCACAACGAAACACGTAAATTACTTCTTCTTTTTTTTTTTTTTTTAATTGTCATAGATACACTAAATACATACTAATAACTACTTAAATCTATTTAGACACAAGTCTCACAGATTTCTTGTTTAGCAAAAAGGTGCTCTTACAAATACTACTATCTTTTAAATTAAACTTTAAAGAACAGCAGTGCCTCATGGAATATTAAGAACAAATATATAAGTTCTTTACTCTTGTTTTCATAATAAACTACACCGAGAGAACAACAGACTTACGGCTGACATGCCCGTTAGGAGATGACTAAAAAGGAGTTGGATGAGGGACCTCCATTCCTGAACGAGCGACTAAATAAAGACAGGGAAGAGGTTCTGCTGCTGGGTACATACTTCCTCATGCCTTGAATGCTAGAACCAAATTTATCAAGTGCGTATAGAAAAGATACGTTGTCTATAATAAATAGAATACCAAGATCCGTTTTCCGGTAATTGGTAGCAATGAATTTTGATGAATGAGGTATTAAACGAAACAGAATTTTATGGAAAAGTGACAAAATCCAATTTCGATTCTCAAATTCCTAAACAAATATAATAAAAGTCATTGGAATATGAGTCTTTCATTCGATAAAATGACTAACTTCAATTACATAATTTTTTATTATTAATTCTAGTGATATTTCTAGTAGGAAAACTTATATCTTTATTCACAATTCTATATTTCAATATTATAATCACTTACGCTGGAATCAAATTACTCACTGTCAGTACATATATTATCAATTTTCCGACTAGAAATATCAATAAAATGACATTAATCAAAATTTTTGAAATTACAATTAGTCATTCTGTCAACTGAAAGGCTCATATAATAAAAGTAGGAGGTTGGTAATTCGATATGTCGAGATGGAACAAATTTCGTATTAGAGATTTCAAAGCAGTCATCCAGGTTATAGTCCGTGGTACATATTATCAAATTATTAACATTCGTCTGAAACTTCGTAAATAGCTTCATCTTATTGTAATCTACAACTGTTTTATTTACGGAAACCCCTTGGAATTCGGGAGTTTTCAACCTGAATTTCGGCAAACTTTGTCTATTTAATTAAATACTAAAAATTCGTAAATAACCTATTGCTTTCCAAATCAAGAAAAACAGTAATCTACAAAAATATTGGATGATTTGGTCTATATAACATCGTTATTTTGATATGTTGGGGGTGTAGGTCACGACAAACGGCCCAATATTTTTAAAGGGCGCCTCTTTGTTGGATTTTTTACTCAAATTATCTTATGATTCAAGTGAAAAGCAAAGGGATATGTATGAGTTTTTAATACCTAATTAAATAGAAAAAGTTTGCCGAACTCCAGATTGAAAACGCCCCGATTCCGAGAATTTTTGTAAATAAAATAATTGTAGGTTATGATGAGATGAGGCTATTTACGAAGTTTCAGACAGGTGTTAATAATTTGATAAGAAGGGATCTGTACCACGGACTATACAGTTTAAAGCGCAAAAATCTACAGTTTTCGAGTTAAAATTCATTCCGAAACCCTCCTGGATGCCACAATTACCATGGTATACTAATCGCTTTTTTTAGATTTGTAAAAATGAAAATATTTTAGTTTATTATATTCTACGACAATCTAGTACAAATTTAGTACGCCCAACACACAACTTTCACTTACCGCTCAACTTTGAATATTTTCTGGCCATGTTGGACTATTATAAAATTTTTATAATGCATTTTTAACCGAACTAAAGCTAAAAAATTACAGCTAACAAATCATAAATACCATTAAAATAACAAAATTTCTATTTATTATACCACCGGTTTATTATGATTTTTGCGATCCGTTGATTATGAATTGCACGATTCGTTGATTATGGATTGTATTACTATTAGTTATTAAACTGTTATTTTCAATTGCAAAGTGTACTAAAACGGAGTTTAGAGATTTGCATTGTCTGCCATAGAGAGATCAAAAGTTGACACACTAATTGTAACTGGATACTGTTCGAATATCACAAAAGGAAATTTCTTTAAACTATTCACTAATTTAATTTTGTAAAAGGTTATATGATGATTTTTCGGGATAAACGGACGATAGATACCTAAATATTTAACTATAATATCAGATTGTAGGTTATAAAATATATTTAAGGTTATAAACATATACTTTTATTATCTAACATATAAGTTTCCATTTAGTTAGTAAATTCCATTTAATTTCCTTGAAAACGTGTGATTAACGTTAAATATTATTAGTTTTCAAAAATTATCTCAGGGTACGCGAAAACGTGTATTTCCGTTTGAAACTCAGAATCAAAAATTTTCACTTACTTATCCTTAATATATATTACGTATATAAGTAGGTGAAAGTAAAACCTATTGGGAAAGGTAAACAGAAAATAATTAATATTTCTGAGGCTCCTAACGCACCTTAGATAATATAAATTTTATATACTGTTAGACTTTTAGACATTTGTATGCCATTATAATTAACATTTGTAAAATTCAAACGACTATTTTTATCTATAATTCATTATTTTTATTTATATTTGTTTTATGGCAGACAAATGGCACTGCAATGATACATTTACATTATTTTTAGGGGACTCAGTGTCCTATACTAAAATATACTTTCTTTCTTTAAAACTATAAATCATTTATCTCCTGTCTTATTATTATAATAAATCATTTTATATATACTTTAAATTTACTTATATCGTGTAAATAACATATTAATATCAGCCATAAAGCAGAGAACTTGGTCTCGATATAAATAATGCAGCCAAGACGAAGAGATGCAGAGACTGGGCCGTAGCGACTGTCTCCTATATCCCGGTATTACTCTTCCACCGCCTACCGTTAGCTTGTCTTCTTCTGACCCGAATATATTCCTTAGCCGGCAACCGGTTTCGGCAATGAGTTATTATATATGTACCACCGTGGGAAAACGGTACCATTCCGTCCTCGATATCTAATCCCAGAAGAACTAACAGCACTAAGGCAGAGTAACAGCATTCGTTATCGTAATGTTCTCAGGACATACACTGATGAAGGAGGGGAGAAGGATTTGAGCTTCTGCAGATGTAATTGACATGTTATTTTATTTAATATATCTTTCAAGGGTGAATTTAATTAGGCACTCTTAGTAATTAATTTTATGATGTTACACGGTGTTTTAGTAGGAGGTTACTGTGATTAATTGCGATCTACTAAAGAGCTATCTTTTGAGGCAGTGTTTTGTGTTTTCGTTTTGTTCTAATTGTTCATAGCCATCTTATTGTTTTCTAGTGTTTTATCATGGTTTTTATTGTTGTTATTAGTTGTAAGTGTAAATAGTGTACATAGATTGAAGTTTGGACAGGAGAGGTTAAGTCGTATAAATTTCGTGAAGGAGTTCTTGTTTGAAAAAATTTGAGTTCCGAGTGTTATATTGAGTAGAAGATCTCTAAAAGACCTTCCCAGGGAGCACAAAGAAATTAACTTTACTGAATCTGTGTAAAAAAAATAAATTTGTAAGTATAACCTGTTTATGTGATAAGAAATATTATTACTGTTACTATTTAAGTTATTAAGTGTCTACTCTTTAAAGACTTGTCCAGGAGTAATATTATAGACAACATGGAGGGAGATGAAAGGGAAGAAGGGGACCCTCCAAGGGTTGCACGTTCAACCGCAAAAAGGGCGAGAAAGGTTTCTCTTGTTGATAACGCAGAAGCTTCTGAGGTAGGAATCTCAAATGACTTCCTTCAAAAAGCAAAGATAATTCAAGAAAACCTCCGAATATACCTAACTAAAGCTGACAAAAGTATTAAAAATAAAGACCAAAACCACATTAATGGCAAAATACAGTGGTTCATTGACGCTATTGAATCGTTGGAGGAAAGGACAAAGCAGTACAAAGATAAGAGTGAGGGTTTATCTTTACTTGTCCATAAAGCGGTTCAGGAAACACTTACCTCGCCTTCAGTACATTCGATGATAACCAGCATCGTAATAGAGAAAACAGTGCCGAAGGTTATAGAATCTCTCTCAGGAACCACTATGAAATCTAATGGTCCCCTCGCCATCTCTGGAAAAAGCAACGAAAAGTCATCCGCGACTAACGTGACCCCGCCTGAGCCTTTACCAGCCGCAGTTCCTTTTACAGTCGTTAAGAGCAAAAGAAACAGGAAAAAGACTAAAAAGTCTACCGGTCCCGAAAGCCTACAAACTGAAAATGAAACGCATAAGACAGAGGCGGAATCTTTGACTGGGTCCGGTCCAAATCAGCCGAAGTCATTGGCCGAAATAGTAAGAAAATTGCCTTTAAAACCTACTCAGTCCCTCAAGCCGGCGTTTAATACTATTAGCGGTGCCGGTAAGAGTCCGATGGACATTATCAATGCCCTGCCTTCCCCCACAGAAATAGGTGTTAAGGCTGAAATTGTTCGAGCAACCAAAGGTGGTTCCGTTTTAGTCCGATTAGAAGACAGTACCCATGCCACTAAAATAATTGGTTGGCAGGGGTTACGGGAGAAAGGTTTTCAGGCAAAACTAGCACAAAGAAAGAAACCTAAGATTGAGGTGAGGGGTGTCCCTGACTCATGGGGCTCAGCTGAATTAACGAGATTTTTGTGGGGAAGAATAAACGAGAAGTCAGTCCCTACTACACTCATTAATGATGATATACAGCCATTATTATCCTCAGTATCTAGAAATGGACTAAGTAGGAACTGGGTACTCGAAGTTCACCCAATGGTGAGGTTCCAGCTGTTGGAAATGGCAGCTTTAGATGGAGGATGGTGGTCCATGACGTTTAAGGATTACCTCGACGCCCCTCGTTGCACAAAGTGCCAAGGCTATGGACACACGAAGGCTACCTGTACGGTGGATACCGTTGTATGCATATGGTGTGCAGCCAATGGACAAATACTCAAGGACTGTCCAAGGAAGAAGGAACAAACTGGCCCGACTTGTATTAACTGTGTGCGGGCGAGTGCACCGCAAAGCCAAACGAAGCATAAAGCGGGCAGCCGAGAGTGCCCTGTACACTTAAGATGGTCAAATGAGGTGGCTAAGAGGACCTACTATGAATAATATCACCATTCTCCAGCTCAACATGGGCCGTCGTCGCATCGTAGCGGATGAGTTAAGGGCTCTTGTTGGACGTTATGATGTTATGGCGATTCAAGAACCGAGCTGCCGTGGGAACATGGTCACGGGGTTCGGCCTCACATCGAGGGTTATAGCTCTGAGCAGTGGAGAGAGGAGGCCCAGGGCAGCTATAGTGGTAAATAACCCAAACCTCGATGTGATGGATCTGAGGCAGTTTACCACGGCGGATTGTGTCGCATGTTATATCAAATGGGGTAATATTACCTTTACGTTGGTTTCATCATATCTTCCTGACGGAGGTGATATAGACAACGACATATCCGCCATCGAGATGATCACGGCTTGCTATAGAAACATCATCATCTGCTCAGATACCAACTCCTGGAACACGGTCTGGGGATCCAATCAAACGAATAGAAGAGGCGTTAAACTCGGAGAATTCATTGGCCGAAGCCAGCTAGTGGTAATGAATGATCCCTCTGCCTTGCCAACGTTTTCTAGCGCTCGAGGGCAGAGCTGGATTGATGTAACACTGGCATCACCGGTGCTAGCGAGTCGCATCAACGATTGGATCCTCCGATCTGAAACGAGTTCCGACCACCAAGCGATAGCTTTTAAGCTGGTGGAAAATATGGAAAGTTCCCACGGCATCGCTATGGGTTATTTAACCCGAAGGGCAAATTGGAAAGCCTTCCGGTCAACGCTGGAGGAAAAATTAGTAGATGAAGAATGGGATGAAGCGGAGACGGACCAGACAGATAGTCTAGATTATAGGGTCTCTAGGATCACAGATGTCATCCGTGACGCCGCTGAGGAATCCCTCCAGCAACGGAAGGTGAGAGCTCGACCTATCCCATGGTGGACGCCGGCCTTAACTGCTATGAAGAGAGAGCTCTACAAGGCCCGGCGGTCCTATCAAAAGTGTGGTAGTGAGGAGAGGCGCGCCACACTTCGCGAGGAGTATAGGTCCAAGTCCAGAGCATACCGAAACGAAGTGCGCTCTCGAAAAAGGAAGTCTTGGGACGAGTTCATTATTGAAGAATCGTCCAAGAACCCCTGGGGTATCCCTTACAGAGTTGCCTTGGGTAAGTTAAATCCACAACAGGTAATAGCCGCATTGAAACGCGGAGCTACTCAGGCAACCACTCTGGAGGAGACGGCAAAAACGTTCATTGCGGAAACCTTCCCCAGGGATGATCCGTCCCAAGATAATGAAGAGGAGAGATGCATTAGACGCACTACGGTATGCCCACCAGGTACGGACCTATGCCCACCATGGGACATATGGGATCTCCGTGCTGCCGTGGATAGGCAAAGGGCTGGTCGAGCTCCTGGCTTGGATTCGATAGACACAGCAATACTAAGGAATAGTATCCCCTACATTGAACAAAGGCTGTTAGCATTGTTCAATGATTGCCTAGACAGGGGTTACTTCCCTAAAATATGGAAGATTGCTGATGTTAGACTCCTTTATAAGGGAGGAGATAAGGACAAGCAGTTAGCGAAGTCATATAGGCCTATATGTCTCCTTCCTATAATGAGTAAATTGTTGGAGACCTTGCTGATGAGGAGTCTACGACCAGTCTTCTTAAGGGCTAGCCATCCACGACAGTACGGATGTACTAAAGGTAGGGGAACCGCAGATGCTCTGCTCAGGGTGCGCCGTGACGTTGAAGAGAAGGCGGAGAAGTATGTAATGCTTCTCCTGTTTGATATATCCTCCGCCTTCGATAGCGTTTGGTGGCCGAGTGTACTCCAGCAGTTGCAAAAGTATGAAGCTCCCAGCAACCTGTACGACCTCTTAAGAAGCTATCTAGAAGACCGCAAATTAATGATAAAAGGTAACTTCTTTGCTGTAGAGGATTCTGTAGAAAGAGGATGCCCACAAGGATCTGTACTAGGTCCAGCCTTGTGGAAACTGGTATTTGACGAGCTGCTGGGAGTACTGGAAGAGCAGCGGTTCCCCGCCACTGCTTACGTAGACGATCTCGCAGTCGTGGTGGCATCGAACAGCAGAGCCAGATTAAAGGAAGAGGCTGAACGGTGCGCCAACCTTGTAGGAGAATGGTGCGAGAGAAAGAAGATGAAGATGGCGGCTTCAAAGACTCAGTCCGTTCTTTTGAGGGGTAAGACTGACAGGGCCCACCCTATCACTCTGAATATACAGAGAGAAACGATACGTCCAAGTGAGGCGGTCACCTATCTTGGGATAAGGACTGGAATAAAGTTTAACTTCACCCCACACTTGGACTACCTGAGAAGTAGAGTGGCCCTGGCTCTTAATGGACTGAGTCGCATCGGGGGCGCCTTTTGGGGTCTCAGATACCCAGCCACTTTGGCTATTTATAACGGAGTTATCTTGGGTATCCTGAGATATGCGTCCCCTGCGTGGAGTCAGACTCTCTCGCACCAACAGAAGAAAAGGTTGGCGACGATCCAGCGTATGGCTCTGCTGCGTGTCACTAGGGCGTACCGGTCAGTATCTCATGAGGCGGTACAAGTCTTAGCCGGAAGTATTCCAATTGATCTTCAACTTCGTGAAGACTACTTTCGGCACGAAATGAAGAGAGATGGCTTGGTGGATCTACCGGCTAATCTCCGAGTGAGGATCAGTGAAGACCCAAGCAGATGGAAGAGGATTCTCCGGGAATGCACATTAGAAGAATGGAACCGGCGTTGGGTGACAACGCCAAAAGGATCAACCCTAAGGAAATACTTCCCCACCGTCGGTTCAAGAATGGAAACTACATGGCTCCTCCCGGACTATTGGGTCTCGCAATTCCTCACGGGGCATGGTGGATTCCGAGCAAAGCTTGTTCAACATGGTAAGAACATTGATCCCCTATGCCCAAGTTGTAGGGTACCGGAGACCGCCGAGCACGTCTTATTAGCCTGTACCGCCTATGAGGCATTGAGGGCTAAGTTGCTGAGGGAGACTGGGCTCTATGTCTTATCAGAGCGCGATCTACCTCAGCTAGTGACCAGAGAGAACTACCCGCACTACAAGGCCTTTGTGTACGGGTGGAAAGACATCATTGGCCCAGCCCACTTCTATTTGGGTAGAAGAGAAGAAGCTCCACCACAGAGGATGGAAGAGCCAAGCTAAACAGAAAATCTTATTGTATCGATTGCAGTATTGGCTAGTTATGCACACACGTCTAGCTATCCAATACCGCAAACACTCGTATTGCCAAACTGGCAGGGCAGAGATTTAAATAAATAAAATAGTAATTAATTTTATGATTATTCAATACTGAGCTAATATATAATGAGACTTGGTTTTTTTTTTTTTTTTTTCCTGGGCCGGAGGATGAGGGCGGGGAATTTAAAATTCCCTCCGGCACCGGAATGCGAACTCGTACTTTTTAAATCTTCTCAAATCTCTTATCCGGTTGCCAGACAACTCGCGGTGCAGTGCACACGCTTTAGCCCATTCGGCCACCCCGCCCCCTAATGAGACTGTGGTGTCACGTTCGGCCATGACGCCCATTTTGACGAGAGTTGACTAATTTTTGCATTTGGATTAAAATATCTCAGAAACTAAAAATCGCACCATCATACTTTAAACAAGGAAAATAATCAGCATTTCATCCTCTTTGTAATGAGCTATAATTGAAAATTGTATTTTGAAGTGACGCCGAGTTAATGAGTCGGGAAAAGATAAAAATAGCGCCAAAAAAACAAATAATGGCTGTTTAGAACATTTGGTCTAAAATATCACATAACTTAAATACCATCGAGAATTCAGAAACCAATTTTCAGAAGTAAATATAGATATATTTTTCAATTAATCGTAAAAATAAGAAATTAGGTGTTTCTAATCGATTTTCTGTAGCACTCCATAGCGTTTCGATAAATTACTTGAAATATTTGCTTGCACAATGTTCTTGTGAAAAATTTGCGATACATTATGGTTTAAATACGACTTGAAGAATTTTAATGATGATGATGTAGAGTTCAAACGAACATTCCATTGTAATTTGTTCTACTGGTCGAACCGAACTAGCATCCAGAAAAAATCTCATAAATTATCCATGATTTTGATTGCAGATTTCTCAAAAACCACAGCGAAGCTTTTTTTTTTTTTTTTTTTTAAATCAACATTAGATTTTGATATGTCGTATGAAAGTATTCATCGCATATTTTAGTTATCATTTCATTTTTAAAGTATGAATACAAATGACAACGAGTCAGAGCAAAGTTAACCAGAGTAATTTATACTCAATAATAATTGTGTAAATGTTATTACTTTGTAAATATATTATATTGAATATTAATTGTATTATTAATCCCGCTTTGTTGATGTTTTTACACTGCTATCGTGTGGTCTTAGGGCACACACCATAGCTTTTTTTTTTTTTTTTTTTTTTTTTTTAAAGAATACTGAAACGATATTCAAGAAAGCTATAAAATTAATAATAAAAAATAAATTAATAAGATCCAAGAAGTGTGAAATTTATGCCTAATAAGGAAGTTCTCTTTGTTGAAGACCAGTCATATAAGGTAGTGATGAGGTCACCACCCACGCTCAACGGTTCAAGATTATTCCCAACCTGTTGAAGGCTTAAGTACCCACTTAATAGAGTCTGGCCTTGCCCTAGGGGTGTTGGAAAATATCGATATATCGCGTGATCGATATTAAAGTTTGACTATAAAACCAATCTTTAAAAAATAATCATAAATAAAGCAGAAAAATAAAATAAGAAGCCGTCTCACACCATTGAGAACATCAAACTGATAGCATCCTTAAACATACTAACTACCTATGCTGCCTTAGTTATATGTATTTTTTTTTTATATAGATTAAAAGTTTTAATGAGTCTCATAGGTTTCAGTCATTATTAGTTCACATTTTTTTTAATTTAAGCAATTTAATTAATTGTTCACTAGTTTTTAGTAATTAGTCGTTTTAATAGTAAATATAGATTCATACCAAAAAATCAGAAAGCACGCTCATGGGAGAGAAAAGTGGTGAGAAAAATATAAGACGGAGTCACTAAAAACTTAGATAAGAAGGAATGAAGATCTGCGTGAACTGTTTGGGGAATCTGGTATTGTAGCAGTGATTAAAAAAAACACGAATACCCGACCAAACAACGCCAAAGTATGTGAAACCGGACAGCAAAAGTAGTGGAGGACACCCTCGCATCAGATGGCTGGAGGATATGGAGGACGATCTGAGGCGGTCGGGTGTTAGAAGATGGAGGGGAGGTAGAACAGAACCTTTTCTATTGTAATAAATAAATTAAATAAAAATTAGCACATATAAATATTTATGTTCTTTCAGACCTTAATTTATTGTGTATGTTTAATCAACCAATTTTTTTTATTCTAGTTTTCTATTTCTATTCTATTATTTTCTTTATGGCTTATAAATATTATTTTTTAAATCTTAAAAATTATTGTTTTTATCACTTTTTATTATCCTTTTTATCTATATAGATATTAACGATGCGTTATTATTTGCGCTAATGTTTGTAATTAATTAGAGATATTAAGTACATCAAACGAAATTTGTTATTTAATTCAACAAATCTTAGGGTTTGAGTCCCTCATTCCTCCATACCGAATCGAGCATTTTGTGCTTGTAGGGGAAAAACGTGTATTCCTGTAGGCTGTATGTTGGGCATAAACGATTATAATGAATTTGTTCAAAATTGGCTATGGAAAAAGAAAACAGTAAACATTTTGTGATCAATTATATATATAACCATGGACGGGTAAGATTAAGGTTTAAAAAATAAAGGTACGCCTGCTGACGCTGAGCAGTCATAATCCATAGATTTATACCGATTTGTCACTGTTATTGAACCCAAGCGAATCAGTGGAAAGTACACTGCCAGATTGGCCCCAAAGGGATTAACTATGAAGCAACAGATGGTCTGCCGCTGCACAATGGAAACTATGGTTCTTAGCTAAGAGAATTTTGGGGTGCTAACGCGTGTGTAAAATAAGCGTATCACGGCAACCTGACGAACCGAAGATTCGTAATAATAATCTTCCCTACTCTCTCCTGGCCCAGGAAAAGTTTATATGCCGAAAAGGAAAGATAGAAGAGAAAATTTTTAAAAAATGTGTGCTCGGGTGACCTCCGCCAAGCTAAGAAAACCTAATCGCGCGACCAATTATTTACGAAGTCTGTAGCGCCAACCAAAAAAATATAATCCCTACAAAACAAACAAAAAACAAAAAAATCGAAATTTAAACAATATTAGCTAATGTAAGATACTTAACATTTGAATTGTTACTCATGTTTTTAAAAGTTAAGTTCTTCTCTGCATAGATCCTCATTTAATCCCGATCAATTTTCATCGGTTTATGAAATTAATCGGTTCCTAAACATTCCTCTGAACATTCTACAGGCTTATTTGAATAATAATTAAATTGTCTGATACGCCAAACTTTAAAGTAAAAACAGACATAATAAAATCTGCGAGGATACAGCAAATAATTACTCTATTGAACTTTGCTCAAAAAGTAGTAAGTAAAGTCGTGTAAATGGACACAACAGATATTTTAATCAAAGTTGTGATCGGTATTGAACGATATAACGTTATCGATACCAAAAGAGGTTGAATTTTTCATATGTGTTCGATAACTAGGCCAACTTGAAAGCAATGAACAGTCCAAAAGCTATTGAAAACTCTCCATCTGTATAACAATAACAAGAATAGGGAAGATACGAGGAAAGAGAAAATGTAGTTGGGTCGACTAGATGGGAGGCGCACTATTACCACTACTATAGATGTATAGAAAGTGATGCGGCTCACCGAGAGAAACTGGACTTTCGGCTCACATGCTTTACATAGGGTTAGTCAGGATATATAGTCCTACCTTCCCAACGGTGAAACTAGCTACTCATATCTTGAGCAAGAAATGTGGGAGGTAAAATTAAATTAATTTAAATACAATGATTTTTTTTTAATAGAAACAGTATTGAAAATAGATAACTAGATTCACGTAAACGATAAACTGCTATTGTTAGTGCAAACACGCATTGCCCGACGACCTGATTAACTAAAGTTAATGTGACAAAATGATTAATTTTTTTTTTTCTGAAACGAGATCCCTTTAGAATAACAATTACGATCAACCAATAAAAACCACATCTGGCCAAAAATTACATTAATCAAAATTAATGAATATATACAATATCTTCAGGCAAAATATATAAAAACAAATAAAAAAGTAACACCATTTTGAAAAAAAAAAATATAAACATTATTTAAATGAAAAGAAAAACAGAAATCAGGTAAAATAAAAACAAAATGTTGCTCAAAAGTTTGATTCTGAAAATTAAAATTCAAACGATTTCAACAACCATTTATATCAGTCAAAATTTGATTCATAATATTTATTTCATTCCAAGGAATTCCAGAAAGAATTACAGAAAGCAGTGGATCGGGCGAGGAATATTCAATGTCACGATACGATAGGAATATTCAAATGTCTTAGTTCTATGAGAAGGGATATAAAGGTCGGAAACACGGGATCTTGTTTTCTGGGAGTGAACCACGGGTTTGAACTGTAGATGTAGGAAGGGTGGCGGGTGTCGATCGGTTTGGAATAGAAAAGATCCAAGAAAATATTGTTGACGGGAAGAAGAGAAGAGCCACTTTAAGTGTTCGTAAAGGTGGGACACACGAGACCGCCTCGAAGAACCGATGACAAATCTTAAGAAAAAATTCATAAGGCTTTTAACTCTGGTATTAATTCTCCGCCTCTACCCCTCACCCAGGAAAACCTTCGAATAGCCTACCGAAACTGAAGAGTTTCGACAATATATTGAATTACTTTCTGTTTACACTCATAGATGAATAAAGCTTTCTCATGTAGGTAAAGCAAAAAAAAATTATTTGAAATTATATATGTCTGTTTTCCTCAGCCGCAAGCCCCATTGGATCGAACAACAAAACATGAGTCTAATATTTTTCGATGTTGAATCACAAAAAAAAAAAAAAAAAGAAATGAGATGAACTCGGTGACACAGTGACTGTGACCCCTCTTTGTGTGCAATTTGAGACGTTCACTCAAAACTTTGTTATTTTTTTCCCTTCCAAATAGATATGCCGTTAATACGGTAAAAACCTTCATCGGTACTGTAAAATTCATGGTGGTTGAAAAAAAAATTTGTAAACCAACAAATCACTAAATCAAACCATATAAGTATATCATGAGGAAATAATTTAATTGAAACATAGAAAAATATTAATTCCCTCTATATTTCCAAGATATTTTTTCATTTCTCATTGGATTGTTTTGAATGAGGCATCTTCAATGTGTATATAGAGAAAGGGGATTCAACACCGCTCATCAAACGATTCAGTTACTTCTTTTAACCGAATGAGTGATAAGTGATGATACCGAAAAGAAAATAATGATGGTCAGATTAAGTGGGGGAAAAAAAGAAGAAAAGTTAGGTTAAGTGAATCATTAGTACCAAGTGAAATCCAACTTTTTCAGTTTTCGCAAGAAAGTAAGAGTTATTATTTTTTTTTTTTTAAATCATTCTCACTTCTCCTGTAGGTTATCACTTTCGCAGTTAGAGACTTAGTTTTTATTAAATTAATCAAGATTTCTGATATGTAGTAATTTAATTTTTCATGATACATAAAAAAAAATACTATTCTATTAATTCTTTATTTTGAGAATTAACAAACTCCGCTTCCTTTGGAGCCCATTTTTATTGTAATCAGAGCTACGGCTCTTCTTACCAGTATCTTAGACACTCTTCAAGATAAATGAATCATTGTGATCTAAAGATTGCCGGGCTGTATTTTTTTTTATTTACTTCATATAGTGATCAACTATTTGCGAAAAAGCGTTATTTTAAATAAATCATTTAATTAAATCAAGCTTTTGATTTCCAGTCATAGATCTTCTTACCGAATCATAATCATAGAAACTCTTAACGTTGATTAAATCATTCTGATATGGAGATAGGCGAGTTGTATTTTTGATTTTATAGAGTGATTAATTATTTAAGAATAAGAGTGTAAGCTCATTTTTAAATGAATCGTGATTTTAATTCGTAATTATAGTTCTTCTTACCGAATCAGAACACAGAAACTCTCAACGATGAGTGTATCATTCTAATCTGGAGAATGAGAAGTTATATTTTTTATTATATATAGTGATAATTATTCAAGAAAATTAGTGAAAGCTAATTTTTTAAAAACTCTTCGTACCAAATCAGAATCATAGAAATTCTTCACGTTGAGTAAATCATTCAGAACTGAGAAGATAGACGAGCTGTTTCTTCTTTTTATTTTATATAGTGATAAATAATTCGAAAAAAAAGGTAAATACAGAGGAAAAGAAGCCCTTTTCTTTTTTAATGAATCATTATTTTTATTGCCAGGTCACGGAATACAGCGAGTCTCAGACAGAATATATAATTTCATATATAGTCCATTGAAACCTTGGTGAATGATTTTCAATTTATTTCAAGAGAGGATAGTTTTGGCCACCTGAAGCATACAAATCGGTACGAGATAGAAACGTTTCGACCAACCTATATGATTACAGGCCCGGAATAGACAGAGCTGGTGTAGGTGGAGCAAGGAAGGAGTTGTAATCAAGTAAAACGTGGGATTAAGTTTGGGCCGTGTGTAATTGTGGGCTCACGACACAGCTCGGGTCACCGTCCCAACTGTCTACCGCTGTCTGCTGCCTGCTCCACTATCTTCAAATATATCACTCAGGTACCTTAGATGGAGGTCGTGTATAGTGTGGATGAAAAATTTGGAACAAAACATAAACATGATTTTAGTTTTGGTTTCGTTTTAACATTTGCAAAAATATCTGAGCTTGGGTAGGAAGGTTATGTTGATGGCTGGTGCTGATTCTCACTATTATATTTTTGTGTTTTAACAGTGATAGGACTATCTATGAAAATAAATATGTTGAGAGGAGATGTATGCATTTTTAAAAGCAAAACATCATAATTTTAGTTGATGTTTTGTTTTGATACCTAAAATGCCTGAGATAGAGCAAAATATGCTGTCTGATCCCGACTCTCACTAGACAGCAATATTTCATACACTATAATTAATAGAACGAGAGGATTTCTAAAAGGTTGATATTTGCTGTGCCGAATGGTAAGCTTCCGAGGGGTAGACCGAACCGAAGGTGTGAAGATTGCATTAAAGCCGATCTGAAGGGACTGGGTTTGGACGGCGAACGGTGGAGGGAGGTGTGTAATAAGCGATTGGTGGTGTCGGTATCGAACCTTCGGGTTCGCTAAGCCTTTTATTGTTATTATTATTATTATTAATAGAACCAGTTGTATCTGAGTAATCAAATTCGTGTCACATGTTCTTATCACAGAGGTAAGTACATCACAGAGGTGAAGACAGTATCAGTTTAATAATTGTTCACTTAAAATCTTTACTGAGATTGAGCTACACATGAAAAGAATAATGAGAGGCGCATCACTTTTCATCATTACCCATTTTAAACGCAAAATACATATTTTTCTGTTAATTTTAATGATTTTTTTAAACTACTTTCTCTGCTTTTTAATTTCCATCGAGACCTGATTTTTTTTTTTTTCAAAACATATTTTCAGTTGAAGATTAAAATTAAAATGACATTCAAGCAAAATGTGCGAGACTTGATTTATTTTTAAAGTATAATTTTGAACCATTAAATAAATGAGATAGATAACTAGTAAAAAAACATATACAAATAAAAAATGAGCAGCGTGTCATTAAAAATGAATTGGCACAAGTCGAATTTCAAAATCAATAGGGTTGTTAAAACCTTACAATTTCTATATTTTTCTAGATTGGAATATAATTTTAACTTTTGAGTAAATTAAAACATCTTGTTGATTATCAACTCGCAAAAGTGGAAAATCGATAATCTGTGAGTTTAGCCAACTTTCTTCTAAAGAAGTCATGTATTAATATGTTCCATATATTAATATATACATTCACAAGAATACAAAAAAATTCACAAGACAATTGGTAATAATGTAAACAACTCAGCAAGAGACATAAAATCAATATTAGGTTGTAATTAATAAAATTCCAACCATACAGCTGCATCTCTCTAAAATTCAGTAAAAAATAAAATAACCAGTCAACGTTTCACAAATTCAGGCATCATCAGAACAGAAAAGAAAAGAAACTCGAGGTGACATCATTCCATAATATTCAATTGCATACTGGTGAATATAGTGAATCAATATATCATATTGATGTCTGATATAACAAGTATTCGATTGGATGTGATGGAGTGATGTGATATTGAGCTTTATCTTTACGGTCTTCATGACGCTTCAATTGCTGAAACGTTGACGGTATATATTCTTTATCTGCATTTTAGAGACACGAGGCTGTGTAGTTGGAATTTTTCTATTAATAGCTTACTGTTAATATATATAAATTTAAAAAAATTATTTTTACACCCGTATTTCATTATTCAAGACATAAATACCATATCATCAGGAAGCTACAGGAGTAGAAATGACTCAAGCACAACAATCCATAGGTTATATCTGGAGGTTTTTACGATTACTTTAAATTTTGTAAATTAATTGCTATTAATAGAAAAACGCTGCAAGTTAGTACACAATGGTTTATTAATTCCGTTATAGATCATATGTAACACAACTTTCTTTATTACATAGAAGAAACTAAATAACAGGTGCTTCTTAATATAGGCCTAAATATATTTTTCGGCAGCCATCTTGATAGAAAGTACTTTTCGGTGAGATATGTGATATACATTTAAAGGGCTTCGAAGAGAATACTGACCAAGTTTCATTAAAATCGATACATTACTTTAGGCGGTACAGCCTATAGCGACAAAGGTTTTTCGACAGCCATCTTGAAATAAAAGGGCGCATAGTCATGCCGATCCTGTAACCGGAGGATCATCCTAGGGTTTCATTTGACCTTGATAGGGAATCTCAAAACAATTCGTCCCGAACGGCATACGGACGGATTTTTTAAATTAGATTTTCAGATTCTACGTATCTTAAAACTTAAAATCTCTAATTTTGAGATAAGAGCTAAATTTTTTTTTTGTCTATTATAAAGGTTGATTGTTGAAAATAATAATTAAAAAAATTATAATTGGTAGCAATCGATTAAAAATTGAAAATAAGGAATATGTGGAGATGGTGAGGTTTTTGGCGTTTCTCCAAGCGATAATTCTTACGAGAAAGCAAATTATGGGGAGCCCGTTCCACTTGCTGTCCCTTCACCTCATCAGAACGGGACTTGCCCGGGGACACGCCGGTTCTAGGGCTGGTTATCAAGTCTTCCACGCTCGGTTAGCGCCACAAATATTGTGTCCTTCGGCTGGCCTGAATACCAAACCTAGGCGACGATTTATCATTATTTATTTAAAGCTAGCATTTCCTTACAACATCATTTTTTACGCAGTTAATTCATTTCAAGTTTTTTATTAAATTCATTAATCTCTTTTGAAAAACAAAATTTAGAGAAAACGCTTTATTGCGAAAATATACAGGGTGTTTCAGGATTAAATGGCCAAACTTAAAATATGAATTAAAAACCTCAAAACAAGAAAAAAAATTCCTATGAAGGTATGTACGAAAACGCTTTGTTGAGGTGATATTCACACCTAAAGATTTTCATTGTTATGAATTATTTACGTTATGTTAAGTAAATACAACTTATTTATTTGTTCCAACAACTTTATTAATTGAACCTAAACATTAAATTAAAAAAAAAAAAATTAAAAGCCACAAGGAGAAACGTTAATGAATATCGATTGAGGCCACCTTTCGACGATGAGATCCTCGATGCCATCAACTGATTAAAATGTAACAAGGCTCCGGGTGCTGATGGACTCTCCGCAGAAATCATCAAGTGCGGTGGAAACGAACTGGTGAAGGATATGAAGGATCTCCTCATCACCGTTTGGACAGATGAAGTTTTACCAGATCCATGGATCAAGTCACTCATCTCTCCTATATTTAAGAAGGGCGATCGACTTAAGTGATCCAACTACAGAGGAATCTCCCTCCTGTCTGCCGGATACAAAGTCCTGTCAAACATCCTCTTCAAGCGTTTGTTACCCCATGCGGAGATAGTGCTCGGTCGATAACAGTGCGGATTCAGAAAAGGCAGGTCCACGACCGATCAGATATTCTGCGTCAGGATGATTCTCGGGCGAGGAAGAGAATTCTAGATTAAAACCCACCGCCTCTTCATCGATTTTAGAGCAGCTTATGACAGCGTGAATAGGGAAAAATTGTATGAGACTCTAAAGCATTTTAAGATCCCTAGCAAGCTCATAAGCCTCGTGAGGATTACAATGAACAACGTAAGCTCCATGGTTCAGATCGGTGGAGAGAGATCGAAGGAATTCCCCCTCAACAAAGGGATTAAGCCAGGGAGATGCCTTAGCCTGCCTTCTCTTTGATCTTGCACTCGAGAAAGCAGTGAGAGAGAGATGCTGGGATACAGACCAACATCTTTAATAGATCTGTACAGCTCCTTGCGTACGCGGATGATATAGATATCATAGGACGTTCCTTCCAGGCTGTATCAGATGCTTTCCTTGCTCTGGTGGGTCCTGCGAGAAGACTTGGCTTGGAAGTCAATGCTGAAAAAACAAAATATATGGTTACGGGAGAGATGCCTAGGCCTGGAGAGGAGGTGACTTTCGGGGAGTACCAATTCGAGAAGGCTAATGTTTTTGTATATCTTGGTTCATTGGTAACTCAAGACAATGCACCTGAACAAGAGATTTGGCGTAGGATCATAGCAACAAATCGGTGCTATTTTTCTATGCCAAGGCAGTTCCGGAGTAGAGCTCTTTCCAGAAAATCAAAGCTTTGGGCGTCCAGTCTTGCTGTATGGTTGTGAGACTTGGACTACCTCCCGGGCTTGTGAACAGGACCGCCTAGTCATTGAAAGAAGAATCCTTAGACGCATATATGGTGGTGTTTTCATCGGAGGAGAGTGGAAAAATTTAGCTATTGTCGTGGACCTGTTCCATAATGTGCAGGACGACCTTCTAATTGAAGGCACTTGTAGTCCCTACTTAGGTGTAGTGGAATATGTTCAACTAAATCATAGTAATCATTAATAAATATCTATTAGTTAAAACAAATAAATAGGGGAAAAAACCAATATATCGATTTTTTTTTTGTTTATATTATTAACTTAAATCAATACAGGGGAAATACGTGTACCTTCGGTCACTTTTTTCAATGATCCATAACTTCTAAAATAACTAGGATTTTAAAAGTTCAAAATACAATTTTCTTTATCATGCTTTAAAGGTACTATGTTAATTTTTACATTATTTTATCACCAGATTTTGACTATGAAGAAAAATCATTTAAAAAATAAATAAATTACTCAAGGTACAATGACTATAGTTGTACATTGGAGCAGATTATATTGTGCCTTGGGCAACTACTTGTATCTTGGACTACGAAGTGTATTTTGGGACAATATTTTTGAAATAGGAATTATAATTATAATATAATAATTAGAATCACTTATATACATTGATAAGCTAACTTTTTCATGTCATCAGTAGAAAGCCCACATTATATTACTCTTGCAGTCAGTAAATAATCTTTTATAAACTTCTTCAATAAAAACCATAAATTAAGGATTTATTCTAGCAAGAGATATAATTTGAAATTATATTAATGTACCTTGGGCCGGACCAAGGGACATTATAAAACAGTGGCCCAAGGTAAAATTATATGACTTTTTTTTTAGCAAAGTCATAAAGTAGTGTGCTTAGAGGTTCTAAGTTAGAACCTGCTTTCAAAAGAAGCTAGAGATTACTATACATCAATCGACTAATAATTTTTAGTATGTTTATTTACTTCTTTAATTAAAAGTTGTTATAAAAAGTAAAGAAAAATTATTTTTCCCACTCTAATCAATATCATTAAAAAAAAAAAAGAAGAAGGGTATTAACATTTACTTACTTACATATATTAAACCACTGAAATATTAACCCTTAAATACCTCCGTATTATTCAAAATGGAGTTACAATACTACCAAAGAACAGTTCAAGTCGTCGGCTTATTGAAAAAAGTCATTAAAAACCTTTTTGATAGAGGCAGACTTAACGTATATCGATAAGAACGTTTTTGTTACTTTATTGATGTAAAATAATATAAGTGCATTAAATGACACAAACCTTTATACACGAATTAAATATACACACACATATATTAGAATATCATATATATATATATATATATATATATATATATATATATATATATATATATATATATTATATCATGATATATACATATATATCAGATATAATTACAACATACATACAATTTTCTGACTTCACAAAGGAAATACTTATAAATTTAATCGAGGATTTGAGGATACGAATATTTCCATTAAAACGACAATATATCGGTTAAATATCTCACTTTATAGCAATAGCATTCGGTATCGGTGATATCGATATCAAGGACCGATTTGGATATCAGTAAGGAATATTGGAACTTGTCCCATAACGCAACAACCCTACATATAAGTCCACTACACAGAGACAACAGAGAAGTAAATAAAACATGATTTATGCAAATGTTGTATTATAAATAACGTATAATAAATATAATATATTTATATTCGCCATAAATAATAATTAATATTTATGATAATGTCAAGACTTTCTCTGATTGAGTGATTATTAATAGCCTCTATAAATGTGTACACTGGACAGAGAAGAAACCTGACTATTAAGCTTCATCAAGGTCAAATTGATATTTTATACTTCGATCTCTTGAACCGTTGAGTAAATATATATTTAAAGAAAAAAGTAATTAAGAGTAAAATGGAATAATAGATTCTAAGAAGAAAACTAATAACCTTGATATAGAGAAGCAAGGAGTCTCCCAACATTTTGATCCGCGGGCCACATTTAGATCTGCACTAAGCTGCGCGGGCTCCGGCTTTTGATGAATGAGGAAATCATGTTTTATAAATCACAATTCAAGAGTTAAATGAGCTTTCTAAGAGCAAAAACTCATGCAATAAAAATTCCAGTAACCTAGAGTTTGAGTGATTTAATAAATTTTATTATTTTTTTTGTTTAATTTTACTATATAACCAAAGAACAAGATTCGGCACGCAGACGGTATTTTTAAGACCCCTGATATAGAACATAATTTCTTAACCTGGGATACGCAGACCCTCGAGGGTCCACATACCATTTTTGAGGTAAACTTTACTTCTCCCTCCTACCTTCCCACAACTGTGTAGTTTTAGACAAACAGCTCAATTAACAAAATTGTATACTATATGGTCAAGACAATTTATATTTGTTGCTCCCTGATTATTTATTTATTGTCCCTTGTTGTAACATAACAACTATCTAAGTAGTTAAACTTACGAAGTGAACTTTTGTCCACTCTTTTCTTGCCTCTTCGGCTACACTGTTTTTTTCTCGGACCAGAGGAGAGCGCGGGAGATTAATGCTAGAGTTAATAGTTCGGCGCCGGAATGCAAACTCGTAATCATGTTATCATTTAAACTGCGATTCGTCAAATTGTCGGATAACGCGTTAACTCGCTCGGCCACCCCGCCCCCAAAAGAAGGTGCTGAAGAGATGGACTTGGGCTATATGAAATTAAAAATTTAAGAACCACTGACCAAGGAACAAAACAAGTTGGTAATGAAATTTAATATAGCAATGAGAAAAATTATAAAATAGCAAGTTTTTAACATATTATTTGGTTTTTAAATTAGTAAAATACAAAGTATATTTTGTTATCGTAAGGACACCTCAAGATATGAGTAACCAACTGAATACCTAACCTTCATAGGTATTATCGTGGTAGATCATGAAAGTACAACAGATTAAAAAGATTATGGAGGCGCACCATTAGACTAACTCGGCTCGAAATCAGTTATTAGTCATGCCATGTTTTACCAACTAATTGCCCGAACAATTAAATTAACCAAAACTTATTTCTTATGTCGTTTACTCAACATTTCATTAAATTAGTTATAGTAATAAATATCCGTTAGGCAGCGAGTGTAATAATATAGGCAAAAATAAAAGAATTTTTATCATTAAAAAATAATTGTGAGGGGACGGCAGCGAAGGTCAGTGTAACATAACACTGTTCAATCCATGAAAGAAGAAGAGAGATAAAACGTCATACATATACATACGCTTTATAAAATATTTATAAAAGGGAGGGGGCAAAGGACTTTATTAATTTTCAAAATTATGTTGGAAGGACAATAAAACTTGTCAATAAACCCGATAGAAATGTCTTCTTAATGTTGTTATATAAATATTTCTCTATCGGTTAAGATTTTTGTTTAATTAATATGTGTAAATGTCAGATTAGAGAAGGAACGATTTACATAAAAAATATAAAAATTAGGAAACAATTCCATAATCTCAAGACTAATTACATTTTGTTAATATTAAGGAAGAGGGAGTATTTTCTTTTTAGGTCTACTACAACAATTAAACATCAAAATAAAAAAAACAAAACAATTTTTTAAATATTTAAATTTTTTTTTAAATCCTGAAATGGTTATAAATTAACAAATTAAACGTTTAAATTGAAGATTTATATAATACTATACGACAACTCAAATAAAAAAATACAGTAGTATTATTAAGGATTTTTTTTTTTTTTAGAAATTAAATTAATCTGCTTCAATGTAATGGCTAAGTGGTTTTCAAGGTCGTGGAAATGCAAGAGGGCGTTTCTCCACAAAGGAAAAAAAAAAAGAAAAAAAAAAACTTCAGTACAACGCCTCAATTTGAAAGTAAAATACAGCTCTTCCAATCCCAGCCGAACCGGCGATCGCGTCCTATTCAGGGAAAAGCTTTTGTCTGACAAGCTAAAGCAACTTGACCGTCAAACATACTCGTAAAAAGCCGAAAGATTCTAACTTCTCAACCATTTGTGGTGGGACGTTTACATTTAACTATACAGCTTATTTATACCATGTTATTCACTGACATAGTCGTACGCAATTTATATAATTGTGAATAGATTCCTATTTAAATACTCCTGTACATAATTATTACAAATGTGTGTTAGTAATTAATCTGAAAAATAAAATAAAGAATAGGTTGTAAAATGAGAAAAATACTGCAACGAAATTGTCTATATTTCTAAAAAAACATAAATTAATAATTCAATCATTCAACTAAACGTTAGCTTCTCAAAAAACAACATTATATCACAGATAAAACTAGAATAAATCGAACAAAAGAATAAAAAAAAACTAAATTTAAATACATAAAGTATGTCTCCATGATTTTTACTTCTAACAGTTCAGCATCATTGAACTAATAGTAATGATATTGTATTTTTTTTTCTGGAAGAACAAAAGAGTTCTAAGTAATATTGTAATCTCAAAGTAAAAAAAAATATATATATATTTTAAAGCCATAAAAAAACAACTAAAATTAAGGTCGGTACTAGGTCGATATTTTAATTTTTGAAAAAAATTTACAAGTCAATTAGGTAAAAGTCCCACAGTAAATAGCATGAAGAAGAACCAAAATATTTAGTTATTTTTTTCTAGCTTGTACATTGCACTAATCACGTAAAGAATAAAGATTGAAAAAGGCGTAATTTGTATTTCATCTATTTGTTTTTAAAAAAAGTAGAGAAAATCTTTATTTTTTTTTTAAATATCAAGTCAGAAATCAACAATCAATAAAAATAGTTTAAATAAAAATATAAATAGATAAATGAAGAGCCACTAGAAAGCGACAAAGTTAAATTTTAATGAAACTATTATACAACAGCCCCACTTCATTCTACATACCTTTATGCTTTTGTTGTTTAAGGTATAGTATACTTTTAAGAGATTAAATTTATATTTCGTTATGATTAATAATTTTTGTTCAGTTATGTTAAGTTGTGAAGAAATCGCTATAATATAACAAGCTGATAACTGAAGCGTGGTATTCTACAGCAGGTGCCTTCTCAATCGAATAACCCAGTATAATAGGCCAGTGTTGCCGTTCGTACGAGAATGGGAAAAATAAAATAAAATGACAAAATTAAAACAATATCGTCATAGTAAAATTATTTTTATATTTATTCACTTATATTTATTTCATTTATATGATACTTAGTTTCGAACTCCGGACATATCATATTTTTTCTCCCTTTAGTTCAAATTGAATCCTTAAAAAAGTTGATTTTGCTTTTTTTAATATAATTAAAATGTTTTTCAATAGTTTCCACAATATTATGTAGGCATTGTTAAACCTATTTCGTACCTTTATAAACTAAACTCAATGTACCTCCTTGACCCATATGCTTACATATAAATAATGAATAAAAGGTTTTAAAATATACGATTTGAGCTACAAAGCAAAGCTCTGATCTAATTTTACTAAAAACACGGTAACACTGAGACCGACTTGTAGGATTGTTAATATTTCAGTACATCTGACTAAAGATAGTTTACAATACATTTTCTCTCGTTTAGGAAAATATAAAAATAAATTTCCTAAATAAACAAATTACTTTTTGTTTATTATTTTTTAGATTTTATATGAGTTATAATTAAAATAATTATTTTCAAATAATCTTTTGTATTGAGCTGGACATAAATATAATGAAATATAGTTAGGGGTGCATTTATACCACTACAGATTGATGCCGCTAAAATGGGGCTACTGGTAAACTTCATCGAAATAAAATACCTTAATGCGAATCCCACGATATCGCGTCAGGAAACTATATTAAATATTTAATAATATTAAATATACTAATAGAATGGCAGGTGATTGAAAAGCTTGCGGAGTGTATGTATAAATACATATACATACATACACACACACACATATATATATATATATATATATATATATATATATATATATATATATATATATATATATATATATCTTGGATTACAGGTAAACAGAATGAATGATATTGGTACGGAAATCTAAAAGAGGCACAAACTGGTGCTATTTCACTCATAAAACATCTCCGAAGCAACCAGATATTGAAGCCCTCGAAAATTCGGATTTATAAGGCTCTTATCCGAACTGTAATAAATTATGTAACTGAAGCATGGACTCTCACTAAAGTCCAAGAAACTTCATTATCTACTACGTTTTCAAAGAAACATTCTGAGAAGAACTAACGGGCAATTTTTACAGAACGGCGTATGGAGGAGAAGGACAAAAGTAGAAATAAAATCAATGTTCAAAGACGTTGATGTAATCCAACACATCAAGCTAGGAAGACTAGGCTGGGCTGGACATGTACAAGATAGACAGCAAAGACTGATTTTTATTATTTTCATTTTAAAATCTTGAAAGTTTTAACTGTTTCTTAAAAGTAAACATTTAAAACTGTGCCAATACTTTTTTTAACCCTCAACATTTACTCTTTATGTTCACTTTAAACATACATAGCTTTTGGATTCCGAACATTCAATATAATTCTAAAAGACCACTTTTGTTATATAATTTTTTTTTATTTATAATTTTACTGAAATTTACAACTGTATTACATTAAAAATACAACAGGTAAATGTGACATTGGTAACATGACATGTAAAATATGAAGAGAAACTACCCATTGGTAGAACTCAAATTAAAGTTCTATATTAGAAGATCCCGAGGCCATCTTCTTTTCAGACGCCTCGGAGGGTTATCAGGGATAGAGGAGGAAGCAATGTTGAGGAGGAATACAAAAAATAGAAACACAAGAACTTACAAGATGATACAAACAAGTATCAGATTTCTAAAAATATCAGAGTAGCAATTAACACACGAAACAAGCGACTAATTTCTATATGAAGACTTATTTCGACTTAGGAAAGAGAACTTTAATGTTCAGCAAAACACGTCCATACAAACAAGATAGAATTCGAAAATCTGTAAGCACACCATGGCTTATTTCAAATCAGATTATACAAGATGGCACGAACATTCCATCAACTTAAAGATAAAACTTTCGAGAAAGGAATTGGATATTCTATCGATACGTCTTTTCAATATTTTAACTACTAACTATAGGCTTTATGATAATGACGGCTATCGGAACATTGCTAACCCTACCGGTTGCTATACATGTTCTTATAACAAAAATAAATTAAAAACGAAATAACGAATAATTTTAAAAAGTGGCGCCATAAAGGATCGATTTATTTTTTTAAATAAATAAATTAGGTAGGAGAATGACTGTTGCCTTCAGTTTCAGATACATCCATCTTTTCTACGATCGAATTGATTTTCATTTTTTTTTTTCGATATCTACTCTTCTATCTTCACATAAAAAAATCTGACTTGTTTAAGTTTAGTTGAACTACAGGAGAGTCCTAATATATGGTTTCTCCTGTGAACAGACAAAAAAAAAAAAAAAAAGAAAGAAACAACTTCTCGAAGTTAAACGAGACACATTAAAATATTTAATCAGATTTCACTTATACATTTATCTATTCTCTAATTTGCTAAGAGTAAAAACGAATGACGTATTCAAGTAATATCTATAATTATGAAATAAGGTTTAATAAAACGAAAAATAATACGATTTATTCATAAATAGAAATTTACATAAGTTGGTAGGTATATATATTTTCTAGCATGAGTCATACGCATGCGTAGCACTATTTTTTCGTTCCAGGCGCATATGGTGTACAGATTTGGGAACGAAAAAATCTTTCCACGCATGCGTCTAGCGGTTAGGCGTGAGTAAAAACTCGTTTAGTACAGGCCCTAATATTAATCTTAAATAAACCAAAAAAATATTTGTTACCTAAACATAAATCAAAAGGTAACCCCTGCTAATAAAAACAACTAGACAAACATGGATACGTTTAAAGTAGAAAAGATAGTCACCATATAAATTACAAACTATTGAATTATTTTCTTAAACAATATATATTGAAACTGTTTAAAAAAATCAAACTATATCTGATTCTCATATTGGTGAAATCTTTTTTTAATTTTTCTTAGAGTAAACTGTTTTTGTTGAGTAATGTTACATGCTGACACAATAAAGGACAATAGTAATATTGAGAAACGGGTATAATATAGTAGTTATAAGCCATAAGAATGATCTCTTCGTTTTAAAATCTATTAGAAATTGAGTTTTTAATTTTAACCTTAAGCAAAAAAAAAAAAATCAATCAACCATAAAAATCGGTATTACTAACGATAAAAATTATCAACATACTTTAAGCGATTAAATTTTAATATTCTTAAAATACCTCAAAATATTATCGCAATCATCATTAGAAGTTTAAATTTGGAATTGATTCAGCTTCAGAATAAATTATGATGCAGGAAATTCACGACTAATTCTAAGATTCAAAAGTATTTTATTTATTTTTTATAAAAATACTATATTTATTTATATAGTCTGACTAACCGTTTAAATATTATCGTGCTGTTATTTTTAAACGTTCAGAAATTTGTCACTTATAAATATAGAGTAGAACTAATAGCAAGAGAATTGTATTTTGTTAAGATCCATTCATTGCTTTTTATTTCTCATAAGTTATGCTAATTTAATGCTACTCTAAAAATAACAACAAACAAATAATCATGTAAAGCACAGCCACCCTATCTGCGAATATATTATAAAAAAAAATTACAAAAAATTCACGAATGTCATAAACCTCTTTCAATACATCGCACTACAAAGAATATAATTAACATTAAATTAAATATACAAATATTCCTGACTACCCTTAAAGTTAAAACATACAAACTTTGAAAATATTTCCATTATAATTAAAAATTATAGATGAAGTATTCGTTTCTTAAGTCATTTATTCATAAAAATTAAATATTGAATAACTAAATCATTCTTTACATTTTAGTTTAAAGTTTTTATCGTAAACACCGTAGAACTCTATTTTATTCTTAAAAACGATGGTGTTAAGAATTATTTACTCATAAAGAGTGGTTAATTATGATATAGGCAACGGATGAGGATAAAGATAAACATTGAAATAGAAAAAACAAACTTGGTTTTCATATGAAAATTCATTTTAATATTCTCTCTTCGTATACTAAAAGCGTCAAATTATCATTAACAAGAAATGAAATCATACCTATTATAGTCATCGATATTTCCAAATAATTTTCTGTTGAAATTACGAGAACCTGTTTGAATGTTCAGCATAATTGATAAACATCAACACAACAAATCGGACGGTTAGAACTTAATTTAATACAATAAAATATAAAATGTTAAGTTTAGATTAAATATTTCGGTCTCTTATTTCTTGTAATATAATTGTCAAAAACGAAGTTCGATAAGGCAAGGGAATCGTACGATAGAATAAATTAGATCTAAAGAAAAATAACAACAAAAAAAGTATTTATAGGCATGTTTTGTATACACATCAACCTAACCATTTATACAAAAAAAAATTTTTTAACATATATTGAAAATTAATAAATAAAAAAATAAATAAAATTATCAACAAATTTCGAATTGTAACATGCATTGTACGCTGTATACTGAAAATAATGGACGACATTCTGAAGGTTGGTTTTAATTATAAAAATAAATACCTGGATATGTTGCGATCTATAAATATAATCCCATAAATAAGAAGAGGTAAGATCCACCGGCAATACACAGGATGTGACTGAAGGAGCGGTCTCACTGGGTCAGCCATCCCCCTCCACTTCTTACCTCCCGCCCGTTTAAGTCTCCGCTAGTACTTAGCAGTACCTCGGCTTCTTCATCTCCAATAGATAATTAGTTTATTGATGACTTACACCATGTATTATAATTCTTCGTTATTCATATAATTCTTCTTATAGTATCGAAACTATGGAAACTGAGATGACGAATCAACGAAAAAGTTGAAGTTGATCATGTCCTATTCTTCATTTAGTTTTCGGTCGAGCAGAATGTCATACCATCAGCTGATTGTGTATGAATAGCGGACCCTGGACTCAAGTACCGAAAATAAAAACTGAATCCATGCCTTTCAACTTAGTTAAGTCTCTAAACTAGAGATTGGACGAACCAACACACCAAACGGTCTTACACCATTTTAATGTCCATCATCAGAATTCAATTTACACTAATCTGTCAATTCAAAGGTTATTTAAAAATGTCAAATAAAATGTGGGACTAAAATGCGTAAATGTCTCATTATTTAAAAATGATTTTCGGTTTATTATTTCTAATAATGAACTATTGTAAAAGACCAAATAATTGAAATACAACATTCACTCAAAACTTGAGGTTTTACGTTTCAGGATAGGTAGAACTCGAGAATCGAATACAAAAATATTGTCTGAGACTACTGGTAAGATTTTTTTCATATTAGGAATCAAATAAGAAGTCCCCTGACGATGATCTTCCTTTCCCGTCATTAGTATCCGCCTTTTCCTTTCATGATGGCGGTCAAAAAACCTGATTTGGTATGGACAGTAGCGCCTAAACCAATGTAACGATTTCAATGAAACTAGGTTAAAGGCTTCTCCTCGAAGCCCTTAAAATTTATCTATATAACATAATTCAACAAAAAGTGATGCAAAAACTAGATTTACGAATATTTCAAATTGATAGTGTATGCTCATCTAAAAGTTTACAAAATTTACTAAAAAACGTTGAAATCGGACAATTTGGTGCAAAGATATGGTGTTACATCTTTTGTTTTGATTTTTGGAAAGTGTTACATCAACTGAAGCAAAGCTGTCTATTTTACTTAGAAGATTACGAATGGTAAAAATATAATTATTTAAGCCGATATTATAAATCACCTTTTATTTATTTTGCTTGATGTTACAATACATACAATTACAATACTTTTGATGTATGATTGTTTGGAAGTTGAGTAATGATTTACAGCGCTTTTTCAATTAAACTTTTAAGTAGAATTTACGTGTAATTTATAAGAATCGTGATTTTTTGAAAAGGTTTCATTCGGCTATGCAACGACACAGTACGCTCATTACTCTCTCTATATGAGATTGGGAAAATATATGCACAGCACCTTTATTTACCCTTCTCAGTAGAACAATAAATAAAGAGTTCAAGAAATTTCGTTTAGATTAGAACAACTCATTTATTCATGGTGACATAACACATAATGAAAGAGATTCGTATGCTGTAGGAGGCGACTGATTGTCTACAAGGCAGTTTTAGTGGCATGCGATGTTTTTAACTCATTGCTTTTACATTTTATTCGCTACTCTTAGCAGATTCGTATTTTTAATCCTTACAAAACTGAATAGTGTGTTAACACGAAACTCAAGAGTCAGCTGATGTTGTGGAATCATTCAAATACTATTTTATTTTAATTCGATTTCAATTGTTAAATTCGAGAGGGGAGGGGGACGAACGGGCTAACGTGTGTACAAAACACACGTGGCTTGGGAACCTAATAAACTGAATGTAACTTTAACAAATATTTTGTTTAAAAAAAAAAAACCGACTACATAAATAACTTTATCTGTCTTAAGAGACGAAAAATGATATTTATCTGCATATAAAAGTAAGTGGGTTGTTAGTGTCTATGAATATTGAGATTTGAGCTCTAAGCTCTTCTGACAATAAATTGATTGACCTTCGGTGGGCTAACTTAATATACGATTGCAGGAGCTTTCTGAATATTGGTGGTCATAGATGTATGGAACGGAAATAGCTGTAATGTATCGTAGAAGGCACCAGATTATTTCGCCAAATTTCAATTTCAATAGAAACTAACGAACAACCCACTAACATTATCACAGACATATTGTTCATTTCTCGTCCCTTAGGATGGATAGAGTTATTTGTGTAAGCGTTTTTTTTTTTTTTTTAATCAAAATAATTAAGTTATTTTAAGAATTTTAGTTTGTAAAGTTGTAACAACTTATTTTTATAATATAAGGTATGATCACGTGATATCATTTCAAATAAATTAATAATCAAGATACTTATACTGTATTTTTTTTTCTAGTACTGTAGTACATCCTAAATCGTATATTTTGTTTGTTTTAGCGGAGTGTAAATAAGTTCATGTTTTCTGTTGAAATTTAATTGCCTAAATCATTTTATTTTAAAAATAACATGTGTTTTTATTATTTAAGTTTTGGATTAATTAATAAATTAATTAAATATTTATTTTGAATTGTATTTAAAAATATATATGTGGCGCTGCGGACATATAGAAAAAAGAAAAGAAATGCTATCGTCTTGCGTTCGTACGTCTTTCACGTAGTTGCTCAGCGTGTCTTTTGAGCGTTTTTCCTTCAACGTCAACAAAATAGGTCAATCTACCTATACATTCTTTGAAGAACATGTGTTTTTAGTTTGATGTGAACATGTTTTGGATGAACCAATAAATTAATTAAAACATTTATTTTAAATTGTATTTAAAAATATAAAATGTAGTTTGTGCTCTAATTGTTTCAAAACATTCACGGGAGCTCACTGAGTAATTACAGCCGTCAAAGTTAAAAATCGGCCTAGCCATTCGCTCAAAAAATCGTTACATCCGTTTTAGGGGATTAATTAGTCATATTTAACACAGCAATTTGTCAGAATTTTAAACGCAAATTGTTCCAATGAATATTTTACGCTATAACACTTAAAAATTTATCCAGCCGTTCGCTCAAAAAATTGTTACATCCCTTGTAGCTGACAGCCCGAACACATAACCACGTGTCACTTTACTTTCAAAACACTCAAGGAATATCATCGGATAATTTCAAAATCGATCCATCCGTTCACTCGTCACCATAGATTTTTGCAAATTGATTAAGCACATTTTAGCTTATTTCTAAACATTATTATTTCTAAACATTCAGGGAATTTCACTGGGTAATTTGAGCCATCAAACTCCCTCCAACATTGATCCAGCCGTTCGTTTAGAAAACCGTTACATAGTCTTTTGCAAAATGATTAAACATATTTTATTTAATCAAGGGTCAGTATTAACAACTTCCACTGGATGAACGCTAAAGATTCGCTATGAGCTGAGATTACTATATCATCAGCGAAAAGTAAACATTTAATGAGTATCTGAATAGCGGATGTGATTCCATTGATTGCTATGACGAAGAGTATCGCACTGAGAAGTGAACCTTGCGGAGTTCCATTTTCCTACCCGTAAACAAAATTTTCTATCAGTCCAAAAGTGTTTGATGTACGTCCATATATCCTTCATATGCCCAACCTTTCCAAGAAATCATCTACTATAGTTAAATGAGGTTACAAATTTTGAAACAATATCTATTATATCTTTCTAGAGCCGAATCCTTTTAACGGGCTTAATCAGTATTGCCCGAAATCGGTTTGTACTTTGCAAGACCAAGACCAAGCCGGCCTAACTGTGGAAGTCCAAGAGCAGGACTAGTAAAAAAAATCGATTTTTTAAATAAAAATAGGGCAAAATAGTTACTAATACTTGACAACCTTAGTTACTATATTCAAAGAATCGGTATAACCAATATAATTTTGCATTTAACTCCTCTAATTTTTTATTCGGGCTTAGTTAAGTTTCTTCTATCTAAAAAATTACAATAATATCTCTATAGTAATAAGCTAATAAGTAACTGCAAGACTGTTGCAAGACTCTGGCGCAAGACCAAGACCATGACCAAAACTGAGTTTGCAAGACCAAGACTCGTCTCGGTCTCACATTTGGGCAACACTAGGCTTAACACCTAATGCTTACATAACACATTCCCTCAACTTCTTCCGTTCAGACTTGAAATTTTCCTTTACAAGACAACACTTCAAAAATAACAAATCATACAACTTAACATATGGGATATTATGTAACCAACAAAAATGGTGAGGATGCTATACTAGACTCAACTTAGCATATGTTTTTCTAGATAGTTTTATTTCTCATTTCGTTTCTTTATCTTTTTGTGAGCAATTATATCAAAACCCAAACTGGTTCATAATTACCATTATGACAGGTGTGAATAAAAAAAAATATACAAAAAAAAATTTTTTTTAAGAAGTAAGGATTGACTGTTTCTATTCATTCTCTAGGTTCACTGCAATAGTGAAAAAAGTAGCCTTGATCTAAAGCAATAGTGGATTTGTTGCAAATTATAAAGATATTCCTCCAACAGGCTAATAATTTTTGAGAACTTTAGGATATTATATTCAATATTAATTTAGATGTTCTAAATGTTCCCAGCGATGATTTAGTGTTATACACAGTATAAAGACGTGATAATCAGGGCCGTCACTTGGGTTCTAGGCGCCTGGGGCGAGATGTTCCCGGGAGCCTCCCCCCTCCTCCTCTAGTTCCATCACAAATTGGTTAATAGACTATTACCTTATGTCAACTCCTGAAGAATTTTACAACGAAGCGAAACACGTACTCTTTAAAAAATTAAAGAATCGAATTACACTCAGTGGGCGCGGAATTCGATGCTCTAAAAATGATTTACTTTTTAAAAAAACATCTCTTACATTCAATAATTAGAATATGATTCAAGAGTAATAAGAAGGGTTGTTGAATGTTAACTTGTAAACCGAGTTTAGAGTGAATTTTTGGTGGACGGAGAAATTTTTCTTATTGTTTTATCTGATGTTCACCGAACATGAACCTAATAGTTTTCTCAGAAATGCAGCTAACAGCACAACTTACTTTTATTTTTAAACAATAAACATAAATATGTGCAAATAACAAAGTATACATTAATGTGTCCCGCATAACAGACCCTACATGTGTATTGGAGTACCTACCGACAGATTGGTGACATTCATTCCACACTATGTGATTCGGGCGTTACCAATGGCGTATGTGGGGTCAAGTATGACAAGTATCCTGGAAGCCATTCCAAAGGGGGAGCAAAATTTGCAAAGTAATGAACTTAAATATCCAGCTAAGCCAATAATCTCGCGATTCCTGTACATCGTTAGCTGTGATGAACGAGCGGAAGAAAATCCCGGCGGATAGTAAAACTTCGAACAAAATTATATATATACATAACATTCAAACTAATATGCTTTTAGTCTTTATTTTGAAAAATGAGATCAGAAATAGTTTTTTGGCCGATCCAGATGATTTTTCTTTTGAAGTGCTGGGTTGTTACACCCTGAAATTGGATTGAATGCAGATTCAGTCGCTTCGCGAATGAGCAAGAGGAAATGATTGGAAATGACAATAACATATAATATATCGTTGGAAAGCTAAGAATTTTAGAAAAAAATAAATCTAAGTTGTAGAAAGCAACGGAGAGCGACGAAAAAATTATGAATAATAATCTTTTAAAACTAACATTATTTAACGTAAAGCACATGTTTTCAAGGAAATTTACTTACTAAATGTAAACTTTTAAAATATTTTTTAGTTAAAAAAAATTATTTAAAATCTACCTAATAAAGGCAACGGCATTGTTTAAAAAACTATTTAATTGTACTTGCGTTAAAGAAGAAGTTAAATATCAAATCATTTCATGGATGTATAAAACATATGTTCCATAACCTTAAATACATTTACTGTAGTTTAATAATTCTAGATCCGATATTATATTTAGATAATTAGGTATCAACGTCCGTTTTTCCCAAATATTGTCATGTAACTTTTTAGAAAATTAAATTAGTGAATAATTTGATGAATCTTCCCGTTGTGATATTCCAACAGTATCCACTACTATTTCATTGTACTTGTGTGAAAGAAGAAGTGAAATAAAAGAATATTTCATAGATACGTTTATAACCTTAAATATATTTACAGTAGTTTAATAACTCCAGATCAAAATATATTTAGGTATCTATCGTCCGTTTATTACAAAAAATCATCAAGTAAACTTTTAGAAAATTAAATTAGTGAATAGATCAATGAAATTTCCTTTTGTGATATTCCAACAGTATCTACTCACAATCACAGGCGAATTTACGGGGAGAGGGGGGGCTTTCGGGCTGAAGTCCCCTCTCCTCCCAAAATGGTAAAATATAACCATATATTATAGAAAAAAATATTAAAAACTATCTCTTAAAAGTATTATTGTTCGTGTAATTACATTTAATAGGCCTTCAAGAATCACTTAAACACCATTTCATATAGGTAGTTAATTTCTTTCTTATTTTTTTTCAAATTAATTATCGTTATATATATGAAAAAAATCTTTCGGGCTGAAGCCCCCCCAAAATTAAATCCTGGATCCGCTAGTGCTCACAATTAGTGTGACAACTTTTGACCTGTCTATGACAGACAGTGCGAATCTTTTAATTCCGTTTTACTAAACTTTGAAATTAAAAATAACAGTTTAATAACCAATAGTCGTAGAATCCAGAATCAACGGGTCGTGCAATCCATAATCAACCGGTGATATAATAAATAGGACTTTTGTTATTTAAATAGTATTAATGATTTGTTAGCTGCAATTTTTTAGCTATAGCTCAGTTAAAAATGCAATTCGAAAATTTTATAATAGCCCAACATGGCCAGAAAATAATTTCTATTCAAAGTTGAGCGGTAAGTGAAAGTTGTGTTGCGCGCACCAGATTTTACTTCTTGGCACATTAAGAAAAAAAAATTTAAATAGATTTTAAAATATATGTGTTGAACAAATAAGAAAAGCTCTGATCTAATTTGTTTAAGAAAAAAACATATCATTGAGCCTGCAATAGTACGAATTTTCAATGAGCAAGTGTAAGCATAAAGAGGATGCACCAGACTTGAGGTACAAGGATAGGCCACAGAGTGCGCGGTAACACTGGCCATGTGCTTGAGCAAGCAGAAGGTAACCACCAGCCAGATAGTCGAGATCTTCAAGGAATAATGGCCGGTCCGAGTGTTGTTAGAGGCCACTAGTGGCGATTACTTTGTCTTGGAAGAAAGAGCTAGCTGAAATTACTTCAGTGGTACCGAAAACGTTGGAACATTCTTGAATAAGAATAGTTTATTTCATTGACAGGCGTAAACATTTGGGTGAGTGCCAACTATGCCATTTATATTGACAGAAGGATATAGACACAAAGTTTAGACCGGAACAATCAATGGTTTTATAAACAATTATAATTTTTATATGTATAATTTATAGTAAATTAGTGTAGCTTACAGTTATTTAATTTTGAATGAGTGTTAAGTTGTCAAACCTAACCTGAATTACCTTTTTAGAGTTTTTAAAGTTTTTTTGTTCTTAATAAATAGCATTTGTTAAATATGCTTTGTTTACTTCATGCATAATAAACATAACCTTACAACATGGGGCCAAACTTGCATTGTTTTGAATTTTTACAGGTATATAGCTAGCCATGACAACTTACCACACAATTTTCTTTTCTTTCTCTATGATACTATAGTTAAAAAGAACAAAATGGATTTGTTTTCTTGTAGTCTATGACATTAATGATAGTATTTAACAATGTTATACTAATAAATTTAATCTGTATAACTGCTGTACTTTTAACTTTTTTTTATTTTTTCATGAACTTAAATAGACATGAATTCTGACGAATATATAAATTTACCCCAATATATTTCTGATGAGTGGTGTGGAGAGAGTAGCGGAAGTGAAGATTTAATTACTGACTATATAGGGGGTGAAGAAATGAGTGAGAGACATAGCGCTTCTGGTCCATCACCCCTTGTTCCTACAATAAGTGTAACACCTCTTTCACTTGCAGAAAAGGATTATCCCATACTTGAAGACAATCTGCAGCAGCTGCATTACATCCATGAAAGTGTACAGCAGATGAGAGAACTAATAGTCCAACCTGTAAGAAGTCAAGAAGCAAGCAGGTTAAGTGCTTCATGCCCATCTCTCAATGATGCTGGATCTGACCCTGACTTAGTTTCCAGCTTAAATTCAACTCCTCCCCAAATTTTGACATTGACAACACCTGCCACCACCCACTCATTACCTCATAAAAGAGGTTCAGGTGAGTGGAAACTGTATAGAAGAAATATGGGTTTGCAAGGTGATATTGAAGTTTCACGAAGAAGAAGTTGGTCTGCATTAGAAGATCTTACACACTATAAGGATTCTACTAAGGCCAGTTGTCACAGAAGTGGTAATGAATTATGTGGTGTCAGCTTAAACAGTGTGGAATCTGATATGGATGATCCATTCTGTGAAAGTACAACTAATCTTTTAGGAACACATGAAGTTACTTCAAGAGTTCGGCAAACACATACTCATATCAATTCATCCACTCATTCTCTTAATGAAGCAGAATTTCATAATGTTTTCAAGAAAGTTGAATCTAAAAGTGAAGCTGAAACTAGACTAATTAATGCTCGCATTAGTTTACCTCTTCAAAAATCTGTGACAGTTAATGATCTAGATACTGACCCATTTTTAGGACTACAAGACGAAGAACCAGATTCCTGGACCTCTACCGTTACCAAGGAGGTAATGAAGGAATTGAACAAAAAGGAGATTAAGAGACAGGAACACTACTACGAATTTATTATGACAGAAAAAAACCATTGCCTTACGTTAAGAGTCATGCAGAAGGTTTTTGTTGAAGGTTTACAGAAATATTTGAAATTTGGAGCTAACGTGCAAAGAATGTTCCCTCGATTAGTTGATTTGAGTGAAATTCATTTGGGGTTTCTTCACAAATTAAGAACACGTCAGAGAGAGGCTCCAGTTATACAATATTTGGGTGATATTCTTGAATCTCAGTTCAGTGGTGCTTGTGCTGAACGTTTAAAGGCAGTTTATGGCGAATTTTGTTCAAATCATCATAATGCCATAAGTATTTATAAAGATTATATACAGCATGATACAAGATTTGCTGAATTCATCAAAAACTGCCAGGCTAATCCTTTACTTAAGAAAAAAGGCATTCCAGAATGTATATTATTTGTTACTCAACGTTTAACCAAATACCCACTCTTAATTGATGCATTGATTAAAATGACTAAGGACAATGAAGAAGAACAGGGAAGGCTTGAGAGGTCATTAACTTTAGTCAAGGAAATATTAGTTGAAGTTGATGCTCAAGTTGCTGAAAAGGAGAAAGAAGATAGGAAGCTCGAAATATATAATAAACTTGAAGCTAAATCCTACGCTATCCACAGAGGTCATAAATTTAAAAAAGCTGATATATTAGGAGCAAACAGAAAGTTGAGGTTCGAAGGCATTGCCATGTTAATGCAAGGTCGTGGGAAAATGCAAGTAGTATTGGTAATAGTATTTTCTGATGTTTTATGTTTCTTGCTTGAAAACAACCATAAGTACTCATTCTTCACTCCAGAAAATAAGGATGGTGTTGTGTCTCTTCAAAAACTACTTGTGAGAGAGAAGGCCGGTCAAGAATCAAGAGGAATCTATCTGATTTCATCAAATCCAAATGAACCAGAAATGTTTGAACTCAAAGTTCATAATCCAAAAGACAAACAAGTATGGATTAAAGCAATAAGAGCAGCAGTGCAAAATTGTCCTGAAGATGATAAAGAAAGCAGAGGACTTGTTTTAAGTGCTGAAGAAAAACAGAAACAGTTTGATACTAAACAAAAACATATAAAAGAAATTGTAGAAATTCTTAGACAAAAAGATCACGAACAAGCACAAATCTTAGAGGAAAAAATGGCCCTACAATTGAAACTCTTGGCAACTGCTGGTCTAGAAAACGTCCCTGAGAGGCCTAATTACATGTCTTTAGTGTCCGAACAATTGGATAACATAAAAATAAGAAAAGATGTTCTAACAGCAGTCAAGAATCTAAATCAATTGGCAAAGTCCTTATATACCTCAGCTACAAATTTATCTCAAAGTGCCAGTTCAGTTGGTGAACGACAAATCGAATCTTGTATTTCACCTACTTCATCTGTACGTGCTGAAACTTTGGGTGGTTTAGAGAATCAAGATGCAGAAGATGATTTTGAGTCTCCTCTACTTCTTATGACTGGTCAAGACCACCAGCTAGCTGCTACAGAACTTTCTCATCATGTATACACTCTTTCATGCATAATTTCTCAACAAATGACAACTATTGATAGCCTGGAAGCTGATCTAACAACTTTAAAGTCTCATTTAGGAGATTCAGGAAAAACAACGTACAGACACAATCAACAACTAGAGGAGCTTCGAAATCTGCAAGATAAATTGCAAAGCGAAAAAGAAATATGGCAAAGAGAAAGAGACAGTGAACTTAATGAGCTGGAACAACGGAGAGAAGAATTATTGCAATTGCAGGAGCAAATTCGCCTTGAACAGGCAGACATCATTCAACAAAGAGAAAAACTTTACAGAAAATTAGAAACACTTAGTAGCCAAGGTATTGTGATGAGTCCTACATTAGCTGGAGCTACTACATCACCAGACGATATTTCTTGGACTAATACACTTATACATACTCCTCCCAGTGATCGTAAAAGGAAATCTGATTCCATGAAGTGGAAGTCAAGTACTGTAAACAAATCTGCAACATTGCCTCTTAATCTAATTAGTACTACAAACCAACAAAAAGTGTCATCAAATGTACAAATCAAACAGCAGTTACCTTTAAAACTCTCAACTAAGTTAGGAAACAGTGGTAACAGTACTGTTGCTTCTGCTACTGGATCTCAACAAATGCTTCCACTCAAATTAAGAGAAGGGACAGGAGGAGATGCTAAAAAAACTAGTGCTTTAAGTACAACTCCTCAACTTCCATCTCATTCAAGAACTGGTTCGAGTCCAGCAACGATGCAGAACATTCAGGGAGAGTCTAAAGCTGGAGTTAAAGCAGCTCGTACCAATACTTACCCCAAACTCCCTGATAAATTCAGAATAAGGTCTTCTGAAGCGAATCAAATTCCTACTTATAATACTGAAGAAGTTATTTTTTTCTAATATTTAAGTACTTTTTCTAATTATTGTACATTTATACATATTATTAAAAATTTTCATATTAAATAAAATGTAAATAAAATATTTTAACTTATTATATATTTGTATATTAATTGATTTTATTTTTAAATTAATATTGACACAAACAAATTTATTCAAGCATGTATATGTTTTGCTATGGTGATAGTGAAATAACAAATAAATGCTTGTGTGAAATTGAATATAAATATATAAACTTTCATCAAATTTATCTGAATGATTTTATTTCTTAATAACTCATGGCCGAAATTATCTACTCGTTAACTGAATATTTTTACTTTAAATGTATAAATAAATGTATTAACGCTTTCAAACTGAATACTAATGTAAATAGATCATGTCATGTTATTCTTAAAGAAACATTTTTACATTTTACTGTTTCACAAGATATGACTCTATGTTAGTAATATTGAAAGACTATTTTGATATATTTTCTAATTTTATCGTGATATAATTTATTTGTTGTTGTGATATAATTTATTTGTTACTGTAAAATAATTTATTTGTTATTGTGAAATAATTTATTTGTAATTGTGTTATAATATATTTGTTACAAGAAAATGTTACATAAATTATGAATATAAAAAGACAATAAATCTGACATTAAATATTTTCATTTTTAATCTCCTTTCAGATCCTATTTATTTAATTGTATTTATGTAGAATTCAGTTTTAAAAGACTTTTTTCTATATCTTCTATGCATCATTTTTTAACAGTTATAATAGACAAAAAGCCATGGCTGAGCTCTTTGATATGAATCGTGAGGCAAAACCAAATTTTAACATCGAAAAAGATATAGATAATATTTGCCAGGAGTTGTTTACTGTTTTAAAAATCTGGTCTGCGCAGCACACAACTCAGGATAATTTCATTCACTTAGAAATATGTGATTTACGTTAAATAATGTTAATTTTCAGAAATTATTATTTGTATATTTTTCATCACTCTCCATTAACTTTTACACCTTTATTTATTAGATTATTAGAGAATTTTTCTAAAATTCTCCTCTTTCCAATGATATAAGTATACCTTCTGACCATTTATTTACGGAGTTTCATATTCGACTTAAGTAAATATTTTTCCATTTTTCTCTAATTTTCAGAAATTATTATTTGTATATTTTTCATCACTCTCCATTAACTTTTACAACTTTATTTATTAGATTATTAGAGAATTTTTCTAAAATTCTCGTCTTTCCAATGATATAAGTATACCTTCTGACCATTTATCTACGGAGTTTCATATTCGACTTAAGTAAATATTTTTCTCTAATTTTCAGAAATTATTATTTGTATATTTTTCATCACTCTCCATTAACTTTTACAACTTTATTTATTAGATTATTAGAGAATTTTTCTAAAATTCTCGTCTTTCCAATGATATAAGTATACCTTCTGACCATTTATCTACGGAGTTTCATATTCGACTTAAGTAAATATTTTTCCACTTTTCTCTATCATTCATTAATCAAATACTTTCATAAGTTATATTTAGTCTGTTTTTATAATTCCTAACATGGAGAGATAGTTAATTATTTAAAATTAACCAAATAAAAGATACTTCAGAGGAAGACATTTTGAACATCAAGCATTTAAGCCCTGTTAAGCGACATCAATAGGGATAAGACCTAAATGATATTGATGATTACTTAATTAATCATTGATATGCTGAGTTAATTCAAAATCCTTAAAGCCATTTTTTGAGAAAATCTTAGAAATGTTTAATATCAAAGATATAAAGTGACACTTCCGGTTAGCCGATCTTAATGGAAAAGTTGCTGAAACATCCCAGGTATATACCTGACTTAAATATGTATTTTCAGTTTCGTACGCCTTTTTGTTTTTCAGCTAGACTGATAATATACACATACACAGACCATTTTGCAGGACTTGGTAATTTGAACTCAGTGGACCTCAAAACGTGTATTTCTGTTGAAAACTCAGACTTGAAAATTTTCACGATCACAATACTTTCCCTTACTGTATATTTCAGATATTAAGTATAAAATTCAGAAAATTATTAATAAAAAATAAAACTAATAAATTTCATATTTGATTGCCCTCTGCTATTTTCCTTCGCAGCAGATTGCTTATATCAGTTGCAGAATACAAAATGCCACCTTTATTACAAATAGAATAAAAGTTGAAAAATTTTACATAAGACTTTTAGCACTAGCAGAAGGGATGTTTACTTGATAGGCATGTTTTCACTCGTAAAATGGATGGAACAAAAAACCCATAGGAAAAATTAAACATTTTGTTTGTTCAGAGTTAACGAGACCAATTTTTTCCTTATTCAGAACAAAAATAATTAAACTGAAATATAACATATACGTGAAGTTCACACAACTTTGATATTTAAGGAGGAAATAGAGACCACTACGCGCTGGTTGAACTTAATAGAAATACGCACACACACACACACCATTTTGCGGGACTTGCTTATTTGGACTTAGGAGACTTCAAAAGATATATTTCCATTGAAAACTCAGATTCCAAAATTTTCACGATCACAATACTTTCCCTTACTGTATATTTCACATATTAAGTATAAAATTCAGAAAATTATTACTAAAAAATAAAACCACTTTTAGGGAATAGGGGGGTTGTATTAAATTATGAAAATAGCTTAGAAGTCACAGATCTCACCCCTTACAAACAGTTTCACAACAAACTTCTTCTTTCTCTAGCTCCTTTGTGCCGTTAAGTGTGGAGCTGCAGTCCCAGTCCATCTTGCCCACTGGTCTCTGTCCCTGGTTAGTCTTCTCATCTCCGGTATGGTGCGTCCTCTTGCTGTGCCCAGTTTTCCAATATAATCATGGTAAGTGTGTCTCGGCCTGCCACGAGGTCGTCTGCCTTCCGGTCTAGCTATCATAAACCACTTGGCCTTTCGGGTGTCGTCCATTCTGCAGATGTGCCCGAACCATTTCAACTGCTTCTCTTCCAGGATGTCACGGATTGATGTCACCTCCAATTCCTCACGGATTCTGTCATTTCTAAAACAGTCCCTCTTAGTTTTGCCAGCTATTCTTCGGAGGAATCTCATTTCCGCTGCTGTGATCCTGCCTATGTGCTTATCGAGGGTTGTCCAGCTTTCAGATCCATAAAGAAGTACTGGGAGGAACACAGTCATATATATCGTGAGTTTGGCCTTTCTGCTTACTTCCCCTTTTCCTATGATTGTATTGGCTATCTGGTAATATATCCCACTGGCCTTCATCGCCTGACTTAGTACCTCCTGGTATATTTTACCATCTTCATTGATGATTGTCCCCAGATATGTGTATGCATTTGTTACTTCTAGGGGTTCGCCATTACTTAACATCATAGGCGCCGCATTGTCTTTTCCAATGCACATAACCTTGCTCTTAGACGGGTTTATATGTAGCCCTCACAGCTTCAATGCTTCTTCCCACTCAACCAATGATGTCTGTAGAGCATCTTGTGAGTCCGCTATAAGAATTATATCGTCGGCATATAACATAGCTTGGGCCAACACTGGTGTCAAATTCCAATATCCCACAACAGCCTTGGGGTTCTTCTTTTACACACTTTCCAAATTTCATCGATAAGAAGGATAAAAAGCAGATACTATCTCCTTCCTTTACTCCTTTATAAAAGTGGAAAGGTTCTTGTGTGTGTCCATTGAGCCTTATTACACCCTTTGGGTCTTGGTATATTGATTTAATGGCACTCACCAAGCTTGCAGGTACTCTTCTTCTAATTAGTGAGTCCCATATCTCTTGTCTCAGAACTGAGTCGAATGCGGCCCTAAGATCCAGAAATGCTAGATAAAGCGATTTTCCATGGTCCCATGCTTTTTCCACAATCATCCGTAGTGAGAATATGTGGTCTTGGGTCTGTCTGCCAGGTCTGAAAGCGGCTTGCTCTTCCTCTAGATCTTGCTCTACTATATGCCTTAGTCGCTGTTCAAGAATTCTTGTGTATATCTTGTAAACAACTGACGAGAGGCATATTGGCCTATAGTTCCCGCATTCGCTTTGGCTGCCTTTCTTGTGTATAGGGATTATGATATTGTTCTCCCATTCTCGTGGTATCAGCTTGAGGTCCCAAATCTTTTGGAAAAGAGATTGAAGGATCTTGATCATTTTGTTGCCTTCATATTTAATTAATTCTGGAGCTATTTCATCTGGTCCTGGTGCTTTTCCCAATTTGATTCTGGCTACTGCCGTTTCCACCTCATTCTCCCCTATTGCGTCATCCAAGTCTTCCGGGTAAACCTCTTCCACCATCACTCTTCTTCTGCAGTCTCTGTGATTATGGCGTCGGTGTTCTTCCATACTAAATTTTTCCTGGAAGAACTGTCTCCATACTTCTAATACCTCTTTTTCTTTAGTCACCAACTTGTCATTTGTATCTTTTATATTTCTGACCGGTTTTGACTTTTTGGCTTTCAGAGCTTTTGCAATATGCCAGAATCTCCTTATATTCTCTCTATAATTCTGTTCTAGCTCCTGACCGAACTGCTCCCAGGTCATCATCTTAGCTGATTTAATTATTCTTTTGGCCTCATTTCTGTACTTAACATATTCTTCCCAGTGGATAGGTAGTTTCGTTCTGCAGCATGTTTTCCAAGCATCCTTCTTGAGCTTTACTGCTCTTTTCACCTCATCATTCCACCATTCTTGGTAGACGGCCTCATTTTCTTAATACAGCGTACTTCACTAGCTGTATCGATGATGCAATTCTTAATTTCTTTCCAAAGAGTATCCAATTCACTATCTCCATTTATTAACTGAAGGCGGCTCTCTAGCATTGTTCTGTACTCTTCTTATTTGTTTTCAATTTTTAACATTTTAACATCAATTCTATTAAATACTTTGCTAGTTCTCTTCCTTGACTTTATAGCTTTAGTATCAGCGACTAGTAGCTTGTGATCTGTACTAAGTTCTGCACCCCTTATGACTTGAATATCTGTGATGTACCTCCTGATGTATCGTTCCATGATGAAATAGTCAATGATACTTCTCATACCCTGAGCTCCTCTATTCTCAAAAGTGATCTTATGTATTGTTTTACGATTAAATCACGAGTTTCCTATAGGTAAATTATTTTCTATACAGAATTCTATGAGTCATTGGCCATTACTATTCTATACGTTTTCACCTCCCCAGGATCCTATTGCTCTATGCGAATTTTCTTTATCATTTCCTGTTCTAGCATTCAAATCTCTGCAGATCAGTATCATTCTGTTTTTGGTTCTTGCATTATCTAATGTCCTTTGCAAGTCTTCATAGAACTGGTCCTTGTTAAAGACTGCTGCATCCTCAACTGGAGCGTACGCTTGTATCACTGTGACTTTGCTAACTGATAAATCTATGTCTATTGTGATTATTCTTGGTGAGACTGCTTCCCATGACTCGATTCTCTTATATAATTCGTCTCCCATCACAAAAGCAACTCCTTCCTTTGCTCTTTCTCTCTCACTGACACCGGAGTATATCAGATTGTATCCATCTGGCTATGTTAGGTGTCCATTTCCTCTTTTCCTAACTTCACACAATCCTATTAAGTCGACTCTAAATGACTTCATTCCTTCAATCAGCTGTTTTTCCTTTCCTGTGAATGATCTTACATTCCAAGTAGCCAATCATAGTTCCTTGTCCTTGCCTTGTCTATACCCATAAGACTATCCAAATCCGAGGCTGCGGTGATTAATACGGGTGATTAGCCCAGAAATGGAGGTTCCTTACCCAGAGACAACGGGTTGCCCGCTATACTCCCGGCATTGAGTCTTCTCAGGAGAGGTGACCCCGAGGTGTATACTGTAATTGTCCTTATTGTCAGTGTAAATGTATTGTGTGCTGTTGTGTTGTGTGTAAGTGTGCTTTGTATTGAACTCAGGAAACCGGGGGGAGGGAGGGGGTTGTTAATCCCACTAGTAGAGCGCAGCTACTAGCCCTTGCGGGGTCACAATAAACTGAACCCAAATTTAATAGAACAGGCAAAAATTTATATTCAAAAATACTTGCAGTTGATATAGAAATTTCCCATTCACTATATATACACCCAATTTTTTTGGTAGAAAAGATGAAAAATGAATCAATAACAGGAGAAACCATTGAATCTAACCTCTTTCAATGTTGAAATGCAAAATACTTATCCACATTAGATCATTTCATTATAAACACATTTCATTCTGTTTGTCTGTTAGGATCGTTGATTATCATACTAAAGTATTTATTTAAAACTGTGAAGAGTTCTGCGCATGCGTTAACCCTACACATACACTATTTATTTCGTCTCTTATAAAGTGACTTTATTATCAGTGAAATAATTCATATTATATGTGAAAAAGTAGTGTGAACTGTTAAGTTAACAATTAAGTTGAAACTGGACATAAATAAGGTGAGTAATCACTTATTTATAACGGCATTGTGAACAGTGTAAATAGACCGGAGGATAGTGATAGATAACAAGCCGGCCATATACATTCGCTAATCCGACCAGTGGGCTGCTGCCCTTCGGCGGAAGCACATTTACGTTACTCAGAATTCTACAAACTCGCGTAATATATACGTAATTGATAAAGGACTTTTTTTTAATACAAATTATTACATTTACCTCTAATTAATTAACATGAGATGCGATATTTTCACATGGTAATGTCGAGCAAAGGTAGCAATCGAACTTTAAGATCTAGGAGTCTCGATACCACAAAGAGATCACCTATCAAGAAAAGGGCTAGACGCTCTAAAAAAAAATACCCCGCCAGCTACACCAGAGAGCTCAGTTGACGAAGTTGAAAATCAACCTGGCACATGTCACAAAATATGTCGACACAATTTATACCATTACAAGGCACGTTAGAGGAATCGCCCTTTTTTAAAGCTAATCCATTCCAAGTGCTGTCAAACACACAGAATGAACAAATGGAAGCAGTACCCATCCCTAGTGAACTTAAACCCCCACCAGTATTCGTTAGAAATATAAAAAATTTTCAATTAATGTGTCTACAATTAAATAATATAGTGGGCTCAGGTAAATACTTATGCCAAAGCCGCACTAATGACACGAAATTAATGCCTGACACCCCAGATACGTACAGAAAAATTGTCAAGTATTTATCTGACACTAAGGCGGATTACCATACATATCAGCTGCGCCAAGAGAGAGCGCTCAGGGTGGTGATCAGGAGATTACACCCATCAACACCGCTGGATGCCATTAAAGAAGAACTAACTGAGATGGGGTTCCGTGTTCGCCAAATAGTGAATATATTCAAGGAAGATAGAGAACAGCCTGGTACAAAAAATAAAATACTGCTCCCACTATTCTTTGTTGACTTCAAAAGACTGACTTGGAACCCACATACCAGACTTAAAAGACAAGGGCTTAACCGACGATTTGGTCAGCTATATAGACTACTAAACAGAACATCTCATCTCTCAACAGAAAACAAATTATCAATCTACAAGATCATACTGAAACCTATTTGGACCTACGGACTTGAACTGTGGGGGACAACTAAATCATCGAATATCAAACGCATCCAGTCCAAAGTCCTTCGAACAATAGTCAATGCTCCATATTATGTCATGAACAAGACCCTACACCATGACCTTAACATCCCATATGTCCATGACATCATCCCATCCAGATTCTCCAACTTTCACCAGAACCTCATTCATCATCCCAATCCTCTAGCGCAATCCCTATCCAGCTCCGAACATCCATACCATCCCCCTCGAAGGTTGAAACGGCAGTGGCCTCGAGATCTTTTGTAAATATGCCTTTGGAGTCCTGGCAATGGCCAGCTTCTCCACTCATGTCCTGAGCGTCTGTGGCTCTAGTGCCCTCTTTCAGTCTCCATTGGCTTCTAATACTAGTGATGCGGCTGGAAAAGTGGCGCTGGGATCTTCCGGAGTCTTGCTTTGCCTTCCACGTGTGGGGGAAAAAGCCTGGCTCGGAGATTCTTGGGCGAATGTATATATTGTATATAGGTATGATTGTGTTTAGAAGTTTTTATTTTATTTTATTTGTTTATTTTATTGAATTTTATTTTATTTAACTTCTTCACCAGTATTATTTATTTACTTATTATATTTATATTTATTTCTTTATTATTTGTATAAATTGTATAAATGAGAACTTTTAGCCCTAATGCTTATAGCTCTCCAGCAGTGGCTGATTGTATTATTATTCAATAAACAGATTAAAAAAAAAAAAAAAACTGTGAAGGTTTATGACATATTTGTACATTAGAGACATTTGAAGAATGTATTAAGGTTTTAAGCCAATTATTAAAAATGTTTTCAATGAGCATGTTAAATTTGTTAGAAAATTGTATAGTTTTTGGGATCCATTATGACAGATAAGGGAATAGATAAGGATCAAAGCAAGATATTAAGAATTTCCAGGAACTAAAAATGTAAAAGAGTTGTTAAGTTCCCTTAGTTTAATTAATTTTGTCAAAATTATACAGACATAACAAGATTATTTTACAAACCTTTATATAGATACTGTCAGATCAAATTTTGCTTCAGGGGGAACATTATATCAAATTAATTAAGATGGGATTAGAAAAATAATTTCTTTTTGCAGTAAAACATTCTAAAGTTCGGAACTAAATTATCACTCAATTGAAAAGGACTTTAGGTATTATACTTTGTGTACAAAAATTCTATATTATAGCGGAATATAAGATAACAGTTTGAACTCATAATAAAGCCATAACTTTCCTTCATTCATCTAAGAATTCAATGAATAGATTGATCAGATGGATTAATTATTTGGGACTGTTGAATATAAATCATGAACCTCAAGTTCAAGTAATAAAATAAGTGTTGTAGAAAAGGCTCTAAGGCTTGAGCCAAAAAGGCTCGAGCTTTCTCGACTCGGCCAAGACTCGAGTCCTAAGAGCTCGCCAGTAAAAGGCTCGAGTCGCGGCTTGAACCTTACTTGTTACTTACACTTACCTGTATAAGTAATATATAGTAAGGTTGAATGAATATTGCGATCATGAAAATTTTCGAGTCTGAGTTTTCAACGGAAATATAAGTTTTGAGATAACCAAGTACTGAAAAATGGTCTGTATGTATGTGAACACTCTAGCTCGAAAATGAAAAGTTGTACAAAACTGATATTACGTATTTAAGATAGGTAAATGCCTTAGATGTCCTAGTAACTTTTTCCTTAAAATCGACTAACTGAAAGTGCCATTTTATATCAACACTGAAACACATTTTTCAATTTTCTTAAAAGCTCTAACGATTTTGATTAAACTCAGTGTATCATTGTATAATTAAGTGGTCTTTAATATCAATTAGGTCTTATCCCCGTTGATGTCACTTTACAGGGCTTAAATGCCCATGTTCACATACGTCTTTCTCTAAGTACCTTTAATATGGTTCATTTCAAATAATTAACTATCTCTCATTATTAAAAGTTACAAAAAAATGCTAAATATAACTTTTGAAACAATTTGATAATTGAATAAAGGATAAAAAAATAAAAATGTTTATCCAGGTTGAAAATGAATCTCCCTATAATATGTATAAGATTATAATATATACATATATATATATATATATATATATATATATATATATATATATATATATATATATATATATATATATATATATTATAATATATAATACAATAACAGATAATATATCGTTGAAAAGTGAAGAATTTTAGAAAAAACAATATCTAATATAGAAAGTTGTAGAAGGTAACGGAGAGTTACGAAAAAATTATGAATAATCTCTTAAAACTAACATTATTTAAAGTAAATCACATGTTTTCAAGGAAATTAAATGAAATTTACTCACTATATATATATATTTAAGTTTATTAAAAAAGTATTTAAAATCCACCTAATCAAGGCGAATGACATTGTTAAAAACTCTATTATATTGTACTTGTGTGAAAGAAAATGTAAAATATAAAATCATTTCATGGATGTATAAAGCATGTTTATGTTTATAAACTTAAATACAATTACTGTAGTTCAGTGATTATAGATCTGATATTATATTTAAATTATTAGGTATCAACGTTTATGCCGAAAAATTGTCATGTAACTTTTTAGAAAATTAAATTAGTGAATAATTTGATGAATTTTCCCTTTGTGAAATCCCAACAAAACATCTTTAATTTGTTTTATTACAAATAATAGCTATTTATCATTGTTAGGAGTTATGGAAAAATGCTAAATATAACTTTTGGAAGAATTTGATAATTAAATAAAGGAGAAAAAAAGCAAAAACACTTATTCAGGTTGAAACTGAATATTTGAAAATAATAGTCAGAAGGTATACGTATAATATATCATTGGAAAGTGAAGAATTAAAAAAAAAAAGAATAATATAGAAAGTTGTAGAAGGTAACGGAGAGTGACGAAAAAAATATAAATAATAATTTCTAAAAACTAATATTATTTAACGTAAATCAGGTGTTTTCAATTAAAAAAAGACCAGAAAATAATTTCTATTCAAAGTTGAGCAGTAAGTGATGAAAGTTGTGTTGCACACATCAGATTTTTGTTTACCATATGTTTATTAATGTATGTTTTAATTTTGTTTACGATTTAAACAAAATAGTAATATTCACCTAATACTGCCATTATATAATTTAAAAAAAAAATTCATGGAGGGGTTCTCTCCCAAATAAATTAAAGTAAAAACAATTATCCCCCTCCTACACAAACATTATATCGTTTTAAAATTTCGGAGGGGGATAGATTCTCTCCTCCCAAAAAAAAAATTAAGAGAAAAAAAAAAAGTATCCCTCACCTACTCAAATATATTGCCAACATATCATTTTAAAAAAAAATTGGGGGAAGATAAAACATTTCAGAGGAAGGTAATTTCCCTTCCCCCACCAAAAAAAAATAGTTAAACAAAGTATCACCCACATACCATAAACATATTAGTATTTCATCTTTAAAAAAAAAATCGGAGGGGATAGGGTTAAACTTCCCCTCAAAAAAAAAAAGGAAAACAAAGAATCACCCACCTACTCGTAACGTATTGGCAAGAGGGGCAACGAAAATTTGGTATCGCCCAGAACTTCTCAGGATCCGTATACATGATTTAATATTGCTCAATATAGGGCTATAAATAATGTTTCAATAATATTGAAGGAGCTTCAATAAAAATTAAAAGAATTTGATATCATCCAGTTTGATTAACGTCAATATAATTAATGCCAATATAGCCCTTACACGGTCAATATATTGACCAAACATATATTGACTCAATAATATTGACTGTGTAAGGAGCCCTTGAGGCTTGAGCCGAAAAGGCTCCAGCTTTCTCGACTCTGGCATAGCTCGAGTAGTAAAAGGCTCAAGTCGCGGCTGGAACTTTAATTCTTTTATCCTATCTATTTATTTACATTATATTTCAAAAATACATTCACATTCTTAATATCAACAGAAAAATATAATTATTCACTTTATATTTGTAAATGGTGGAAGCTGATTGCTACTGTTCTAAAGAAATGTAAAAACTGTCAAATCAACAAGATTAGCCCTTCTTCTGTGACTCCATCTCAAAACATTTTACCAAATGAAAAATTGGTTTCAATTTATTACATGAAACCTTTTGTCATTCTGAACAGATTTAAATACATTTTTACTTTCATATATATATAAGTAATATATAGTAAGGGTAAGTATTGCGATTGTGAAAATTTTGGAATCTGAGTTTTCAATGGAAATATATCTTTTGAAGTCCTACTAAGTCCAAATAACCAAGTCCCGCAAAATGGTGTGTGTGCGTATTTCTATTAAGTTCAACTAGCTCGTAGTGGTCTCGATTTCCTCGTTAAATATCAAAGTTGTGTGAATTTCACACATATGTTATATTTCAGTTTAATTAGTTTTGTTCTGACTAAGGAAAAATATTGGTCTCGTTAACTCTGAACAAACAAAATGTTTAATTTTTCCTATGGGTTTTTTGTTCCATCCATTTTACGAGTAAAAACATGCCTATTAAATAAACATCTCTACTGCTAGTGCTAAAAGTCTTATGTAAAAATTTTTAACTTTTATTCTATTTGTGCTAAAAGTGGCATTTTGTATTCTGCAACTGATATAAGCAATCTGCTACCAAGGAAAATAGGAGAGGGCAATAGAATATGAAATTATACTAATAAATCATAAAGAAAATATTAGTTTTTATGCTTTCCTGTAAAACTCGTAAACCAGAAAATCCACAGAAAAAATTCAACTTGTTGTTTATTCGGAGTTAACGTGACCAATACTTTCCTTCAGTCAGAACAAAACGCTTTAAAAGCCAGAAAATATAAAAGTTCACTTGACTTCGATATTTAAGGAGGAAATCAAGACCAAGACAAGCTGGTAGAACTTCAATGGAAATAAACACAATCACAAATAAGACGTTGTTTTTTTTACAAACTCATAGTATGAATTACTTTAAATATATTGAAAATTACACAAAATCTAATTAACGATTGGAACAATACAGTATCAATTAATTTTTTGAATAAAACCTAAAATTTTATAACCCGATAACAATATTGTTATAACCTAACTCTCACTACATATGTATAATCAGTGCCTTCAACATTTCGCAGCCATTATTTATATTGTTAACAATTACTTATATTAATTTTAATTATTAAATGGAATTCAATGAAATTGATACTAAGTAATTTCTATACTGTTCTCTAAATTTCCTCCAAGTTTAGGTCAAATCAAATGCTATAGACATATCAAATAACACATTTCCTGATCTGAAAGCGGAAGTATTTTTTTTTTGGATTAGTAGAAAGAATTTTATAAAATTGATGCCTATTTCATTTTACGTTTACTGATCCCTAAATTCCCTCAAAATTTGAGCTAAATCGAACTTGCGGTTTTAGAGATATAGATGTATCAAGGAAAACATGTATACGCATATATAAGAGAAAGGAACAGAGAGAATTCGATAATATTACCCTACATTATTTTTTCACAAATACCTACCTTTTATCCAATTTTCAGCCAAATCTAACAAGCCATTTCTGAAATATTGGCATATCTACAAAAATGCATTTTTGCGCAAGTGCTGGTTAGAATTTAATAAAATTGATATGGGACCATCCAGACACCAACCCGCACAATTCCTGAAAATTGGATGAATGGTAGTATGTGATATGCCCGTTACATTTATTTGACTAAAGATAGACAGACACAGGATCAAATTTGATCCCTGATGTCTGAAATGTAAAACGGGAGTGGAAATTTTTGATTCTGAGCACAAAATTTTTTTTAACCTCTCGCACGAATACAATGCTTCCCTATCTTCGGTAGTGGGGAAGCAAAAAAAAATATATATATATATATTGTAATGATTGTTATTTTTCAATATTAAATTCAAAAAATATGTTGGAGTTAGAAATTTTATGGTGGGACACAGCCCCCATCCTCCTCTCAAAACTCAGTCTTCATCCGACCCATTGGCTCCTCTGTCAGTTCCGGAATGCTCTAGAGAGAACATTTTCACAGTCATTAAGGCAGCATAGTCCAGATGAAGACCATCTTCAAGTGAAATAACATTACAGATCAAGAATAGGATATTAATTATATATGAGATTAGACCTACCAAAGAGACAAAACCAAGAAACAATAATAGTAATAATTAAATTTTTATTTTATTTCATTTATACGTTTATTCTTAGACTAAATAAAATATTTAATGTATCAATGTCGATTCAACAAAAGCAACAGAACAGAAACTATTCTATCCAATCACTTCACTATTTCCCACCCAAATAAAGATATTTTAACACTTTAGACATACTTTCTAACATATTGGAACTGATACCAGTTTTTTATAGCAATATCCTGTTGGCGTCAGGAACCAATTGTTCATGAATAACTCCATGCCCTCGTCATCTTCAAAATTTTGCCCACCTAGAGCTTCTTTAAGCAGTTCATACAAATAGAATTTGAAGGCAATAGGTCGATAATAAGGACAAGTTGAGTCCAGTGCATTTCCTGAAGTTTGGAGACCGTTAGAGGTCGAACACCTCACGATAGTGAACAACATTGATTGTGCGTTGCTCATGCAAAAAATTAATGAGAATAATACCTAGCCAGTCAAAAAACAGTTGAAAGAATCTTGCTAGGTGGCAGTCGAGTCTTCCACACATCTCGTCATTTTTGAACTCTTAATTTCATTAATTGGACTAAGGCACTAGGGAGAATATCTCTTATGCAGAAGTCATTTATACAATAAAATTACTTAAATCGGTGGGGATCATAAATTTATCCATTATATAGTACCTTATACATCGTAAGTTCCATAAAATGGTTGTAAAAGGTTTTTTTTTTCTTGTATAGGATGTCACTTATATATAAAATCCAAGTTTTCGACCTCGGTACCCTCACAGATCACTTTTGAATATCCCCAAAATTGCTATACTATCGTACTTTTTTCATTTATACCCCATTTTGACTGTGAAGGACCATGTTTTCGACATGAAACATTCATTACGTTTTTAAACTAGATTAAATATGTTACAATTTAAGATTAGAACAGCCTTGGTAAATATAACAGTTTTCAAGATACAGGTTTTCAAAGTTTGAGAAACTTTCCAAACTGAAAATTTAAGCTATTTTTCATGTTTGAACATATGCAATGTCTTTGTATCAACAGTAATCTATCTGATATGAGTCAGTGAAGTAAAATTTATTCATTTTAACATTTTGAAGGAGAAATGAGGGAGAGGGAAAAGGTTTAGTGGGAGAGGGGGAGAGGGAGACCAGACGACTGAAATTGAAATGCAAAATTTATATAACAAACATTAGCATCAATTATATACAAAAAGATTAAATGAAATGTGAATTAACAGAGTTTTCTCTGATTTAAAGGACAGATCCGCCTCCTTTAGTGTCATATTCATCACCCTAGACTTTCTGAAGTGGAAAGTAAAAATTAATTTGTTGAATATCCCAAGGTAAAATCTTGTCAAAGAACCCTAATATAAATGCAATACACATGTTGGTACTGGTACTGGTGGGGAGCACTGTTCCACAAAACTAGAGGAACTAGACGCAATCGGGCCACCTGGTCCTTTTTTCCAACTCCTGCCTTAAAGTTGCTGCCGCTTACTTACCAGAGGGGAATATCAAGATTCATTCCCCGGAATCACCAAGAAATGAAAATTAACCTACCCAGGTTGGAATCAAACCCATAACATCCAGAACTGGGCACTCTGTGGCCCACACTCCAACATGCTCACATACTCAAACATGTTGGTAACCTCATCCTCAAATATTAATTGATAGAAATAATGGTATTCATAACATATGGGGTATGTATTAGATAATAAATAAAATAATATCAACTTTAAACTATGAGAGTGAAAGTATACCTGGGATAGTTCCTTGAGTTCTTTAATAGTTTCTCTTGCGAGTTGGATGTCAGAATAGTCGAGCAACCTTTCCATATTGTCATCCTCGACGATGAGTTCGTCCAAATCATGGGTGTTGACTTCGATGTCTACTGTAATTTCAGATAAGTTTTCACTATGCTGGCCTTTACAGGTCCTGTAGTGAACTCTTCAAACCTGATTCCTGAGAATCAAGCATTTCTATATTCCTTTTTACAACAGCAAGAAATCATGCTACTTCCATCGACATCATCTTTGGGGAAAAGCCTTGGATCAGCCCCCAGCTGATTCAGCTGAGCCCATTTGAGCCGATTCTTTTTATAACCCAGCAATTTTTGAACTTGGAAGTAGGTGCGAAATGAATCTAGTTTTGCAGCATCTTACGTAGTCTTGGCTGTACTCTTTGTGAAGAGCTGGTAGTGCAGGTCGTTAAGGGTTTGACTTGACCTTTCTCTACTTTACAGTTCAATGATTTTCTCGCTGACTTTAACTACTTGGACAGGTATAGCAGCTGAATTAAAAAAATTTCAGCTTTCTATTTAAGATCTGCATGTTTCAGTAGTATTTAAAGCAATTTGAGGTTCCCTCGGCCGAAGAAGCACGAGACGGAATCACAGCCACTGAAGGTGCGAGTGAAAGTGATGAGCTGGCTGTCTATAGGTGTTGATGCTGTTGAGTAGAAGACATCTGACGTTTTTGCCTCTTCCACACTCTTATTCTCCACCATATTTATGAAAGAATATGGAACCTTGTGCATGACTCCTGAGACCAGTGAGGATGACCAGCAAATCTACATCCCCTCCTGTTATAATCGGGACCTGAAACAGAAGCTTTTCCGATAGCTATAGTGATGATTAACATGTCAGCATCTTCTTCAGGCTGAAGAATGCTGTGATTGCTGAAAAACCTCGATGTTTTTAACAAAAGAGATGTTATCTAGCAACGAGTGCTACCGAATCAGTCTCCTCTGAAATTCGTTCCTTTATTTTGATGACCCATTCACCATATTTTCATTCGGCTGTTTTTGTTGGTATGTTTGGTATGCTAAACAGCAATCATAGAATTTCTTTTTCCTGGTAGTTTTTTTCTTCTATGCTTCAATGGAACTTTTATTTATGACTTTTCAACACTGCTCTCTGAAATTAAATTTCCCTGAGGAAGCCCTTGTTCTTGTTACATTTGTGTTGACATTTGTTTTTCTTATCACATCTCCAGGATTAACAGTTGCTTTGATCAATTTAGGATTGTTAAAACGCTATGCTGTATGTGTCTATCGCTATCTATTATGCTGTATATACATAAATCTCAGTCAAATGTTTCATTAAATGTTCATTATCCCTATTTTTCAATGCAGCACTAGACCTTTGTAGGGCTTTAACTCTTTTTTTATTTCTCCAAACACTATTTCATCCTCATTTAAACTTTCACCACATACGAAACATTTATAACTTGGGGAGGATCCTGGATCCGACGTAGTTAGAATTTTGGGTCTCAAATTCACCAATAACTTAATTCAAATACACAATATTAGCAAATGAATTAACCGTTTATTACTAGCCAGGTTTTAGCTTCAACTGATTCAGAAAAAATTTTGAAAGGTGGAATATAAGCCCTTTCTTCTGTCTACTGGTTTACAAGGAAGAAGATCGAACGCAATAAATGACTTTGCTCATCCTAGCTCGCTTATTTTATCAATACACTTACAATATTAGATTCACATCAATCAGCATTAGGTTTCTATCTCTCATTATTTATCATCATTCTTATATCTATGTATCCACTCAGGTTGAAAACTTGGATTTTGCATCTCAGTCACATTTCATACACATCCCCATTGAGAGAGTGAAGTGAAAGGTTAAAAATTAGAAAATTAAATTATAGAAACCCAATCTTTCCCTCAGATTTATAAGAAAAATATGAAAATCGTTGAATACTCTATGCTAGCACATCTAAATCTGAAAAAGCAGGGGGTAAGAGAAAACAGTGGCAAAGAAGCATAAGCAAAAACAAGGCAACAACTTGATTATCTTAAGTTTCTTTTTACAATTAATTGTTAGTATAGTAAAAAATCATCATTATAGCAGATTTTTATAATTCATAAATTAAGATATGGAATAGAAGACAAATTTAATAAATTTGAATTGATAAAATAGAAAGGAAATAAAACTGAAAAAAAAATTGGGATCTTATTATCTTACTGAATCAAAATATAGAAAATTTTAGTTTTCACTATAATATATCTATACATCTTATAAATAAATATCTTTTAGCAGTAGTACTAAGATTAGAAAATATATCTTTTAAAAGATGTTAGTCATTGCATTCAGGTGGATGGACATGTAAAATATGAAATTTAAATAGTTTTGAGCAAAAAAAAAAAATTAATTCAAAGACAAGTGAAATTATACACCACTAATGTTAAAATTTCATACCTGAAGTTCAGTAAGACATAAAACAAGTCATTGCTGCTTCAGATAACACTAGTTGTCCCTAATTTTCAATTTAAAGATATCCAAATATGGTCCATATCTGATAAATCTGAACACGGATAAATCTTTTCTAGTAATCATTCCAACTACCTAAAATGTATTAAATTGGAATAAAATTAAATTATCACACCAAAAAGGAAAATATGTTAACTAAGAGAAAATAAAGTCACTTTATTGCAAAAATCACTAAGTACATTAGTGATGGAGCTAAGCTTTTAAATATGTTTTGTGAACTTTGACTTTATTTGTCTATAAAGTTACATCAAGTGTACAATGTTCTATTTTCATACAAACAGAGTTCATGAAAGTATTCACTGATTTAATTTTGTAAAATGTTACTTAATGACTTTTTGCAATAAACAGATGATGTGTTCTCTTCTTTTATAATAGTTAGATAATTTTTAAAAATTGGAAGAATAGTGGAATGAAATGAAAACACAAGTATACTTACATGATATTGATTATTGACGACCACAAGATGTCTCAAACCAAGTGCAGCAAATACATGGTATGCATGAGACAAACTACAATCCTGAAATCAACAAATTAATACAAATACATTTAATAACCATACCAATCTATTCAGCAAGTACTTCATCAATAAATCAATGAAATTTTAATCTCATCAAGTTAGTTAAAACTTGATGAGATTAAAATTTCAAATCAGAGAAATAAGTACATTTTATTACAAAAATATGGTTTCTTATTAACGAGATCTCAAAAGCATGATTGAAATCCATAGATTACTAACAATGCAATATTTTGAAAAAGATAGAATGATGTAAAATGTTATTTAAAAACAAATGAGTGACCTGACATCCAATGAAAAATGATAAAATCAAATGATATGATTAAAAAACAAATATCATTAGAACTGGTTTAAATTGAAGCTATGTTACAAAAATTGACTTTTTCTCAACTTTCTAAAAATGCCAGATGTCTGTCTCTGATATGCAGCCACTCAGTGGCAAAACAATCATAAATTCTTCCATTTTCTTGTAAGTCAATATTGATTTTAAGATATTTCCTTTTTTGTTTTCTTTTAATTATTCCTCAGTCAGAATTTAGATACCATTACATCCAAACCAATTGAAAGATTACTTTTTTCTCTCAACTTATTAAATTCACTATTTCAATTTCAAACAAAAATATCAGCAAATTCTTAATATGTGGCATTGAATCAAAACTGAAAGACCCAGACATCTATTTTTGTCTTTTATTCATCTGTTTTTAAGACAATGTTACAAGCTTTACTATACCTGCCATATTTGACTTGTTTTGCTATGAAAAGTAAATATCATTAGCTTTTTGATGAATTCAGCCAGGGGAGGTCATAATTAACAATAAGTGAAGGATTTTTTTGTCTTATTTTTCTTAAAAAATAATAGACATTTACACTGTACCGTAAGTCATCATTGGAAGGTGGGGTTGGGTTTTCTATCTATTTTGGCACCCCTTGAACACGATACAATTTATGATACGATTATATATATAATTTTTATCTTTATATCTTTTTTTGTCCAATATTTTGGCCCAAATTAGCTGAACTTTGGTATATAGAGTTGGTTCCCAGATGGAACAATACTATTAAACTTCGGATAAATTTCATCTAAATTTCCATATATAAGAACTTTTTTTCAGGTTTTCCTTTGTTTTTAAAATATTGTGAATCTCTAAAGCTCCTCCCACTGAAGTTGGAAGGTTAAAATTTTGTATCGATATTAAGTTGGTGTTGAATAAGTGCCTTTGGGAGGGCTCATCACTAGTCGCCAATTCAAGTTGGTGACAGAAAAACACATTTCTGTATACATTCCAGCAATACTAAGACTAGAAAGAATAGAAAACACGTTCCGATGATCACAAAATTTTATTTACAAAACTCAAAAAGAATGCATTTTTTGTATATCTATCATTTATTGGTTTTAAAGATAAGTTTTTTCCTACAAAAAAAAAATCTGATGCACACATCACACAACTTTTACTTACTGCTCTACTTTGAAAAGCAATTCTTGTCGGACAAAATTGGGCTTTTGCTATGAATTTATGAATATGAAGTTTTTGAAGTGCATTTTTAATGCATCTAAAGCTTAAACAACATACTTTTGAATTTCCGTTGTATTCATCAACATAAAAAATCATTAAGACCATCAACATAACATAATAAATCCTCTTTATTATATTGATTGTAATCAATAAAAACCTTATAACTGCATCAGTTTATTTGGATCACATAACTTTAGTCTCTGAACTCTATAGACTAAGATAGATTTGAAAGAGCATTAATTTAATTATGAATAAGTAAGAATCGTACAACATAGTAAAAATTATAGTATTAAATCTCTATCACTTTTAGGCACCGAACTCGCCAAGCAGTCAAAGAATATAAAGACAGAAGGCGAGAAGAGAAATGCATTCATAGAAGAAAAAAGAGGAAACAAAAACAAAACAAAATAAAAGAAATCGAAGAACAAAGGAGTCAAGTGGGCGTAAGAGCCTTCTACAAGAATGTGAATGCCCAGTGTAAAGAATTCAAGCCAAGATCGAATGCTTGCCGAGGAGAGGATGGATCACTTATTACAAGCAAAGATACCATTCTTGGATGATGGGTCACCCACTTTAGAAGTATTTTGGGAACCCCCGAGGACCCCACGGTGAATAGTGTTATTCCTGTTCTGTGCAATGGCTTCGAGTTAACCGATCCACCAGATGACGAGGAAATATACGATTCTATCCAAAAACTAAAGAACAACAGAGCCCCAGGATCTGATAAATGCAGTATGGATTATTTATTATTATTATTATTAGATATTAATGTAAAAACACTTGATGTTGTACATTGTTGAAAAATATATAGATTGATTTAGGCTAAGGCATAATGCAGAGTTGTACCAAATATACCGGGAACCAGATGTGGTGCAATTTATACGGCTCTATAGGATAAGATGGGCTGGGCACATTGCAAGAATGGATGGGGACTCACCAATCAAGCAGCTACTGTTCGGGTATGTGGATGGCAGATGAAGGAGAGGACGACCATGACTGAGATGGGCAGAGGAGGTCGAAGCTGACGCAAAGAAGCTTCTGGGCACTAGAGCTTGGCAGACCCTTGCACAAGACAAAGAGGAAAGGAGGCAACGCATTGATGCAGCGAAGACCGGTACCGGGTTCTAGTTCCTGTGATGATGATGATGATCACTTTTAGCATGTATTTAAATTCTCAATTTTTATCCTTGGAAAATTTACCAAAATACAGTTACTTACTTTTAAATATAACATCGATAGGTCAAAAGTCATTACACTAATTGTAAGTGAATAATGTGATTTCACAAAGAGAAACTTTTTTTGGAAACAATGTCGCCTTCATTTGGTGTATTTTATATACTTTTTTCAAGCTTAAAAATAATTTTAAAAGTGTACTTTTAGTTAGGAAATTTCATTTAATTTCCATGGAAACGTGATATTTGTTAAATAATATTAGTTTTCACAAATTAATATTTATAATTTTTTTGTCACTCTCCAATACCTCACACGACTTTCTATATTAAATATTGTTTTTTTGAAAAATCCTCAGCTTTCTAATGATACATTCTGACTATTATTTCCGGAGTTTCATTTTTGACCTAAATAAATATTTTTCTCCTTTATCCAATTTTCAAATTCTTTCAAAAGTTATATTTGTTTTGTTTTTTAAATAATTCTGAACAATGATAGATAATTAATTTTTTTAAATAAACCAAATTAAAGGAACTTTAGAGGAAGACATATTGAACATTGAGCATTTAAGTTCTGTTAAGTGACATCAATGGGAACCAGATCTAAATAATATTAAAGACCACTTAATTATACATTGATACACCTAGTTTAATTATAATCATCAAAGCCATTTTTGAGAAAATCTTAAAAATGTGTAATATTGAAGATATGAAGTGACACATCCGGTTAGCTGATCTTAATGAAAAAGTCGCTCTAACATTCAAGGTATATACCTAACTTAAATATGTATTTTCAGTTTTGTATGTCCTATTGTTTTTGAGCTAAACTGATAACATACACACACACTGACCATTTTGTAGGACTTGGTTATTTTAACTCAGGGGACCTCACCTCAAAAGGTGTATTTCCTCAAATACAAAAATTTTCACTATCGCAATGCATACCCTTACTATATATAGGTAAGTGAAAGTAAAAATCGTTCAAAGTATAAAATTATTAGTGAAACTGGACCATTTATTGCAGAGAGATTTATTGCGTTTTGAATTTTGTGATTCTCTGTACCTTGGAAATTCGATCTTCATTTTTTGTTTTTTTATTTTGGTATCTCAAATCTAAAAATCTACCCTTAGAAACCTAATTCTAGCATGACAATTATTTTAATTATCTACAAAGTGTGATTAAAAAAAAATATTTCTAAAATGATCTAATGTTACCCTATGTGGAAAGAAAAGTTGTTTGTAGGTTGTTAGGGATATGATATACATATTCAATTTATAACTTTTTGAAAATAATAAACCATTGCATAATAATTTGGAAAGATTTTCTATCTTTATTTAACATCAATTTTTACTTTCGACGAGACGATGGCCAGCAGGGGGGCAAATGGATAGGGTAACGGGAGGTCTAGAGAGGGAGATGGGTGCGGGAATCTCACCAACTCTTTGCGGAACGATCGAGTGTAGTGCCCTACCCACTGCTTGTGAGTTCCCAGATCTCCTTATCCCTATCAACGCCTACTGTCACCTCCATGTGGCGCCCCCCGGGGAGTCCGATGGGGCTCGCGGACGACAGAGGCGGGGTTCACTGCTTCCATTCATATATGTGCGGATGATATATGTGAGATGGAAGCGATGAACCTGTTAGGCACCCAAGCTAGGTCGGGGCGCACGAGTTGAAGCTGAGTGGCAGAGGTTGGATAAAAATATACTGTCTTTTATCGACCCACTTGGAAAACTGGGCGCCACTCCATTGTACAATATGCCAGCTGCAGGGAGAGGGGGTAGTACCTGTAGTTCCATTGACCTCCATACTCATGGGAACAAAAATGTCCGGAAACAAAAAATCTAAAAATATAAATCGTCGGTATCCGAGTAGGACTTGTCCTCAGAGGAGCTTTTAAACATATCAGAGGTCACCTCTGATACGCTAGATGAATCTCTGGTAGGGAAATTACTAAAAACCCTAACAGAGGATGTAGGAACACTCCACGTAAAACGGAGTTGAAAGATAATGAAATAATGGAGGTGGCCAGTGCTATTAGAAGAAATGGACGTGGACGAAATGAAAAAAGGCAGAAAGGGTTATGTTGTGAAGCATCCCATCACATTCTGGACTCGACCAGAAGGAGAGCGGGGACCACTAGCCCAAGGACTCAAGGCCTGCCACATCGAGGACGATAAAGAATGCGAAGAGGAGTAATAGGAAGAGGGCAAAGGCCCTATATCTACTGAGCCCACAGGAAGAGAATAGGCCACCTTTAGAGAACTCTGCTGAGGAAGCAAGGGCCCCAAAAGGCCTGGCGGACAATGCGGAGAGTCATGAGAGGGAGGCCTTAGATCAACGACAAACCACCAGCAAATTGGAGCCTACTCAAAGGCAGGTAGTGGAGGATGCAAAGGCCCCAAAAGGCCTGGATAACGAAGCTACCGTGCCGGGGGGGAAAGCTCCAATACCACAGACAGGGGATGAGGACACACCCAACAGGCCAGCATCTAAGTTTGCAAGGCCACACAGGCCAGCAGCTAAGAATGCGAGGCCTCAAAGGTGGAGGTCTAGATCAAGACTGCCTGCGGAAAAAAGAGCAAGAAAATCCCTAAGAGCCTCAGCTACAGCAGCTAAGAAACCGAGGGAGGCTGAAAGGCCCAGAAATTACGCAAAGGTTGCAAGAGGACAGTTGGTCGTGGTAGTTCCTGTGGATTACTCACAGACCCAACTCACCTATGACCAATGCGAGGAATTAAAAGAAGCAATCGCCAGTAAAATTGACGAACTAACCATAGGAGGAGACACATCCAAAATTCGACAGGGTGCTCTTCAAGCTCGGTGGATGTCTTGAATCCTGTCTAGATGACCATACGGTAGAATGGTTCAAGAAGATAACACCTAGCATCACAATCAAGGAAGGTTTAACCCTACGAGCTTGTGAGGCAGGTGACCTAACAAAAATCATCAGGATTGGATCCTTCTTTCCAGGAAAGGCCCTAGGTGCTGAATACTACTTAAATCGGCTTCAGATCCAAAAACAATCAATAACTGGAATCAACACCTGGACCGTGTTCAATTTCAAGGCTCTGGAAAGAGGATCCTTTGGAGTATTCAATATACCGGAGACCAGCCTCCAGAGCCTCACTTCACATGGAGTCCCATCCTTTTCTCCCCGAACAATATCCTTCTGAAACCTATATTCTCTCATTCACGAATCCTGTCAAAAGATCTTGACGATATCCAGTGGGATCCCATCAACTCCTCAAAATCCATAGACACCATGGTAGAAACCCTTACTACCCAACTTCATTCTATCCTCGACCGATGCTCCTCTTATCACAAAAATCATCCGATATCCTCCAGCTCCTTGGCTTACTCCTGCTTTAAGAGAGTGTATAAGAGAAAGAGATGCTGCAAGGTGACGGTTTAAACAAACTCGACTTTTTGATGATTTTCTCTCCTTCAAACAGCTTCGAAACAGCACTCAATCAGCAGTATGCCATGCTAAATCCCGTTACTACCATCATTCACTATCCAACTCTCCTAATACCAAGGCCACGTGGACTATTCTTAGAAAACTGACCATTGGTAATGCACCCCAGTCCCAGTCCAATTCTGTTTCGGCTGATAACCTCAACGCTCAATTTGTCTCCTGCCCTCTTGCAACCACATCTCCTAAGTCCAGTCCGGCTCCTATGTTTTCTTCTGTTAATCCTGATCACTTCTTTTTTCTCATATTACTCCAGATGATCTCCTTAAATCCATTCAGAAGTCCCATACCAATGATTAGGGCCACAATAACATCCCAGTCAGACTGAGCCGCATTGCCATTCATTCTTCCGATCCTTTATCATATATATAATTATTCTCTTCAAAATGCTACCTTCCCTACATCCTGGAAAACCGCCCTAGTATGCCCCTTGAAGAAGACCTCAAACCTATCAGCTCTTAATGATTTCCGACAGATTTCCCTCCTTTCAAACCTCTCAAAACCTTTAGAGCGATTAGTTCAATCCCAGCTATCCCATTTTTTAGAGGACAACAATCTCCTAAATCCCTACCAGTACGGTTTCAGACCTGGTTATTCTACTCAGTCTGCCGTAATCAAAATTTTCCAAGACCTTCACACAGCCATAGATCAGCAGATACTAACTGTCCTTATTCTCCTAGACTTCTCCAAACCTTTTGATTCAGTAGACCACAACATCCTCCTAACCAAACTTAAAAATATCTCTTTTTCTTTTAGTTCCCTTAATGGGTTCCAATCCTTCCTTACCGGTCGCTCCCAGTATGTTTTAATTCCTAATAACCCGCCATCAGAATCTCTACCTCTGATCAGAGGCATCCCACATGGCTCTTCCTTATCCTCTACCCTTTTCTCCATCTTTATAAATGATCTCCCATCCTCTATCCTGCACTGTCAATACAACCTGTATGCTGACGACATTCAAATTTACCTCTCCTTTAATCCGACATATTTCTCAGATGCCACTCTAAAACTTCAGGAAGACATTGACAGAATAAGTGCTTGGGCGAACCTCAATAGGCTCACTCTGAACGCCGAGAAGACAAAAACCATCTTGATCGGATCCCCCTCACTCCTCAAATCCTACCCAGTATCTCCCAATCTCCTCCTGAACAACTCACCTATCTTATTCCACACCACCGTTAAAAACCTAGGTGTTACTTTTGATCAAACCCTATGAACCACACATCTCCCAAATTTCCCGTCGCACTATCTACACCCTAAAACAGTTCAATCGTCTACGATATCTCCTTCAATATAAGTCCCGTAAACTCCTAGTTTCTTCCCTTGTTTTCTCCCACTTCGACTATGGCTGTATGGTGTACGGTGGACTCTCGGGAGATTCAGAGGCCAAACTTAAACGCCTAATGAATTGCGCACTACGATTTGTTTTCGGAATCTCAAGCTATATTATCTCAAGCTATAAGATAACTCATCGACCCTCCTATATTTTTCACAGCTTACAATTCAAATACTCCATCCAATCCCATCCCACTAGATCTCGTACTTCCGACCTCTATCCTCCTCCTCACCGAACTGCTGCGTTTGACATATCCTTTGCAATACAAGCCGCCTCCCTCTGGAATTCCATCCCTGCTGATATTCGACACACTCAATCAGTTTCCTCTTTCAAATCTCTCCTCTTCAAACACCTACTCCTTTCTCAATCTGAATGATTGCGAAATATACTTAAGAGAAATATCTAAGCACCCCCAGAGACTACCTCAATTTATTTAGGTTATTTTAGTTTCTCATATATATATATATGTACAATTTTCTTATTCTTTTCTTTCTCTTCTTCAGTATTTTTATTTTAAGTCAACTCTTATTGTAAATATATAATCTAATTGTAACCACACAGACATACAATCTGTATTTATAATTTGTTCTAAAGGGACAACAGTCCCAGAATAATAAAATACTTTTTTTTCATTTCAATGAAACAATTTAATCTCTTTTTACAATAATAAAAAATACAAGAAAAACAGGACCTCAATTATAGAGCTTTGCTCCACATGCTATTTTTGTTCTTAATTACACTCTCAAATAGCATTATAAAAGTTATAATGGTCTTAACTTACCAAATGAACAAAATGAGGTGTAAGATGCATATATGGAGCGAGATCTAAAACATCATTGTCTTCTTCTTTTGTGAACATTACAGGCTAAAATGATAAAAAAAAGTAGTAATAATTGAAGTAAATAACACATGTTAGAAGCATTCATAATAATAAGGTATTTATCAATTTCTAAATCACTCTGTTTTTAAACAGAATTAAATTAGCACATTTTTCTTCCACATATGTCCTTTCTCAGTTCTTCACTGAAAAGATGAGCATAGAAGCTCCTTAAAGGACTATTTTAACAGGATCAGGGACATTTAGATGTTCCCATTCTTGAGTCAATTGAGATTCTTGAGATTTTTTCACAGGACTGTCGGAAATAAATGATAGAATAGGCAAACTACTCTGAGTCATGCATTATGGAAACTAAGTAAGTTATGACAATACTTTTGAATAAATGAGAAGTTAGCATGCTATAAATCATAATATGATTAATTAACATTTTCTTGATAAGAAAAATAAAAACAAAATGTATTAATGTACTCCTGGGTTACACTCATAAGAAAACACATAACATGGTCCACAACTTACTTCATTCACTAATTCATCTGTGAATTCTTGGTGCAGTAGCTTCATCTTTTTCTTATAACTGACCTTTTTATTATTGAACACTTTTCGGTACTTCAACAGAACCTTAATTGTAGTTCGTAATATTAGACCTTTTAGTACACCGTAAGAAGGAAAACCCTAAAATGAAAGAATATGTTCTTATCAGTTTAAAACAAAAATAATTTTCTTTGAGTTTGAATATGTTAATTACTTGGTTCTATGATTGGGCAAAATACTCATTCAGGTAATACAAGATAAATTAAAAAGAGGCTTTGAAAAGAAAATACTATAAACTTTCTTTTCTTTTGGACTAAAAATCTTCACTTAACTTGGCTAAAAAGTGACATCTATAAGATCATAATGAAACCTGTCTGGATGTAGAGAACAGAACTTTGAGGTTCAGCAAAACATGTACACATAAATTTATTAAACCAAACAAACTGTCAAATATTACATGCTTAATAAAGAAGTTCTTTAAATCTTGCATATCAAATAAGTCCTTGCATTGAATTCCTATATAAATTTCAACTTTTAGATTTGGTTTCTGAGTTTTTATATTCTGTCATAGTATATAAATATAACATAACTATATATTATAATATTACAAAATACTTAATACATAATTCGTTCCCATTAAAGAAGTTTCTTTTTATGGGATTTTGGAACTTTTTTATGATATAATTAAAAATGTTCATATCTACACAGAGTTGAATATAAAAGTTGAAATTATACTAGAAGTTAATTCCATAGAGACCTTTTGTGTTGGATTTCCATATTTTAGTTTGGTTTCCAAATAGAAATACTGAAACATTGGAAATAAAAATAAAAGTTAATTTTTAAAAGGGCATAATTTTTAAAGGATAAGTTACTCACCATTGATATTTGCTAATTGCATATTAATAAGGAGGGGAAATGATTTTTCTTCTTTAAGAAACTATTCTGTGAAAATTTACTTTTGTTTATTTTCATTTGATAACCTTGGCAAAATCTAGAAGGCAAAAATATAACTTATACAGAAAAATATTAGTTAACTAAAAGGGTCTTTTATTTGCTAACAATGATGAGAACTCCACAATGGAGTTCATTGGGAAGGTATCAAGTGATGACTAATTTAAACCATAAATGAACTAACTGCAAAAGAAATGTTTAAAAAATAGTTTTGAGCTTTAAAATATCAAGGATAGGATCGATCTACAAAATTTGAATTCTATCTGAAATGGTCAACTAACCATTCTTTTAACCAGTTGGAAAGAGTTCAGAAATTATTCAAGTTATTGTAATGCAATGCATTATATTTAAACAAACTATAACCAGCTCACCCCTTGCCAAAAATATTTTTCATTAACTCTTTATTTTCTAACAAACCAACCATTATATTAAACATTCTATACTAGCTATGGGGATGAGGATAAGTCCTCATAAAGGAACTTGACATTTTTTTGGACAAGGAGCTTAAAATCTGTGATGTTGTGGATCATTACTATTATTATTAACTGTAACTATGATTGTGTGTGTTTGGCAAGTGGGCTGTGGCAACACTGGTTTTTGGCAAGAGGACGTTTGGGGTGGGAGATAAAATGCCAAACATTTGAAAAGAACAGTTCCTGATCTCAAAGGAATTAATTTAAGTGCATAAATAAAATTAAAAACTATAATTGAAGAATGGTTGGGGTGATCAGTAAAAAAAACAACAAAAAAACATTGTTCCCTTCAATTATTCATTGCAGTCAACCATTAATCCACAATTATAAGCACTATTATGTTCTATAAAAATTGAAAAAGGCAAACAGTTGAAAAAATGTTTGAACTACAGTTAAAAGACTCATAATGACCAAGCAGCGTAATTTCAAACTTTTTTTTTTTCTGTTCTTCTCTACCTCGCCTTTTAGGCTATACGGGATTTTCCCTGGCCCCAGGGTGAGTGCGGGGAATTTACCTTCTGGCACCAGGACGCGAACTCGTACTTCTTTCCAGCCTCAAAACTTGGTTATCTGGTTGCCTGACAACTCGCGATGCTGTGCACACACGTTAGCCCATTCGGCCACCCCGGCCCCTAAACGCGTAATTTCAAACTAAGAACAACACTTGATAAAGAAATATGCCAAAAATATTTAAAAGATTTGAGTATTTGTGAACGGTCTGGTTCGCAGTAAACTTCCCTTCTTATCTTATGTTACGTCACATAACCTGCCTTTTTATCTGGTGTAAGTTGTTGCGTGTGCGTTATTGCATGGTTATTTTTGTTCGATTGTTACCGTTCAAATGGATGTTATTACATTGTGGTAATATCCGTCTTCAGAAGAAGAGACTATGAAATATTTTCAAGACGCCGGAAGAATTGCAAAGGTAAAATATTGTGATGAAGGTCATGAAATGAAGTTCGACGGGAAGACGAAATGGAGATGCTTTCGTAGCACTTGTAAGAAAAACGTATCTATAAGGAAAGGAACATGGTTAGAGGCACTAGCGGATCCAGGATTTAATTTTGGGGGGGGGGCTTCAGCCCGAAACCTTTTTTCATAAAAATAACGATAATTACTTTGGAAAAACAGAAAGAAACTAACTACCTATATGAAATGGTGTTTAAGTGATTCCTTAAGTCCTTTTAAATGTAATTACACGAACAATAATACTTTAAGAGGTATTTTCAAATTTTTTTTTTCCATAAAACATGGTTGTATTTTTCCATTTTGGGGGGGGGGGGCTACAGCCCGAGTCGATTGGATCCGAGTCGATGTTTAGTGGAGTATTTTCTCTTATCTCCAGTTTCTCACTAGATTCCTCAAAATTAAGAAGTTTCTCGAAATAATTCGCCAAAATCACGCAATTCTCCTCATCGGTCAGTGCTAGAGTGATAAATTACTTTTTAACTAATTAAAACTAAACATTATTTTTTACTCATAGAACACTTTTTATTTCAATATTTTAACTTGTATTAATCTCGCGGTTGTGATTTTGGACAAGTTCTTAAGTCTAAACGATGAGCTTATTGACGACATCCTTTCGCCCAGCTTAAAGATGCATCCGGTGCTATCGATAAACTCAGCGCTGAGCTTAGGAATTTTCTTTTTTTCAAACGATGAGACACTTGTCTGTTTCTCGACAAACATCCATTGTTCAGGGAGAACTCTTCCTTCATGATTTTTTCTTTTAGAAAAAAGACTCTCATCTACTTCAACGACTTTCTCAGTCCCTCCGATTTTCTTAGTTGACCTGTATAACATGTTATGTGCACAAATCTCTCTTAAAAATGTATTCCACATTATGATACATCAGTTCCATAGTTTCAGCTGCTCTTTGCCCCACTGTTGTTGTCAAATTATAAGACCATCCATAAATTAAATTTAAAGCGGTTGAAAAGGCAATCTTCTATCCCTCTAACCACGGGCCCCATGTTAAAGTTTCTTTTATTAAGTTTATGGTCTTTTGATCGACGCTGTATTCCCTCAGGATTTTCAGTAAGGTTTCTCTGTCTATGGAGTCATATGCTTTTTCAAAGTCCACGAAAGAGATATAAAGGTTTTTCTGCGGTCTATTCAGATAATATTTCATGAGAAGTCTCAGACTAAGTATCTGTTCTTGGCAGGATCTCCCCTTCCTGAATCCTCCCTTATATTCTCTCATTTTGTGGTCTATTTGGTGCTCTATCCTGTTTAGTAGGACCTTAGAAAAAATTTTGTAGGCAACTGGCAGTAGAGAGATCCCCTGTAGTTGTCTACCTCGGTTTTCGCGCCTTTTTTGTGAAGAGGGTGGATTAGGGCGATTTTCCATTCTGTTGGTATTTTCTCTTGTTCCCAGACGTCCATTAGTAGTTCTGTGACTTTTCTCCTGAACACCTCACTGCAATTTTTCCACATTTCTGCTAGGACGCCATCTTCACCAGAAGCCAAGTCTAAAGAAACCAAGTCAAAAATAAAATTAAGAGGGAATATAAGCAAACTATTTCCGATAAAAACCGGTGTGAGGAAAGGGAACGGACTGTCACCTATTTTCTTCAACGTTGTTCTCGACAAAGTTATGAGGACCTTATGGGAAAAAGAAACATCAGGAGCTAAAGTAGGAAATCAAAGGAGCAATATCCTGGTAAAATGTCTAGCTTTTGCGGATGACTTGGCCTTATTGGCAGAGTCGGAGGAAGAGGCGATTAGACAGATAAATTCTCTGAAAAAAATAGCTGAGAAAACTGGACTTAAAATCTCCTTCCAGAAGACTAAATTTATGACCACAAATCCCAACTTTAGGAAGACAGAAATAAAAACAAAATTCGGTAAAATCAAGGTGATTTAAAACTTTAAATACCTGGGCGAAATAATAAGCAGACATTCATCGGAGAAAGAAAGCATGGAAGATGGGATTAAAAATTTGGAGAAATTATGCTACTTAACAAGTAGCATTTATAATAAAAAATGCCACTCCAAAAATCCAAAATCAGGCACTACAATACAGTGGTAAAGCCAGTGATAATGTACGGAACGGAGACAATGTTCTTTCCCAGTTTGGAGAAGCTGCTGAAAATAGAAAGAAGGATTCTTAGAAGAATCCATGGGCCCAAAATAACACCAGAAGGATATAGACTGAAATCCAATAAGGAGATTTACAGTGAAACCTCTGATTTGGAAACGGAAATGAGGGTAAGAAGACTTAGGTTTTATGGACACATGCAAAGGATGACCGAGGAGAGATTAAACAAGAAGATTTTCAGTAGGGTTATGGGATACAAGTTTAACCATGGATATACGGTACAAATAAAACAGGAAATTCAGAGGCTTGGGATAACACGGGAATTATGTGAGGATAGGACAGAATACAAGAAATTCCTGAAAAGTGCGGTGCATGTGGTGGACAGTAAGGAACTTCCGTCCAGGAGGAAGTGGACGGAGGAGAGGAAGAAAAAATTTAGCGATATCCTCAAGCAGAGATGGGCAGAAAAGAGAAAATTGAAGAAGAAACCAGTTTCATAGTCGCGTAGTCCTTCAGGGCTGTTTCGCGTCAAATAATAAATAATATATACTAATAGGGAATTTAATCTCTACTACTTCTTTTAAATGAATTTCTTTCTGTGATGAATATCTTTGACGATATGAAGGAATGTTTGATGAAAAATGTTGTCAAAATGATTTTTTTTTTAAATGTCACCTTTTCCGAGCGTGTAGTTCGAAAATGGTTTAGCATTTGGATAAACCTATATACAATAGAAGATTTAGATAATTTTATAAAATTTAATTTACTATACAAAAAATTTTCCCGGCGATGGACTGTTTTTGAAAGATAAGGAAAATCCAAAAATTGTGACGTTTTATATCCCTCCCCTACCCAGCTCACCATCTAGACGTCAGGACTTCTGATATATTCATACCCTCAGTACTCTGAACAAGTTTCTAAAAGAATCACTTAGAGCCCTGCTCACGCACTCTTTACCTTCTTTATTGGAGATAAAGGACTATTAATGTTAATACTTTGTGTAATACAGTGTAATACAGTGCTGATCATTGCTTTATTGTATTGATGAACCCCAGGAAGAACATAAAAATGATGATGAGGATGGGATCGGGATGTGAAGATTAGTGATAAGTGTTTGTATCGAGTGTCACGTATGTTATTTTGTTTACATCATTAGTATCATCTAAAAAATTTCACCATTTCCTTTCCCAAGTACGATTACTCGAGCTGGGTTGAACATCTGGAGAGATTTCACCTCTGGTTGGACGGGGAAGGAGAAATCACAGATGTTCAAAAACATGGCTTGCTGATTGATATGTTGGATGATGCAAAGTTTCGAGATCTCAAAGGTCGGATTGCACTAGAAATTCTGAGAGAAGTGGCCATTAGTGACTTGGCGAAAATTATTAAATGAAAAAATTTGGTGCACGCAACACACAACTTTTGCTTACTGCTCAACTTTGAATAGAAATTATTTTCTGGCCATGTTGGGCTATTATCAAATTTTTGAATTGCATTTTTAACTAAGCTAAAGCTAAAATATTGCTGCTAACAAATCATAAATACTATTAAAATAACAAAAGTATCTTTTATTATATCACTCGTTGATTATGGATTATAAAATTCCTTGATTATAGATTGTACCATTCGTTGATTATGGATTGTGCAACTATGAGTTAACAAACGGTTATTTTCTATTGCAAAGTTTACTAAACCGGAATTAGGAGATTTGCTGCCTTGTCTGTTATAGACAGGTCAAAAGTTTCACACTGATTGTAAGTGGATTCTGTTGGAATATCGCAAAGGGAAAATTTATCAAATTATTCACTAATTTAATTTTATAAAAGGTTACATAATGATTTTTCGGAATAAACGGACGATAAATACCTAATTATTGAAATATATTATCAAATCTAGAGTTATTAAAATACAGTAAATATATTTAAGGTTGTAAACGTATCCGTAAAATATTTTTGTACTTCATTTTTTCTTCCACACAAGTACAATGAAATAATGTCTTAAATAATGTCATTGCCTTAAATCCGTGGGTTTTAAATATTTTTTCTCTCCACCACTCTCCATTACATTCTACAACTTTCCATATTATATATATATTTTAATTCTTTGCTTTCCAACGATATATTATACATATACCTTCTGACTATTATTTCCGAGTATTCATTTTCAACCTGAATAAGTATTTTTCTTTTTTTTTCTCCTTTATTTAATTATAAAATTCCTCCAAAAGTTATATTTAGCATTTTTCCACAACTCTTAATAATGATAAATAGTTATTATTTATAATAAACCAAATTAAAGGTACTTTATTGGAAGACATGATAATGTTGGGATTTCACAAAGGGGAAATTCTACAAATTATTCACTAATTTAATTCTCTAAAAAGTTACATGAAATTTTTTCGGAATAAACGTTGATACCTAATTATTTAAATATAATTTAAGATCTATAATTACTACACTACGGTAAATGTATTTAAGGTCATAAACATATGTTTTCTACATCCATGAAATGATTTTATATTTTACTTCTTCTTTCACACAAGTACAATGAAATATTTTTTTTTAACAATGTCATTGCCTTCGTTAAATGGATTTTAAATACTCCTTTCAAACTTAGAAACATTTTAAAAGTTCACATTTAGTTAGTAAATTTCAATTAATTTCCTTGAAAAACATGTGATTTGTGTTAAATAATGTTAGTTTTAAAAGATTATTATTTATAATTTTTTCGCCACAATTGTTTTTCTAAAATTCTCTGCTTTCCTACGATATATTATACGTATCCTTTTGACTAGTATTTCCGGAGATTCATTTTCAACCTAGATAAGCATTTTTATTTTTTTATCCTTCATTCAATAATCGAATTCTTTCAAAAGTTGTGGTTAGCATTTTTTCGTAACTGAACCATATTAAAGGTACTTTAGAGGAAGACGTACATTAACATTGGGCATTTAAGCCCTGTAAAGTGACATCAACGGGAATAAGACCTAAATGATATTAAAGACCACTTAATTATACAATGATACACTGAGTTTAATCAAAATCGTTAGAGCCATTTTTGAGAAAATTGTAAAAATGTGTTTCAGCGTTGATATAAAGTGGCACTTCCGGTGAGCCGATTTTAAGGGAAAAGTTGCTAGGACATCTAAGGCTTATACCTATCTTAAGTATGTAATATCAGTTTCGTACGACTTTTCATTTTTGAGCTAGAGTGTTCACAGACACACAGACCATTTTTCAGGACTTGGTTATTTGGACTCAGGATACATCAAAAGGTGTATTTCCATTGAAAACTCAGACTTGAAAATTTTCACGATCGCTTGTACATAATATTTACCCTTACTATACATTACATGCATAGGTAAGTAAAAATCACCCCTGCATTAAATCCGATTGTGAGTTATACCCAGTTTGTCAATAGGAAGCAACTAACCACAGAAACTGGAGTTTCTAATATAACTGAACTTAAATGAATGGCGAAATCTTGTGATTATGAAGATTTAGCCACCAAAATAGTGTTATACCAATTTGTCTGTGGATTGAATAATCCAGATATTCAGACAAGATTGTTTGCCATGAAGGACTTGACATCTTCAACTGCCTTAGCCATTGTGAAATCATGGGAGAGGTCCAAGATGGATGTGCAAGAAATTAGGAGACCAGTCAAATAAAAAATTAATAAAGTTTCCGTTTCGAATAGAGCAAACTACGTCAATAATTAAGCTTTAAATGTGAGGTCACATTGTAAAAGAATTTTCTATTCCCAAGCTCACTCTGAAATGCAAGAAATGTGGAAGGATTTGTCATGTTGCCAAAGTTTATAAACAGAAGATGAGTCGAACCAGTAATGTTTTTAACTTAACCTCCCAAAATCATGAAGATGAAGACCCCAACACTTCCAATTTCATTGTAGCCAATTGATCGGATCCCACATGTTCTAAACCTTATAGTTATTCATCCAGACAACCGGGTAATACACTGGATACTGGTGAAAGTCTAGGACAACTGAACTGGCTTGCTGCATCGTCTAATGCACCTTTAAGAGTTAGAGACAGAAAGTTTGTGGGTGAAAGTGTTTTCAGGGTATCAACAGCTTGTAGAGATCTATTTACAACAAAAATTTTAATTAATAAGATTCAAATTGAACTTGAAATTGACTCAGGATGTTCTAAAACTCTCATCACCTAACATCATTTAAAAGGACCTTCTGCAATACTGAACTTAACTTAACAGACAGGACAGGAGGGCGATACCTCGATAGTTTTAGCAGTTTAATCTGTCTCCCTTGTTATGTAATGGGCAAAAAACTGCCACATTCCAGTCCTGTGGCATCTTCATTTCTGTCCAGATGTCATACATAAGGTTGTAAATCTCCTCCACCCGTGTCTCACCACCATATTTCACAACCTCATTCGGAATACTGTCTATTCCAGGAGCTCTGTTATTACGGTGTGCTCGGATTATTTCCACTATTTCCTATCTCTCTGATGGTATTTCTTCTTCCTCCAACACCATCGAGTCTCTTTCATAATGGTGCACTTTTTCTTTATTAATTGATGATGCTGTGTTCGGGTTTAATAGTTCTGCGAAAAACTGCTTCCATCTTTCCAAAACAAATATTTTATCTCCTACTAGACTTTCCTCTTTATCTTTGATGAATCCCAGCCTGGGTATATAGCCATTCTGAAATTCTTTCATGCTTTTATAAAATTTTCTGGTTCGTTTAGCTGCAAAATCTTCCTGAAGTTTTTCCAGCTTTTTATTTTCATAAATCCTTTTCTTTTGCTTGCGTATGATCTTTGCAGCCTTTCTTTTGACATTATAATCTTCAGATGTTTTTCGGGTCCTCCGTTGGATTATTTTCTGTCTGACATTATTGTTTCTTCAGTAGCCCTAACGCAGTCATCATCAAACCAGTCATTTTGGTTTCTTCTTGGTGTGGTGCCTATAATATCTTCTGTTAGTTCTCTGAGAATATCTTTAAGATTTTTCCACTTTTCCTCTATATTCATACTGGTAGACACTTGTTTTCTCAGCCTTTCCCGACCACCTACTCATTTTAGTGAATGACTTTGATGTGTGATGGTTTGCAAAATAAACTTTCTTTAGGAGAGAGGATTGTCCATAGAAAATGTACATATAAACATTTTTTTATCAAAACAGATTTTGAATAATATGACTCTTAATTTATATTATGTATTTAATTTACCATGTTCTTTCATTTGTATTCTATTATATTCACCATAATGTTTCTTACATATGTAAAGTAATAATAGCTTTATTTCTAATAATTTACATGTATAAAATCCATACCTAACAAATACTAAAGACATAACTTATGGTAATAACCGTGTGAGGAGACATATGTAAAATATATGGTTGCTTTCCTCCTTAGGGGGAAGGGGTGCTGTGGATTACTTACTATTATTATTAACTATAAATATTATTACATGTATTTGGCAAGTGGATTATGGCAACACTGGATTTTGGCAGGAGGACGCCAAGACATTGTAGCTTGGGTAAGTATGGAAGTTATATATGTTGTGCTTAGTATTAATATTTTAAGTGTAATAAAGTGCTCCACCCCTGTTCATTGTTTTATTGTATTGATGAACGCTAGAAAGAGCATAAAATGAGAAATCAAACAGTAAATAAAGACTTTTTTTTTAGATAATGAGTGGAGCAGCATGATAATAATATTTTGCATACATTTACTAACAGATACACTGATAATTTAATAATTCTGGCTTTAGAAAATAAATTAACTTACTTTTTCTTCTTTAGAACTCGACCCACTACCAACAATGGGAAACCCATTATGAGTATTCTTAGACAAGGCTTCCCAGATAGTATGATAACTTGGGACTAGTGGTAATGTGATTAGTGGCTTTTGAGAAGAAGAAATTATGTCTTTTACTTTAATGTGAGTTAGAAGAGGAGGAGGTTCTCTCTCTAGTAATGGAATTCCCATATACATACTTAATCTGAGTAACATTGGCTGAAAAAAATTAATTATATAAATATACATATACTTTTTTTATGTGTATTAAAACATATACTTTAGCAATACATAAGTGTATGCATAAAAAAATTGGACAATTATATCATATTTATCTCTAGTATTCATTATAAAAATTTTGCCAGCCATGTGATAAAAAGCCAATGTATAGCAAACTAATAAATAGAGTGCTACTAGGTATACTAGGTTTTGGAAGTAAAGAGTTCTTCTACATCAGCTGTATTGTCTTCTAAAAGATTTTATCAGTCAAATAAAAAATTATTAATAATTGAAGCAATATTTTAATCTATGGGAGGAGTTATATAGATTTCTTAATTTGTTTGATCTATACGTAACTATATAACCTAGAAAAATATTGTGATTTACCAAAGAAAAATGGAATGGGGAGAATGAAATTTTGGAACGGAAGTGTGAGGTAGATGATGTAAGGATACAGCATGTATAATAATTGCTGTGTTATTGGATTTAATGTCCAAAGAGAGGAGTGAGGGTACGGAGCCCTCCCTCTCTCATGATAGGTGATAAGCCCCCTCCTATCATTGGATAGGGAAAGCGTAGGGATATACCACGGGCCTGTGACCATTCAAGGCTTCTGGGACCTTATGTCTAAAAATGGTACCACGGGCTGGTAGTCTGCTCGCGGTTTGTCAATCGTCGACGTAGTGTTCATATGTTAGATGCACCTCAGCTGCATGACTCCAGCTCTCCGGTTGCATACTGCTGAGGGACAGCAGCTAGAGAAGTAGATTTAGTACTTTCCGAGGATGTAACTATATGGTGGCATTCTCACCTTCCTGTCATGGGGGAAAAGGAGAGCCAGGAGCCCTATCAAGGTCTTTGGACTAGGTATGGCTCCATCCATCCCCTACCTCTAGACGGCATATACTCATGTGTCCTGAGGAGATGCTTCATTCCTAGTAGAGCCTGAACAACTCACTATTTTTTTTTTTTTTTTGTTGCCAATTAACATTCTCTCATAGGCGCCCTAAGATTCTCCTCAGAATTACCCTTTCAAAGCAGGTTAATGCTTTTATTGCTTAGGGTCCACATTTATACACCATATGTGACAATTGGCCCTATCAGTGTCTTGTAAAGTATAAACTGAGTGTTACGGCTAACAAGCTTGGTTTTGATTAGCTTTAAAATGGAGAAATAGGCTGCTATTCTGCTTTTAACCTCTTCTTCATTCTCGTTATCTTTGATGATAGAGCCAAATTAAGAAAAGCTTCTGACTACTTCGAAGTTGTAGGGGCCCATTACAAAGTGAGTCTGTCTCTGGTCAAGTGACTTCTTACCCAATACTTCGTTTTCTCCTCATTAATATGCAGGCCGATCTTTTTTGCTTTGACATCCATGGCTTCGAAAGCCACCCTAATGTTCTGAAGGGATCTACCGAAAATGACGACATCATCTGCATGTGCCAGAACTTGGTTTATTTTTGTAAATATTGTTCCTTCCTGATTTATTCCTGCTCTATTTATAGTTGCTTGTAGAGCAATATTAAACAGGAGAGGATCTATTGGGTCCTTCCTGTCCTAGGCCACTTTCCACTGCAAAAGGTTTTTGATAACCCACGGGTTTTTACTTAGCAGATTGTGCTCACCATTGTGTATTTTACTAATCAAGTTAGTTTACTAGGCAGCCCAAAAATCAATGAACAGCATCCAAATTTTCTGCTGATATTCCTTCATATTCTCAAATATTTGCCTCAGGGCGAAGATCTGTTCAACATATGGAAGGAGCCTGTTGTACAGAGATATGGAAAAATTGTATACGCAATGTTAAGCAAACTAATCTCTCGATAGTTGCTGCATACCGTTGGATCTCCCTTTTTCTTGTATTCAGGCACTAATACAGCCTCATTCCATTCCTTAGGTAGCGTCTCCTCTTCCCATATCTGAGCTATGGGAACTTCATGTAGTTCCTGTAGTTCACTGGTGACTTCTTGATGTGCTGCTTTAAACAATTCTGCTCGGAGTCCATCATTACAGGTTGATTTATTATTTTTTAGTTTATAAAAAATGTCTTCAATGTCCTCTACATTGGGTGGAATTGTTTCCGAATCTTCATCATTAATACCCACTGGTAATTGTACATGGTTTTCCAGACAGTCCTCTGCTTCTCTCGGGTCCAGTAAGCTTTTGAAATATTGCTGCCACCTTTCTCTCTCGCACTTCTTCTTCTAGCATTAGTATGTTGCCATAGTCGTCTTTGATTAAGTCTGGTCAGTCCACATTTAATGCTATTCACCATTTTGTAGAACATGCGGGACTCATTTCTATTTCTTGAGTTTTCAGTTCCCTTAATCTACTTCCTTAATGCTTCCCTCTTCTTGTTTCTAACTAATTTTTTCATGTGCATCCTGGAATCTTTGTACTCCTTGTAACTCAGCTGTGTCATTCGACTAATCCACATTAATCTTTTTTCATTCTGTTTCTGAATTGCCTGCTCACATTCTTCGTTAAGCCAATAGTTACAAGGATGTATTCTTTTTTTCTCCACATATTTCTTTGGCAGGCAGGGCTAATCCTACCTTGATACATCTCCATCTGCTTTCACTTGTCGCTGGAGCTTCACCAACTGTCCTGCTCATGACGATCTCATGAAACTTCTCCGAAAACTTAGTTGTCATTTATTCTGTCTTTAAGCCTTCTGTGTTCCACTGCTTGTATCGGACTTGTATTGTTTTCTTTGCAGCGCATTTTATCCTTTGTTGGAGTTTCAACATAACAAGGTAATGATCCATGTTAACATCATATCCTGTATATGATATTACATCATTTTCACAATTAAAATTTCCGGAGGATACCATCAAGTAATCAATTTGACTTGCTGTGATGCCATCCAGAGAATGCTATGTTTCTTTATGAACATTTTATAAAGGAACATAGTGCTCATGACAGCCATGGATTTTGAAGTTGCAAAGCTTACCATTCTGTATCCATTGTCATTAATTCTATGGTGGAAGCTATGAACTCCTATGGAAGGTCTCAGCTCCTTTTCCTTTGATGATTTCCATATCGTAACTGGGACAAGTACTAAATGCATCTTCCAATTATTCAAAAAAAGAGTATTTTTCTGCTCTTCGTACTTCTCTTATGTGGAGGCATTAATGTGTAGTTTTGCATAGCCTTTCCTTAATTGCTTGGAAGTTATTAGGCTTGAGGATTCTATTCGATTAACAACCATAAATGCAACTCCAAATTCATGCCTATTTTCGCTTCCACTATATTGCGTTTTGAAATTCTTGCCCTTGATATCACCTTTTCTAGTCCATCTCATCTCCTGTATTGCCAAGATGCCCAGAGAGGCTTTCTGCAACAAATCAGTAAGCTCTTTAAGAGCTGCAGCTCTATATAAAGTACTTACGTACCAGGTTCCAATTTTATATATCCATTTCCGAGGTCCATATCTCATTTTCATAAATCAATTATACATTCGAGGCTTCGTTGAGTGTTCATAACAGGGAGATTTTTACAATTCATGGGGAGTTGGCCCATGAATCAACCCTCCTCATTTATCCAGGCTTGGGACTAGCTGTGGTCCTAGTATAACTATTTCCATTGGCGGAGTTTCAGTCTCAGGTTGTTCTGGGGTTATTAATTAGGTCCATGGGTCACCAGAGTCACCTTATCTGATAAAGTATAATTGACTTTTATGCAAGAACAAGTAGTACAGTACCCTAAGACTTCATGGAGAGGAGAGCGTAAGAAATGAAAAACACCTTATCAATTTGTGGATAATGATATGCAAGTGGGAAAATCTTTCTTCACTCACAAAAGGATACACAAAATAACCTTCTCGAACCTAAAAAAACAAAACATATTATTGACTAATTCATCCATGATTGTGGCTTAAGGCAGTATTTTGTCAATATTAAAGTGAAGAGGTGCAGAAATTGGCAACGATAATCTATCATTAATAGCAGGTACAAAAATTATTTAGAGAAAAGAGCTACTAAACATTAAATATAAAGCTTTAGATTACCCAATAAAGAGGATCTCCTATACTGCAAAACTGGAAGAAAAATTAAGGCAGTATTTTGTCAACATTAAAGTGAAGATGTGCAGAAATTGGCAACGATAATCTGTCATTAATAGCAGATACAAAAATTATTTAGAAAAAAGAGCAACTAAACATTAAATATACAAGCTTTAGATTACCCAATAAATGGGCCCTCCTATACTGCAAAACTGGAAGAAAAATTAAGAACATTGAGTCTAGAAAGTGATATAAAAAAAGCAGTGATTTATTTTCAGGACCTATGTCTTGGAAATGAAAAGAGAAGTTTGTGGTTAGTACAACATATCAATCAAAAAGACATAGAGTACCATGTTTTTAATAGTTAAAGATTTCACTTACCAAATTTATACAGTTTCCAATAAATCTTGCAGTAAACACAACTAAGAAAATAGGGATGCCCAACGTCACATTGTTACAAGATTCCAACATCATTACACAGATGGTGAACGTAGTCCTGAGAGTTCCACAGAGTTGTGCAGCCCCACATAAAAGAGCAAATTTATTTGGTCTAGCCCAATCTACCTGCAAAAAAAAAAAATTAATAATCCTTTAATAACTAAAAATTAAATAATGATTCATTAGTATTACACTTTTACACAATTTGTCAGATAGTGCCAGGAATATGTTCCTTCTTATACCAAGAACTTTACTTCATTATTTATGTTCATGAAATTTATTTAGTTTGTAAAATATTTAATAATTTTCTTATGATGCTCGCTATTCACAGAAGATTAACTTTTATTCTTCGTCCATTGTATAATCAGAAACTCTAAAATTTACAATCTATCGAACTGTTTCCTCTAGAATCAATTTAGTTCCATAAATGAAGAGAGGCCAAATTTTCCTTTCTAATTTCTGGAAATCGACGGTTTATTTCTAAAATCTTGTAAGTCCAATTATTAAAATACTAAACTCTTTTAAATAGCTGATGCTAACTTATTGACTTCAATACTTATAATGTGAAGTGTTATGTTTTTAAAAATTTCAGGGATTTCTCCATATAAAACAATACACAAAATATTTACTTTTCTCTTACAGAAATATAGATTTTTTTTATTTCATTGTCTAACATCTTTTTATAAATACAAAACTACGAAAACTCTAGTTCTAAAAATAAAAAAATTACAGTTATTTAAAGTTAGACTTTGTAAAATCAAATTTGTACTTAACCTCCATTACTTTACATAGAATTCATTGATGAGATGATTCAAAGGATAACATTTTAGAATAATACATTAAGTGATAAAAACAAATTCAATGAAGGTTTTTTATTTAACTTTTTTCTAATGAATATTTTGTTTTAATTATGAAAAATTTTCAGTGCAATAAGTAAATTTCTATTCAAGTTCTAATAATTTAAAAGTTACAGAAAAACATTATTACTGTTTTCGGATAAGATCTATTTAAAGTTTCTGCAATCATTCTTCCCCAAATATTTCCAATTAGAATATGAGGCACAAAGATACCATGACACAGTTGACATCCCATCAATATGCAAGTACCAAAATAATAATAAAGACCAAATAATGCTAAAGGTAATGAACCTATGTGACCTGTAACAGAATATTTCACAAATATAAATATAAAATCTCCATCTACATCCAAATATCCTAATGTGTAAATATATTGTAAAAATGTATCTTTATAATTATATAAAAGACTATTTAATAATCTGTTTTCAACATCTCTTAATATTTTCATGGTAATATTAATTATAATTGTTATTATTTTATTTTGATTTTTTAATTTAATTTAATTTTTATTTACTTCAGTAATCTGAAGCTCACTTTAAGCCAATTTTATTGTTTTCCTAGAGGTTATTGTGTGAATAAGAAAATGATATCTTATTTTTTATAATTTTCATTTATACCACCAGACATGAGGACTCTTAAACGAACTAAAATTCTTCCAGAATAAGCGATTTATTTTTTCTCTGGTAAGGAAAACTTTGATCAATATCAAAAAGTTAACAAATGAAGTTACAGATGGGTACATAACCTTAAAATATTTTAAATGTAATGACTATTATTCCTTCCATAATATTATCCTCACGAAAGTTTCTGCAGCTGTCATTTTTTGTGAGTTGACAGCAATAAAGATCAAGTGATTATTCTTTTACTTGAGATCATAGAATTAATCTTTCAGATAATATTTGCATTCTGGAAACAACTTTCGGGCCCCAAATCAACCATGAATGAAATGGATGTGTTTCAGCCTGTGCATTACCAAACAAAGCTTAAGTAATGTGGAAACAGATAACTTAGTTTGTCGACCATATATTCTCTTCACATTTGGTCCCAGATCTCAATTCTAAGGTCACAGGGAACAAGTTGGTATGTCAAGATGTGGTCCTCATGAGTAATGTGTATTGCAATGGTTTCCAATGCCTTCTGCACAATAACAATAAGTAGTTAAACCAAAAATTTAAATCTCCCCGAGGTATAGAGGAGAGCTGTAGGTTACAACCTCTTCCAAGACTGTATGCCGGCTTCAGAGTTGATCATAATTTGAGACCAGATTATCATGCAGTAAAAATAAAAAAAAAACATGCAGCTAAAATCCACATTCCGTAAGATAGTGTAACTAACATATAAAAATGTGCAAAATCATCAAAATTGTTTAATTTGTAATATTAATACATCGAAATATCATCAGATCTTGAATTAAACGAGAAATAAAATTAAAATGTAACATTGAAAATGAAATTCCATATTATAATCAACGAACGATCACAATATATAATATAATAAACCAATAAATTATGATTAACCTAAATCTTGAAGAAAGAGTAATTTAAACAATAATAAGGATTACATAAATCTAACATTGACTTAATGCCCTTTTCAATCATTTAACAACAAAAATTTCAAGATAAAACACTTGGATGTAACATCTATTATTTTTTCTCTCTACAGAATAAGGTCGAAATAATTAACAGACAAATTATCAAATATATTTGTTTAAATTGGCTAATTGGTTCATTATCTGAAATACAAGGAATTAGATAATGCAATATACAAAAGGTTTGAAGGAGTTAAAGTTACCTGAATATTATATAGACTAGACCAATTTTAGAATATTTAAATAGGAATATTTAACTTTTATTAAAAATAATAATGAAAACTTCATCTTTTTATTGAGTTGAAATTTCTAATATTTGAATGAATGAAAATAATTTTATTATTCTGGGACTAGTGTCTCTTTAGAACAAATCACAAATACAGAATATATATTAATATTTTGGTGTGTACATGAAATACAATTTAATATTTGCAGGTATCTGGATGTACTTTGAGGTTTTTACAACTTAGGTTTTTAAGTGCATTTCGTGATCAATCGGATTGGGAATGGAGTAGGTGTTCGAAGAGAAGAGATTTGAAAGAGGATATCGATTTTGGGTGTCGAATATCTGAAGGTATAGAGTTCCAGAGGGAGACAACTTGTATTAAAAAGGATTTATCAAATGCAGCAGTTCGGTGAGGAGGAGGATAGAGGTTGTACGCACAGTATCTGGTGGGATGGGATTGAAAGGAGCGTGTGAATTGTAGGATCTGTAGAATATAGGCAGGTCGCCATGTTGTAATGGCTTGGTATAGGAAGGTAGCCAGAAAATATAGACGGCGGTAGGATGGATCAAGCCTTAACTTGGTGTAGAATTTGGTAATATGCGTATCCCTTGAGATCCCTAAGATAAAGCGGATTGAGCAATTCATTAAAAGTTTAAGTTTGGCTTCGAGTTCTCCCGAGAGTCCACCATACACTATGCAGCCATAGTCGAAGTGGGGGAAAACAAGAGAGGAGACCAGGAGTTGACGGGTTTTGAATGGAAGAAGATAACGTAGATGGTTAAACTGTTTCTGGATGGATATAGTGCAGCGGGAAATTTGGGAGATGTGTGGTTTCCAGGAGAGGCTTTGATCAAGGGTAATGCCTAGGTTTTTAACGGTAGTATGGAAGGAGATAGGTGAGTTGTTCAGAAGAAGATTAGGAGGTGTTGTAATGGATTTGAGGAGTGAGGGGGATCCGATCAGGATGGCTTCTGTCTTCTCCGTATTGAATGTCAGCTTATTAAGATTTGCCAAGGCGCATATTCTATTGATGTCTTGTTGCAGTTTCAGGATGGCATTTGAGGAATCTGTCGGGTTAAAGGAAAGATAAATTTGGACGTTATCGGCCTATAGGTGATATTAATGTTGATGGAAAAGAGGGTGGGGAATAATGAGGAACCTTGTGGGACACTTCTGGACAAAGGTAGAGACATTGATTGAGGGTTATTAGGAACTACAACGTACTGGGAGCGATCGGTGAGAAAGGATTGGAACCACTTAAGGGTACTGGATGATAAGGATATATTTTTAAGTTTGCTTAGGAGGATATTATGGTCAACTGAGTCGAATGCTTTAGAGAAATCAATAAGGATCAGGATGGTGAGTTTCTGTTGATTTATGGCTGTGTAGTGATCTTGGGAGATTTTAATGAGGGCGGAATGAGTGGAGTAGTCTGGTCTAAAACCAGACTGGAAGCAGTTCAAATGTTTATTTTGTTCAAGATATTGGGATAGTTGAGATCGTACTATTCGCTCCAAAGGTTTGGAAAGGTTAGACAAGAGGGAAATTGGATGGAAATCATTAGGGGTTTTGGGGTTAGAGATGTTGTTCAGAGGACGAACAAGAGCGGTTTTCCAGGTGCTGGGAAAAGTGAAACTTTGTAGTGAGAAATTATAGATATGATAAAGGACTGGGAAAATGGATGGAAGTGAGGATTTAATTAATTTAACTGGGATATTATCTGGTCCGAAATCTTTGGTTTGGTATTTACCGATGGATTTAAGGAGGTAGTCAGGTGTAATATGTGAAAAGAAAAATGATTGGGATTAAAGGGGGGGTGTAGGAGGGGTGAAGCTGGTGCTTGGACAGAGGGATCGGATGAACAGGAGACAAAATAAGTGTTGAGTATGTCAGCTGAAATAGAGGTAGTCTGGGTTTGGGGGGATTTGCCTAAGGATAATTTATGGAGGTTTGCCCACATAGCTTTGGAGTTTGGTGTGCTGGATAAGGATTGTTGGTAGTGGTGGGATTTGGCACGATCTATCATGGATTGCGTACTGTTTTGAAGCAGCTTGAAATTCATGTAGTCTTCTGGGAGTCGAGTGTGCTTAAACCTTCGTCTTGCTGCATCTCTTCGTTTGATGCAATTTTTTATCGCAGACGTCAACCAAGGGGCTGGGGAGTACTTGATTGTCCTGACTTTAATAGGAGCGTGACGGTCTAGGATAGTGTGCAGTTGATTGATTAAGTTTTCTACCAAAAAGTCAACGGTTAGAAGTGTAAGTCCCATTGGATTGCGTCAAGATCGGGCATCAAAGTTTCGGATGATAGGAGATTAAGGGTTCTGAAAGATATAGATCGAGGACTAAATAGAGGAACAGAAAGATTATAGGAGATCTATATGAGATCGTGAGCAGACGAAAACGGAACCGGGTGCTGTGATGAGGTGAGGAGTTTATCAGGAGAGTCAATAATGCAAAGATCTAGCCAAGAGTCTGAGTATTGGGTGTGATGGGTAGGGTTGTACGGAACTATATAAAGATTAAGAGAGTAGAGGAGGTTTAATAAATAGGCTTGATTAGAGGAAGGAAATAATAGATTGGTATTGAAATCTCTGAACAGAGCAATAATGGAATAGGAAGGGCTCCGTTCGTAGAGGATGGTATCGAGTGTTTCATCAAAGGGGATTCTAGGAGGTCGGTAGATGGCACCAATGAGCAATGAATATGAGGAAGTGGATATTTCAGCAAAGAGATATTCGATATGTGGGGAGATGGAGAGAATATTATACATTCCAAAATTAATTTATTAAAATTTAAAGACTTTTTAAGAAACCTTAGGAATAACCTATATTTGACCTATATTAACCTATATTAATAACCTATATTAACCTATATTTGAGGTTTTCAAGTATTAAAATATTAGTGTTGAAGCTGTTTTTCTAAATTATCAAAAAATATATATATATTTTTGGGAATTATGTTCTTTCTAAAAAAAAAAAAAAAACATTAAATTCTTTGATAGAAATTTTTTTTTTCTTAACTGTTCTACAATGTGCATCTATCAGTGATTTCCTATCACACCCAATTGATTATTCATAAGGCGTACAGAACTTTCTTATCAAATTTCAACTTAGGATATTTCTTTTAGTTTTTTTTAATTTTTGACCAGAAACTAGATTTTACTTTCAGCATTATTATTTATTTATTTTTATAATAATGAAATTACTATAAATCAATTAAAAGCCAGATGGGATACTGAAGGGCTTGAGTGCTGAAGGGGAATGAGTGAGAATTCAAGTAAAAAAATATCAATAAATGACTTACAGAACCGCTTATTCTAGGAAAACAGCTTTTTATGATCAAATACTTTAGGCAAGTTATATTTCAAGAATATTTCTTAATTGTGTTTACTTCTTCCTTTTGTAATATTAAATTCAATTTTTGCTTGTCACAGAATAATATAACTTCCTGATATTTTTTATTTTGAATAATGAATTTAATTTTAATGATATAGTAAAATAAAAAGGTAAATATTAACATACATATACATTTGCATTAATAAATCATATAATTTATCACAAAAGTATGAAAATGTGCAATTTAATGCAACAAAAATCAAAAGCATGCAATTTTATCCAAAAACGGCAAAATGTGCAATATAAAATTTAATATGTAATTCTACAGATCCTGAAACAGATAGATATTTGGGTCCGGAGTTTTTACAAGCAAGCTAATAAAATGTCCAATAATATGGAGATCAAGTTTCTAATCATAATATACAGAACTTGAAGACAATATTTGACTGACCAACTTATTTCCTGTGACTAGAATTCTATTGTCAAGAACAGTGCTTGCCTTAGGATACAGCAACCAGGGCAATCGCACCGGGGCGCCGACCTGGATTGGCTCCCGTTGGGGGCGCCAGCCGATCTTCAGGGGTGGTTGCCACTTTTCAGAAATTAAAAACGCATTAAAATAATTAATTAATTCCTATCAATTAAGCAATTGAGTCAGAGGAATGTTGAACGGAATAAAATTCTAATCTTACATAATATAAAACAGCTTAAGAAACAAATATAATTTTTTTAGGGAGAAAGATGACGTCATTACCCAAGGGTACTAAATGTCTAAGGCCAGCACTGGTCAAGAATTCTTCAATGGAAGTCCTAAGGTTTTTTAAATCTTTTTTTGTAAGGAACTTCCCACTTATTAACATATTAATATCTAATAAAATATTATTTAAGTATATATATATAAATATTCCAATGTAACGCTTCAATAATAAAGTTATGAGTTACTATTATTTATTATGTTTGCACTATAAATATTAAACAGTGTATAAAGCATGAATAACTTGGACAAATCAACCTGTAATGATTTTTAGTAACAATAAAGTTCTTCCTTGATAAGCTACAGCCTAAGAGATTGGAAATAAAATGAAAAAAAAATGTTAAGACAAAAAACATCAACTTAAAGTTTATTACTAATGGAGATTTTTTATTTATTTTGTTTTTAAAGGCAGACAGGTACAAAATAATTGTGTTTCAATTATTTCAGTTCAATATTATATAAATTAAAATATAAAGATGTAGTGTACCAGCTTTAGATCATTTTCACAAGGACTTATGATTCTATTGATATTAAAAAGTTGTATTATATTGTTATAGAAATGGAAATAATAGAGAAACTATCTAGGTAATCAATTAAAGATTTTTGGATTATGGGAGATAGATGTGTATAAAGAAATACAGAATTATTAAAGTATCAATAAAGAAATGGAGGGTGGAGTAGCTCAGTGGTAGGACACTGACCTTCCCATGCTCGAAACCCGGGTCCGAATTCCAGATCATGGCAGAAAAATTATTTTATTCTGTTTCATCAGCCCCAGGGTAATCCTGGGATCAAGAGACCCTTCTGGGGCACACACAGCCTCTATAAAATAAATAATTAATTAAGGGGGAAAACCTGGCGGTTGAGCGTGATCTCAGTCAAATCACCTCCTTGCACAACCGTTGACTAAGAAACAGTACTTTCCCTAAATAGTACTGAACCCAAAAACCTTCATGGGTTGTAGGGGTACAGGTTTTTATTTTTTTTTTTTTCCAAAGAAGTAATCAGCACTATGAATTCAGTAGCAGATATGATTTAGACAAAGAATGATAGCTCAGTCTATATCAAACCTTTGTATTCATTAGGTCTTGTTCTATTATTCATTGCAAATTAAATTAAATTGAAATTATTTTTAAAACAAAAACTATTGAAATAATTTTTTTTTTTAAATAAGTGATACTTTAAAATCAATTTAGAAAATAAGTTATTTTTTAGATCATATAAGTAAGCAAACACAATACTTCAGTGAAATATTGTAATCGAATTTCTAAGGAAAAAGATTGAATGTCTATGTTATATATTTCCTTTGCAATAATGACTGCCTAAAATGGCCTTCTAAAATATAATACAAGTCTTTACTAGTCAAAATTAAATCTTCACAAGGTCACAATAAAATAGAACAATGATTAAAGTTTGTTTTTTTGTGATAAAATAAAACTAAGAACAAACTACAACCACCTAGCAACTGCAATAAGTGTATACTGATGCTTGATAAAACATCATAGCATATTAGGCAACCATTATAAAATACAATTAAAATAAATGTTGATGATTTTAAATATAAAGAGAAAGAATGAGTTACTTTCATTTTCTGTAAATAAACTTCGGAAGACACCTCCAGTATTTTGAAAAAAAAAGAGACCTGAGGCAGAATATTCATTCTCTTTCTGGCATTTAAGCTAAAATAGAAATTTTTAATTAAAATGAATGCTTCAACAATAGAAATTGATGAAAATCCTTCCCTATTGAAATATATATATATATATGGAATGGTACATGCTATATATACATGGAAAGCCATGCTACCTGAGTCTCCCCCCGGGTATGTGAGACCCATCAGCCTACTGGAGGCAACTCACACCAACCGGTCGTAAGACTGATGACCCTATCCCGTGTATTTAAATCGGGAATCGAGATGTGGTTTACCAGGATGTTAATAGCCTCCTTGAGGTTCGGTCCATGAGCGGTGTGTTTCGGAGAAAGAAATATAGGTCCTCCTGCTGACACCAAGCAGCCATAATCCATGGATCTAGATCTATTTGTCACTGTCCTGGAATCCCAATGAGTCGGTGGGAAGGACATTGCCAGACTGGTCATTGCCAAAGGGATCGGCTATGGAGTTAAGGCTGGCCTGCCGCTGCACCATGGAGACCATGGTTCGTAGCAACGTGAGTTGGGTGGTCCCCTCCAGACTATCTGAGCTCCCGCGAGCAGCGAATGTCTGTAAGGAGACCACATCTCGTAGCCAAATATCTTCATGGTCTGTAGTGCCAAACGAAAAAAAAAAAAAAAAAAAAAAAAAAAAAAAATATATATATATATATATATATATATATATATAAGTTAAGCGTAGCGAGCTTGAAACACTTAAAAAAAAATTCTAGGGTTAAGAAATAACACGCATGAAGATGAAATCAAGACTGGTTTATTTCTCCTTCTAATCCTCTATAAATACATTCTGAGATTGTTTACATCACTGCATTTGGTATTAACGCTAATACTATCCCGCTCCGTACCTTAACTCCTCCCCCACCAGTTTACGGATATCCTTCGTAAACTTATAAATAATAAATAAAACCAACAAAACAAAAAGAAATAAAACAGATACATATCTACAAAAATTCTTGCACCTACTGTAGCAAAGGTACGGAGTGTTCAGTATTTACAATTTAATCAAACAACCAAAAAAAAATTTCATATACAATAATAAATAACCAAACAAAATACACTGTCCTTCTTGCAAACAAACTACACATTTCACTGCACGTTTCTTCACATATATACACTACGTCGTGTATGAACGCTATATACACACAATACAAAACAAAAGAAATAAAAAATGATCTCCTGAAATACTTAAAAACAAAAAAAAATTCTCTTTCCGAAGATGAGGGGACTCCAACTCTACGGTTGCTGTGGCTCTGAAATTGGGAGTTTTAATTCTTCTATATGAACCGTTCTTCTTTTCCGTGGTTCTTTGACACTCTCAATAGTCACGACATTATGCTCCCTAATGACTATCACCCTGAATGGCCCCTCTGCCATTCCTTCCCCCTGTTAGACCCTATCCTGCGATACACGATGGATCCGATCCTCAATTCCCCTGCTATCTCCTTTACTTTCACATTCTCCCGCGCCACTCTTTTACGCTTTTCTCCCTCTATCTTCCCTTTAACCTTCTCCCACAGATTGCCCAGTGCCATTTTATTGCTGATGATTCTTCTCGTCATTTCCTCATCCACAGCTGTGCTTTCCCAGTCTCGTTGCCGCCCGCGTAGTCCGAAGAGGATTTCAAATGGAGAGAACCCCGTTACCGTATGGATCGAATGGTTGTATGCTGCCACCGCCTTCCGCATTGCCATGTCCGGCTCCAGCCCTTTTTCCACCTGGTATACTCTGAGGTGGTCACTGAGAGTGCTATGCAGCCTTTCTATACTCCCCCTACCCTTGAAATGCCACTTTACCCTTAAGCTCTTCATTTCCTCTCTGATTTTATCATTGTCGAATTCCCTACCTCCATCGGACGTTATGCGATCGGGCACTCCGTAAAATTGGAACCACGTCTGAAGAGCTCCGAAGACTGTCTCTGCTGATCGGTCCAGCACCCGGTGTGCCATCGCGGCTTTGCTAAAGAGGTCTATGAGCGTGACCCACTTGTACCCTTTCCACGTGAACGTATCCACCTGCAAGTCGCTGAGCGGTGCCTCGACTGTGGGTGTCTCCTCCTGCCTTGTTCTGGGAGGGTGTCTATCGTATTTCGTACTTAGGCAAATCTCACACGCCCCTATGACTTATACCTTGATTTGGAGTGTCCTCTCTCCCCCGTACAGCTTCTCCAACACTCCACGCGTCATAATGGTATTGGAGCTCCCGGTGTATACCAGGCGCCTCTATTACTGGTAACCAGCAGCTTTTCCCTCGAATGCTATAATTTACTAGCGTGCGGTCACCTCTCGCCTGACACTCTCCTCAGATCCTCTCTACTGCTGGCTGCCGTCCGCTTCTTCCACTGCCTCTCCTCCCTTCTCCGCTCCTCTCGTTTTCCCGGCTTACTGGGTCCTCTGGTTCTTCCTCGGTCTTGGTGGTTGCAGATTCTTCTGAAGCCTCCGTCGATGAGTCACGTCTCCTGGACTGCACCCTTCTTCTCCTCAGATCTTGCGCATTCACCTCCATCGGCTCTGCTCGTTGTGGGTCTCTGTCCCTTCTCGAATAGATGTACGGACACTGCCTCGCAATGTGTCCTTCCGTCCCGCACTCGAAGCATTTCGTGCGGGGACACTGTGCCACCAAGTGTCCGCTCTTCCCACAGCCGTGACATTTTCTGTCCTCTTTTCATTGGCTAGCCCTCGCTCTATTCTGCCCTGGTCTTCGTTCCGCTCCCATGTGCTTCTCTCTCCCGTTGTATGCGGACTCTCTCCTTCTCCAGGTCATCGGTGTACTCCTAGGCCTCCTATAGCCGATCCGATTCCAGCCTGGTTCCTCCACCTCTAGCCGGCTTTCTTCCTCTCGGGCGCTGGAGTCTACCATCTCTTGAGCGCACTCAATAAATGTTCTTTCCCGGGGTAAGCCGTCCTTCTTCCCGGTTTCCTTCGCCAGTTGGACCTTTAATATTGTGGACAAAAAGGCCATTTTGCCTCTACCTCCGGAGCGCCTGCTGTTTCCAGCATTTTTTCCGTAATACGGTTATAACTGTATTACATTAGACTGTCGTGAAGACCTCATCTCGTGGAACATCTGGAAAATGTCGTCCATCTGCCGTCACCATAGGCTTTCTTCAGTCGTTGCTTGACCGTCTCCCACGGCGTCTCTTCATCAGCCTGAATCTGGTTTAGTATACTCCTTTTAACCCTGCACACAAGTGTTGCCTTAAGGGCCTCCGCGTCTTCGACATTGACGAGATTCTCGTCTATCTTAGCATTGATCCTCGTCACGATCCGATCTCCCCTTTTAGAAAGTGGTTCAGCTCACCTGTTTCTCCAGTGAAGCGCTCAAGATCGGATATAGCCTTCCTCAGGTCCTGTAAAGTAGCTACCCTGATCTTCATCCACTCAATTGCGTTCGCATGCGCTGCGGCTGAAGTTCCCTGTGGTAACGGAGGGATCTCCGGCACATTCATAGGCGCTGGCTGCCTCAGGTCGAATTCAGGCATCCTCGTAAAAGTTTTCACTTATTGAGAAAAAAAAAGTACCTCTATTACCTTCCCGGGTTTCGGCACCAGTTAAGCGTAGCGAGCTTGAAACACTTAAAAAAAAGTACTAGGGTTAAGAAATAACACGCATGAAGATGAAATGAAGACTGGTTTATTTCTCCTTCTAATCCTCTATAAATACATTCTGAGACTGTTTACATCACTGCATTTGGTATTAACGTTAATACTGTCCCGCTCCGTACCTTAACTTATATATATATATATATATATATATATATATATATATATATATATATATATATATATATATATATATATATATATATTGTAATAATTTTTATTTATAAAGAATTCACATTAAAAAAATATGTTGGAGTTAGAAATAGTGTGGAGGGGAAGTCCCAATCCCCACTCTGTCCTCCAGGACAAGTCATCTGTCAGTTGCGGAATGCTCTTGAAAGAACATGTTTACATAGTCAAGGGAGCATAGACCAGATGAAGACCATCTTTAAGTGAAGTAACAATAGCAAATCAAGAATAGGAAAGATCATACATGAGATCAAAGATACTGTTTGGGTGGAATTTAACAACTAATGTATAAATAAAAATTTATTGGATTACAATGTCAATATCTCCAAATAGCTACCAAAGAGACATGGAAGCGTTAGTATAAACAATATAGTATTATAGAATAACACAATATGTAATATAACACAATAAAATATGATATAAATTCAATGCATCATATATTATATGATATAAATAAATAATACAAAATATACAATGGTACAAATATAAGATATCTAATTTTTTATATATATAGATCAGTAATATAATCCATTAATAATAAATAAAGTCAATCTACAGCATTGCCATATTTCATAAAACAAGTTCATGAGGAAGTTGTTATTGTAAATTTTGTATAAATCCATAAAAATTCAATCTTGCAGTATTAAGGGAATGAGGCAGGTAGTGAAGGGAAGGAGTATAAATGGGGCACAGGACAAAAATATGAAGAAGGACCTCTAGTTCATTTAGATCATGTAATAATAGAGAATGAAGAATTGAAAGATTTTTAATTAATTAAAACAGGCATGTTTAAAAACAAAAAAAATATTTTTTCTAACAAAGGTTATGCAAGCAATGTGGATAGTGCAGAGTAGCTCACTTTTCTTCCAAGAAAATTTAAAAGTTAACAACATCTATAGTATAAAAGTAAAAATTGAAATAAAAATACAATTTTTAATATGCCAGTTCAGTATTTCTACGTTTTTCTATCTTAATCCATGTACCTACCTTTATTACTGTTGGATTATACATAGATTCAGTCATATTTTTACTACCATTTTCTTGAATACAGTAATCATCAAGATATTTTACACAGGAAATCTGAAAGATTCCATTAAGAATTATAACCAAAGTTACTTCTATGAGTCTTTTGGCAGGAGTGTCAACATAACTGAAATAAACAAAATTCTTGCTTTTTATGTACTTCAAGGTTGATTAAGTAATTGAAAACAATGATAGAATAAATTTTTTTTACCGCCTCCTGAAAAAAAAGAATAGATCTTGTATCAAATTCCATATTGCACCAAAAATGCCTCCTATCATACCAAATAGAATATATAGTGGTAGTTCATATAAAAGAAAAGATTTATCCGCCTTTCTCATCGATTCCAGAAATAAATTTTCTTGTGAGGCGACACAGTCTAAAATGAAGACCAAATTTGAAAACTTTTAACAACTTGTTATAATAATTAATATTTTGACAATTGATAAATTATTGAAAACAAGAAGAACCAGGCGTGCAAAATTTTAGAAATGATGAACCCATACCCAAGATAGAACAAGACAATTGTACTTCTCAAAGCAATTAAATCATCTAATTGGTTACCATCTAAGAATTGTAAACTCAGGATTGCCTTATACTCAAGGGTTAGGAGACATTGGGCGAGAAACTCAATCTCCTGCATACCCTATTTCACATGATTCACACGGTCAACAGTCTTTCACATTCTATTAACAGTATATATAAGTAAAACAACTGAAATTACACCCAAACAAGAAATGTCTTATACACTCTTATCTGGTAATTTCACTCTTTTAATAAACATTGTTTCTATGTGTGGATCAAGCAATGTAATGTAGCAGCAGCGTAGGACCTTGGTTAGCAAATGGCAACGATTTGGAAATATCTTAACTTGAAGATCTTAGAAATGACAAAAAACGATTCGAAAAACCTTCAATAAAATAATCAAACAAATTTAAAAATAAAATTTTAAATTTACAGCCTTGAATTGATAATTTTTTGGTTTGGATGTTTAGTTAGGTTCAGATGAAATTTTGGTTAGTATTAGACAATGTAGGTAAGGAACATGAATATGGAGAGTTTTTATTTAATATCTGACCTCAGTCAGAATAACTGTTCTAGGTGGTAAGGAATGAGGAATCGGTGGAGATAAAATTTTTTCAACTGTTACAGTTTAGGTATCACGATCAGGACAAGACATGAAAGTGGGGTGTAAATGATTTGTTAGTTCTTCAACATTGTCTTTCTAATCAGCAACCATTTAATCAAACGGGATGCTAAATGAGACTGTATGCTAAAATATTGTGGTTATATTTAAGAGGGAGTTATGATGAGTAGAAAGTGAGATAAGAGTAGAATAATTCAGATCTAAAGGTAGTAAGTACCCCATTTGCACTAAATTAGGTTTTAATAATACTTGTATCAGCAAGAATCAGAATAATGTCTTCCTTCTCTTCTTCTCAGATTAAAATGTGTAGGGCCTACCGCATCTTTCCACCCGTATACGAACTTCCTATAATGTTTGTAATTCTCTCTGCTTATTAGCTGGAGAAACATGCTCTCTGTCAGTGTATATAGTCAGTAGTATAGTCATTCCCTGTCTCTCTCAGGAGCTTGGTTCTTAGTGCCTCATAGGCAGTACATTCGACCACGGGCAGATCTACGGTGAGGGGGGGAGGGGTTTCGGGCTGAAGCCCTCCCAAAATGGTAAAATATAACTATGTTTTATGGATTTTTTTTTTTAAATACCTCTTAAAGTATCATTGTTCGTGTAATTACATTTAAAAGTACTTAAGGAATCACTTAAACACCATTTCATATAGGTAGTTAGTTTCTTTCTGTTTTTCCAAAGTAATTATCGTTATTTTTATGAAAAAAAAAAGGTTTCGGGCTGAAGTTCCCCCCCCCCCAAAAATTAAATCCTGGATCCGCTAGTGCATTCGACTACCACATGTTCGGCGGTCTCCGGAACGTTGCAGTTGGGGCATAGCGGATCAATATTCTACCCGTTTTTGGTTGTTCATCTACATAACAGCAAACAATGTCCAAGAAGGGATTTGATGATGAGCATCTCATTGAAATATTGATATTCCTTATCCTTATGAACAATATTTCCTCTTCTTCTTCTTCTCCCTCAAAAAAAAAAAAGCGGTAGTCAGAGGTAGGATGTCCATTTTTTAATTTCGAAGGTAAAGCGAAATGTTCGAAGGTTATAACATCCTCAGTGAGCAGTTTCAGCGAAATAGCTACGCAGCAGCGGTTGGCAGCGTGGAATTGCGGTCGCTGTCATGGGCCGCGCTAGCGAAAGTCCAGTACAGTGCGCCACAGCCTGGTGAGGTGATCTAATCTAACAAACCGTAAGATTAATAAAAATGGTCATGATAATAATTTTTTTTAACAGTACATTAGAAATTTCGTCTATGAGGATGAATTTTCTCTATATTTCTCTTTTCTTTAAATAGCTGCTTTTAGGAAATTTTTTTGGAATGTTTTCCTCTATCCAAGAGAGGGCGCGCCCCCTGGCAGAATTCGCTAGTGTTAGTCACGATAATTTTTTTTCAATTAAATTAGGAATTCATTTATGAGGATAAATTTTCCCTACATTTCTCTTTTTTAAGTAGCTTTTTTTTTGTAACTTTTTCGAATTTTTTCCAGCTCCCAGGGAGGAGGGCGCGCTCCCCCTGGCTCGATCCGGTAGTGTGAGGACGTCCCATAATTTAACAACGATAAAGTGGAGCAAAGAGCAGCTGAAACTATCCAAGGAAACTATGGTAACGTGGAACAAATGTTGAACAAACTGAATGAAGCAAACTATAATCATTTCCAGGTGAATCACCGCTATAATTTTGTTGATCCATCAACTGGAGTCCATACTCAACACATAGAAAAAAATTAAAAGTAAAATTAAAGTGTTTTCTCAATGTTGTGGAAATGATTACATTTCTTTTGCCTATTTCAATTTCAAACCAAACTGTTTCGTTATTATTACATCTGTTTTCAATTTCAATAATATGAATATAATACAATAAATATTCCTACTCAAACATTTCTACATACAGGAGAAATATTCCTACTCCTGTTTCTGGGTTAAAATCAGAAGAAACATGTGATGTGAGGCGTTAAGGAACCACCTTTATTCAGGTAATCTAAGCTTATCAATTTATTTTCATTAGAATTACCATTTTTTGGTAGCTCTTGGTTGAAAGTAAACAAAAAAAAAAAAATTTCCATCAGACGACATATCCTAGAAGTTTCGCAAACTTGGTAAGTAGCTCCAGGGGCGGACACATAAATGATAAATTTACTCTTGAATTTTAATTTTCATCTAGATGAATATGATATACCATGGTAGTATAAAGAATTTAAAATTAAGGAGGCTAAGCTCTACACTTTATCCCCCATTGTTTAAAGCAAAATGGTTTAGAGGACATTCAAAGGTTACTTTTCGTATATATTATAACAAATATATATTTTTCCTTTATTTATTTTTTCAACATTATGTTCCGAAAATCATTAATTTGACGAATTAAGTCCAACTTCTTTAGAGTAAAATTAAAATTACTTTTCAGACTTTAATATTCTTTAATTTTAGCATCATTAATGTGCATGCCCCCACGGAACCATTACACGAAATGAAAATGAAAATAGATTTTTATTATCCTGTGACTGTTGTTCCTTTAGGACAAATTATATATACAGAGGAAATGCCTGTGTGGCCATAAAATTAAAATTAAATATTTACAATTCTCATTAAAATTAAAACAAAAACACTAAATATATACAGATATATATAATACAAACATATGAAAATAAAATAATATAAGTAAACAAAATCATTTCTGAGGAACTTAAAAAGTTCTGTTATCTACTTTTCATGATCAGTTGGGTTGGGAAAGAAGTAGGTGCTAAAAAAGGAGAGATTTAAATGAGGAAACTGATTGCGCATGTCGGGTATCGGGAGGGATGGTATTCCAGATGGAGACGGCTTGAATTATAAGGGATTTGTCAAACGCAGCAGTTCGGTGAGGAGGTGGGCAGAGGCCAGGAGTACGGGATCTAGTGGGACGAGATTGAATGGAATATTTAAATTGTAGTCTGTGAAAAATATAGGAAAGTCGCTGAGTTCTGATGGCTTGGTATAGAAAGGTAGCAAGGAAGTACAGACGGCGGTTGGATGAATATAGCCACTTCAACTTGGTGTAATACTGGGTTATATCCGTATATCTTGAGATTCCGAAGACAAAACGTATTGCACAGTTCATTAGGCGTTTCACACGGCGCACAGTTTGGCTTCGAATTCTCCCGAGAGTCCGCCGTACACCAGACAGCCATAGTCGAAGTGGGGGAACACAAGGGAGGAAACCAGGAGTTGTCGAGATTTATATGGAAGGAGATAGCGAAGACGGTCAAACTGTTTCAGGGTAGATATAGTACGACGGGAAATTTGGAAGATGTGTGGTTTCCAGGAGAAGGTTTGATATCAAAGGTAACACTAAGGTTTTTTACGAAAGAAGGGGAAAAGGACATATTTAATCAAGATCTTGAGTGATGTATGGGTGATTGCACACGATTTGTAATGCACAAATCGGCACAGAGCGTAAATTAAGTCATGTAATTGGAATGCAAAGCATACACGAAAAAATAACGAAAATGTTCAGAGGCTCGTCAGCTTTGCAACATCAAGAGGATTAGTAATAGGAAACACCATGATTCCCCATAAGAGAATCCATCTCGCTACTTTCGATCCAATGACCCTGTAAACACTAACCAGATAGATCACATCCTTATAAGTTTGCCACCAGTCTAATGGATGTAAAAGAGTGTTCAGAGGTGCGAATGGGGACTCTAATCATTACCTCATGATTTCAAGAATGCGTGTTAGAATATCGCTGCAACATAACATGACAAATAAGAAGACAAAAAGGATCAACTTGAAAAAGCTTAAGAACCCTCTGGACAAACTTCTTTTTATGGAATCAATGGATCGAAAATTCCAAGACCTTGAATCGGATGATGACCTTAGTCAGAGATGGAAGATGGAAGACATATAAATCAGCCATCTTAGAAGTCTCAAATGAAGTCTAAGGTCAAGAAAAGCTCCTTGGTTTAATTAAGAATGTAAACAAGTAACATATGAGAGAAAGTCTATGACAGTATTAAAAGGGAAGAGATATACTAAAATCTGTTAGAATCGGGAACTCCCTCAAAGTTGGTCCGTTTGATAAAGATGACCATGAAGAAGTGTGCTGTCCAAGTTGGTGGAGGACTTTCTAAGGATTTTGAAACATACAAGGGCCTTAGGCAGGTTCATTGTTTAATATGGCATTGTAATGTGCTGTTAGAAGCTGAGGTGTACAGATTGGAGGCACCTTATACACTGACAGGCAAACAATTCTACCCACTTGATTTTTCCATGTTTTCATCTAAAAATATTTCTGTAAAGTAATATTTGTATATAATACATGGTATTTGTAGATAATACTTAGTATTTACGGAATTTTATAATCTTTTTTACCTTTAATAATCAAAATGTGATTGAGTAAGAAAGATTAGAGAAAAAAAAAATTGAAAAACGAACCATTATTATTCTAAAAGAAATTAATTACACCATCGTTTAGTAGCGCGTGTTTCCTCCTCTTACCTTCACTACTTCTTGAAGACGCCCCGGCATACTTTCCACCAGTCGGGAAATGTCCCTTTGCTGGAGAATAGCCCATTCCTCCCGAAGAGCCCTTTCAAGGTACTACAGTGTATCAGGAAGTGTTGGACGCGCTCTTATTCGTCTTCTGAGGTTATCCCATAAATGCTCAATGGAGTTCAAATCTGGAGAACGTGCTGGCCAGGCTAAACTCTCAATATTGTTCTGTTGAAGGAACGTCTGCGCTATGCGGGCGATATGTTGGCGTGTATTATCGTGCATTAGAATAGAACGATCGCCGATTTCTTTGAGGATAGGCAACAGATGAGGTTCCAAAATCTCATCTACATAGCGAATGGTCGTCAAAGACCCTCCACGAACAACAACCAATTCTGTGCGGCGCTCCATTGAAATCCCAGCCGACACCATTAAGGAACCACGTTGGAAAGGTTGGCTCTGGGAAAAATTACAGCCTGCATATCTTTCGTTTCTTCTTCTCCACACCCTTTCACGCCCCTCTGGAGATTGAAGAGCGAATCTTGACTCATCTGTAAAAAGTACAGCACTCCATTCGTCCATAGTCCAATGGCTGTGTTCTCGAGCAAAAACCAGCAGTGTTACTCTGTGAGTTCTGGTCAACTCTGGTCCTCTTACTGGACGAAAAGCCATTAATCCATGCTCATTTAATCTTCTCCGAGCGGTACGTTCAGAAATTTGCACACCTCGAACTTCTTCAAGCTGATGAATCGCTTTAACAACGGTATGGTGCCGGTTTCGTAAAATTCTCAAAGTCAAAAACCGGTCATCCCGTGGTTCTGTTACCCTCGGCCGTCCAGAACCGGGCCTTCTATTGTAAGAACCAGTTTCCCGAAAACGCCTGCGTCTCGTAAAGTTTCATATGGAACTCTGATGGAATTAGCTGCATATCTAATGGAACGTCCATCATCAACAAGTGCCACACCCCGCGCAACATCCTCAGCACTAAGAGGCATTTTTAAACTTAATATTGAAAAAATTAGAAGCCGGAGACTAAAAAATGTGCTGCAAGAAACGGCACTGAACTAATGATACTGAATAAACATTTTGATTCCATAGAAAGTAAACATTGGAATCTAGAATCCTTTCATTGAATTAAGGATTGAGGGTTATTGTCCTCTATATTAACATTCCTAATTGAAAACAAACAAAAAGATTACCTATTTATTCATTAAAAACAATAGACCAATCCAAAGCAGAAATATTTTTAGATGAAAACATGAAAAACTTAGTAAATAATGGGAAGAAGCTTTGCATCTATGAAGGAGGCATTTTTCATGCTCTACAGGAAGCGACTCAAAGAGTGTATCTAGCAATAAATGAGTCAAAAACGAAATATATGAGAGGAGCTCTGCTAGCATTAGATCGGCAGGATGCCCACGTGATAATCTGTGACTTCACGTTTGAGTGTGTTAACGAATTTATTTATTTGGGCTTTCAAGTGGAATCCGACAATAATATGCACAAAAAATTAATAGACGATTAATGGTTGCAAACAGATGCTATTTCGGGCTCCTGAAACGTATTAAAAGTAGATGTCTCTCGAGGATCCCCAAAGTGCAGCTTTATAAACCCTAATAAGGCCTGTTCTGACTTATGCTTCTGAATGTTGGACAATCTCTCGAACTCAAGGGAAATAATAGTCTGTGGTACAGACCTCTTTTTGTCAAATTATTAACGTCCGCCTGAAACTTTGTAAATAGCTTCATCTCATCGTAACCTAGACCTATTTATTTTACGAAAATTCTCAAAATTGGGAAGTTTTCAATCTGGAGATCGGCAAACTTTGTCTATTTAATTAGGTACTAAATTCGAAAATATCCATTAGCCGATTGTAAGATAATTTGATCGCAAAATCAAGAAAATAGAACAAAAATATTGAACCGTGACTTACACCCTCTTACGGACTCAATATTGACTTACGGCTCAATATTTTAGTATGCCACATTCGCTTCTCAATTTTGTGATCAAATTATCTTACAATCCAAGTGAAAAGCAAATGGGTATTTACGAGTTTTTATACCTAATTAAATATAAAAAGTTTGCCGACCTCCAGATTGAAAACGCCCCAATTCCAAGAGTTTTTGTAAATATAATATTTGTAGGTCACGATGAGGTGAAACTATTCTCGAAGTTTCTGGCGGATGTTAATAATTTGATAAAGAGGTCTGTACCACGGACTATAATATTTTTAGAGATAATTTTTTTTATAAGATATGGTTATATTTTTCCGATTTGGACTTTAGACCGAACGCCTGCTCCCCTCCCCCATGTTGTAGATTCGCTCGTGGAACCATGGGTTATTAAATTTTATTATTTATAAAATTACCAAAGTTAGGTACTTTAAAGTATGAAATTGTGCTACAACCTAACAATGTAGTAAAGCATTAGAATACATAAACTTTTTTTATTGATAATTTAGCTATTTACTATATTAACTACAACATTTTATACAAATAATAGTAAATAAACGAATAAATTGATTACCAACACAGTCTTTAATAATGCTGTTAACTAAAAATTTTGATGTGAAGCAACTAATTAAAGCTGAAATAAATATTAAAAATGTCAATTCACCACTCCATAACGTCAAATTTTCTTCAAATGTAATCATTATACCAGCTGAAAAGTTACCATTAAATTAATGATTTTCTTTATATTTTTTATAATAAAATTATAATTACAATTATTTTTACTTCAAATTGAAAAATTAACTGGTAATTTGAGTCGTGAAAGATTATTTATAACTTTAATTAATTAATTTCAATTCGCCAGTCCCAAACCCATGGGGAGAAAAGAGGAGAGATACCTAGCTGTAATCTGAATGGGCACGCACATGAAACATCTCAGGAAATAGGGGCATTATTCCATTCTGAGTCCTCAATCAACACACAAAGTGGTTCCTCCTATGCACCGAGGGAGCAAGCCTGAGGGGTTTGAGGAAGATGCCCTTTTCTTGTAGCTTTGAGATTTTATGCTTATAACCCGCAAACTTATAACTAAAAACGTGATAAAGAAGACATGACAGATTTAATGGAAATGATCCTTGCGGATATGCGGATGACCTTCAGAGTATGGAAGAGCACTGTTGTGCAGCGTGAATCTTTATGGTGAAGAAGAAAGACGTCATCTCATGCGTGACTTCAATGCACTGTTGGTAATGAAGGAGTGAAGACGTTCATGGGGGCAAAGGATCTGGAGGCAATAAACGACAACAGCAATAGGCTTTTAAACCCCAATATACATTACAATTTAGTTATTGAGGGAATCTATTTATCTATTCACAAATCTATTTCCTTTCATAAAACAACCTTTGTATAACTTTACAACTTGACAGTCCATCATCGCATATATATCGCAATTGGTAAAAAGTGGTATAGATAGATAGATAGATAGAAAAATAACTTCATTCTGTGACACAGTCCCTTGAGAATAACAAAATAGAACAAAATTAATAGATTACATCTGGCCAAAATAAAATCAAACGAAAAAAAGAAATAATGTAAAGAAAATATAAGGTAAACATTCTATATACAAAACAAACGAAACTATATACAAAACAATTAATACTATGGCAAGACACTGAAAGCTATTTGCACTGATTGACCAGTATACACTTTTAAGAAAATAATAAAGAATTAAAAAATATATCAAATTCTCAATTAAAATCAGCTTTGTGTTTCTGTTGAGAAAACGGAAAGCTGAATCTGACAATATAACGTGCCTGATTAATATATAAATACATTATCATTTAGCATTGATATTTGACAATGAATGACATGAAATAAATGTATGTTGTCGAATGGTTAGCAACTATCTGACTGTTTTTGGGATATTAATTGGAATAGGAGGGTGTATGTCTCCCTTTGATGTTTGAATAAATGTTGGTAGCGATCACACCTCTTTTCAGCCAATATAAAATTAATATTGCCAGCACATCATCGGGGAAGACAAGGATGTGTAAAGAGAATCGAGGCTGATAGTAAGAGACTGACCTAAGAGAATTGATCTGTGGAATGTGAAGGATGAAAATTAGAAAAACAAATTCCTTTTAGAGCGTCTGAATACATTCACAGTGCAAGAAGACAAGATTGCTGATTTAGAAGTAGTCTGGATCAATAAAAGTGTGGCTTTCCAAGAGGCAGGAGAAAAGATTTTGGGCTTTAAAGAGAAGACCGAAAAGAAATGGTTGTCAGCAGAGACTTGGGCCCTCCTGGAAGAGTAGAGGAGGTCAAGGATGGAAATAAACAAGACGGCCTCAATAAAAATAAAAATTAGTGCATACTAAGAAGAAACAAGAATATATATCCAATATATAAATATAAACAAGAATATCCAACAAGAAGAAAAAGAAGAAGAGAGAGAGTAACCTATTGAAAGGTGAATATCATAATTATTGCATAAAATTACCTATAGGTGTTCCAAAAGCTGCACTAAACCCAGCAGCGGTCCCAGCCGCGCCCATATTTCGCCTTTCAGTGTCATGTTGAAAATAAGTAAATGGCTGTACTTTACAAAAACTCATAAAGGCTGTTATGCCACCAACAGCACACCCCAAAGTAACAATAGGTCCTTCCTACAACATAAAATAGTAAACAAAACATATATATTTATTTTCTGAAAATATAAAATAAATGAAATAGATCGAGACCTGCATAGTTGGATCGAAACTTTGCCTTAAAATAAAATAGTTTTCACTATTTTAAGTTTTTTATGACTGCCACCACGGACCACCTCCTTCCTCAAAAAATAAAATACAAAGATTTCATCACTAAAAATCTTACAAAGATAGTCGTATTTTAAAAGTCTAATAGAAATAATTTTGGCGTTATTAAAAACTGTTAGTTTAAGATCCAAAGGATATATCGCAAAGTTTAGAGGTGGTGGAGCTGCATCCTACTTTCTCCTGTTTTCCTTTTCATTATACGTGCTACGAGTGAAATTATGGCCTAACAATTAGGATGTTTGAGAAACTACTTCAAGCTACAAAAATCTTTAGGCAACCCGATGTCCAAATACATAGACCCTGCGTCTACGAAAGCTCGCTCCTAACTGACTTCCCGGCGATCTTATCGCAGTATTTTGATGTCCTATTCCCTAAGACTCAGCATTACTGCCGGGCTGGTGCGTATACATAAGCGATAATACATCGTGAAATAAAAATAATGTTAAAATAATATTCATTCAATAAATTTCAGGGACAATTATAACTCAACCTTTTACAAAGAAAAAATAAATAAACATTTATAAACTAACATTCAAAAAGAATGAACAGAGGGGAAAAAATAATAATGAAAAAAAAATACAAGTTGGCGGTGTTAACAATCAGCTTGTGGCAGCTTTAAAGATGAGGTCATTAAAAAATGGACAGTGTGGAAGATATTAGCAGGTTAATAAAAAATCAAATGGAGTGTTCGTCCAATTAAGTAATAAGGGGCGGGATGGCCGAACGGGCTAACGTGTGTGAACTGCACCGCGCGTTGTCCGGCAACCTGATAACCGAAGTTTAGAAGAAAACATAATTATGGGTTCGTGTCCCAGTGACGGGGGAGCTTACACGCTGGCATTAATTCCCCGTCCTCAACCTCTACTCAGTCCTACCACAGGCAATGAAAAGAATGGATACAAACATAAGTACAATTGTAACAATAACGATTATTATACATTTAATAACCTAAAACTGCGAAGTTCTTACTGGCCAGGAAAGTATTTTAAACTAATCACCAGGGACACTCTTTTTATATAGTAAGAACACTGGACCTCAGACAACTCTAAAAACACCATGCGTAAAACTACATCAGAGCAACTGTTGTTCCGGAGGAATCTACCAAGGTCCTGTCCCGGCGCAATGAGCGCTGAGATCACTAAAACCATTCTTTCAGTGGTGTCCGCTGCAGTAATCTCTTCAATAATGGTGCCAAGAAATTTTTAATTTGGCCTGGTTCTACGACCAAACCTGCTGGTATATTGCGGAAGAGTTGGAGATTGTGTAGGTGTCTGAGTTTCACTTTTAGCAACATAAGTCTCTGGTGGAGGTTTGGTGAGCTAAGAAGAAGAAGAAAATGCTGACACAATTATTTCATTGTTGTTCGCAACAGATCCTTAAATGTATGTATTTCATCTTCATGTTGTATGCTCTCCCCATTCTTGTAGCTGAGACCTCTAGGAGTTTAAATGTTGGTAACCCATCTCTGGACACAATCAAGAAGTTAAACAAATCTATTCAATAAAGTCCCTTACTAAATATATTCCTGGTAATAATATCTCAAATATCAAGTTCAAGGCAAGGCAAGCAAAGCCGTCACTCTGTTCACACTAGTCTCTGTAGAAAAATCTTTAGAAACGCTCCTGCCAATCCTTACACAGTACACATTGTCATTCTCACTGATCACACAAGATAAAAAAAAAAAACAATGATTTAAGTTCTAACTTAAACCTTATTTTACAACTTAGTCATTTATGTTGATATTAATAATTTCAATTAATATTTCAATGCTATCACTCTAATAAGTGATATAATATTATAAGAAAAAACTTGTTGTTAATATTTTAGTTGAATATTTTTTGTGATCCTATCTTGATCTTTAAAAAATATATAGATGTACGAACCTTTCCTGTTGGCAGTCCACTCATTACTGTAAGAATAAGGCTAATTGTTTTAATTAGAAGAAACTTGTATTTCATGATGTCTCTAATATTTATACCATTTAAATAGCTGAGGGCTAAATGAGCACCACCACCCATCGCCATAGGCTGGAAAATAAAAAAGTTTTATAACGGGTTATTCTTTGCTATGTTGTTAGATAAATATTAAATTGAACGTACCTCTCCATATGCCACAAGAACAGAAGCAATGAATGCTGGAGCTAATATTGACATTGTCCACAAATAACATAGCTTTAGGAACTTTTCGTCCATATATGCGTGTGTGGCTAAAACCATTTAAGTAATTTCAAAATACATTGAGAAGTCTACAATATAGAATTATATATATGAATACTACAAAAACTTTAATTTATTAAAAAAATACGTATATAAAGGATGGAAGATGAATATGACTACTTGCTAAATATCAAAATTGATATATGTTAATATCATTGCTTCAGAGTTTTATTACTTTGGATTATTTATGCCTTTCTATTCCATACACACTATGAGTACTTGAAGACGTTCCTCAGATTAACGGAATACCATCCGAAATTTATTTAGCAGTGCAAAAGAACCAATCAATAAACAAAAACTCTGGTGCGGTGCGCATATCACCCGACTTTCACTTACCACTTTAAGTTGAACAGAAAACCTTATTTTCAATATAACATACTCATTTGAAATAATTAATTACCATACATAACATTGTGGCTGTTTTCAAAATACATTATTAAAGAAAATATAGATTAAAGAGTGCTACTACAACCTGAGAACTACAGCTTGGCGGTCACATTCTCTTCCGCCAAAGTTAACTACATCTTTACAAAACCATAATCCGCCCAGTGCTAATATACTGCTCAGAAACGTGGACTATAACCAAATGGTCATATGCCTTCGGAGGATACTGAGAGGAGTGTTGGCGGATGGAACCTGGAGGAGGGGCACAAATCAGGAGGCTTATGGTCTATTGAGAGAGCCAAATGTCGTTCAGATGGTTAAACTGGATCGGTGGCGGTGGGCGTGGCGTGTGGCGTGCCTGAGCGAAGAAGAGTTGCTCAGGCAGCTTTTCAAAGTTTTTTTTTTATCAATTTAATTTATTTTTTTTATTTTATTATATACATTACAACATGTCATACTGATAAGCTACATGTTTATGGTTGCATTAACCTTACACATGACATAATGGTGGTTTGAATACTACTTAGAAAATTGAAATTAATTTTTTACAGTAGGAAAAATCTCATAAAAACCTACATAAGATATAAATGAAAAAACTAGTTTACAATCATTAAAAGTACAAGAAAAACTAAATATAATTTATGTGCAAAAGGAAACTATATATATATTTACAACTTTCATTCATTCATTAGAAAGAATGAATGAAATGGTAAACAATAAATTATATTACAAGAAAATTTCAGATCCAACCCAAAATCTTATGAAACAGAACAATGCATTAGCAAAACTCTTTCTTAATTTGGAATTGATAAAATTTGAACAATATAGTAAAATATATACCAATAATGCCGTACCGCCAAAAATGTATGGACTTCCTAAAGTACACAAAACCAATTTTCCGTTGCGACCGATAGTTTCCTTTGTTAATTCTGCAACTTCCGGTTTAGCTAAATTCATTGCTGGTATCTTACACAAATCAAAAATAGAAAACGATTTGAACATAAAAAATTCATTCGAATTCAAAAATTACATTGAAAATCAAAAGATACCAAGTGATAACAAACTGATATCATTAGATGTAGTTTCTCTTTTTACAAATGTAAAAAAAGAGGTAGCCATAAAGTGGATTATACAACGATGGAAAACAATCACAACAGTTACGAAAATTCCAAAAAATTTATTTATTAACGCAATAGAATTATGTCTCGATGGTTCTTATTTTGTCTATAATAAAAATTATTATCGACAGATAATGGGTCTCCCGATGGGACTTTCGATTTCCCCTATACTTGTGGAATATGTAATGGATGATTTAGTAGAGGAGATACTTTCTACAATTCCTATAAAGGTGCAATTTATAAAAAAATACGTTGATGATACCATATTAAGTGTCCCCGCTACATATATAAATAATATTTTAACATATTTCAATGTGGATCCATACATAAAATTTAAAATGGAAATTGAAGAAGACAATGCCATCACATTTTTGATACAAAAAATTACCGCTCTGGGAGTGAGATAAGAGTATCGTGGCATGAAAGGAAAAATCATGGATGTCGAGTTTTAAATTTTAAATCATGCCACGATTTAAGTATTAAAATTAATACGGCAAAAAACTTATTTCATAGAGCTATTGCTCTAAGTTCAGTTTCTTTTCAAGAAGAAAATATACAAAGAATAAAAGAAATATTGAAAGGCAATAGTTACCCAAACAGCGTAATTGAAAAGTGTCTGCGAGGAGCGTATTACTGTTTGTCGCGCCGTCAGAACAAGCAGAGCAATCCAAAAAAAATATTTTTCCATGGAATTCATAAAACCACTATCATTTAAAATAAAAATAATTTTTCGGAACCACAATGTAAGTATATCGTATAGATACAAAAATAGCCCTTTTCTCTCAACTGAAAGATAGGACCAGCCGAGAAAAATTAGCCAATGTTGTTTATGAGTTAAAATGCTCAGATTTTGATGGAAAGTATGTCGTACAAACCTCACAGTATTTATCTAGGAGGGTTTATGCACATAAATATAGCATAGAAACCAAAAAATATGGCGTTAGCAATACATGCTATTAAAAATAATCATAAAATAGAGTTAGATAAAGTCAAAATACTAGACACAGAAAATAAATAGCAAAAACGGTTGATTCTAGAAATGATGCACATTGAAAGGACCAAAAACGCAATAAATACTCGGAATGATTTGGCCAAATTGAATAGTGCGTATAGCAACATTTTAAAATTTGCAAATTCAGATGAGTGATTTTGTTTTATTTTGTTTGGAAAAAAGGGAAAATACAATTATAGAATGGGAACTATAGTAACTATAGTAGTAATTTAAATGGTTTTAATATTGTTGGATGAGTTTATAATGTTGACATTTGATTTTATGAGATGACTAATGTACATATATTTTAATTAGTTGATATTTATTTATGTTTTAGCAATTTTAAAGAATTAGATATTTATTTGTATTGTTAATGATTTTAAAGTCAGTTCCAAGATGTACATGTGTGTATGTATTTGTAAGTGAGTGTGTGTGTGTATATATATATATATATATATATATATATATATATATATATATATATGTGTGTGTGTGTGTGTGTGTGTGTGTGTGTGTGTGTGTGTGTGTGTGCGTGCGTGTGTGTGGGTGTGTGTGTGTGCATATGTATTTATATATGAGTGTTGTATGTGTGTATAAGTATACATTTAATGTTAATTAATTTGCATAAGTTAAATTGTTGTACGACCAGGAGATGTTATACAAGCTGTTTTTATTATTCATAGATATGTTTTATTGATGCTGGTATATTGATCATAGAAGCATCTTTCAATTGTTTTATAGAAAATAGATGCGATTTTTCATTGTTTATTGTGTAATAATTTGTCTTCGGGCTCAGAACCGGGAAGGGCAGACGCTTAGCGATCCAGTAGCTTAATATATGTGCTAGTGGACGGTGCTGAGACTGTCGGTGTGTCCCTGGCCTGATCGAAGCTCTATTTTTTAAAAGTAGGTTAAACATTTTGAAATAATTGTTATTAAAGTCATATGGAAGCATTATTGTGTACTGATTGAGCTATTTGTTGTTCTAGCTTTGAAGAGGATCCCATTGTTAACTTATAAAAAGAAAAATACCGGGATCGAAACATCAATAAACCCAGAGAAAAGGAACATTTAGTAGTTTATTAAATAATTAATAAGTGACCTTATTTCCAATTAAATAGTGAAGTTTAAATATATATATATATATATATATATATATATATATATATATATATATATATATACACACACACACACACACACACATACACACACACACACACACACTCACACACACACACACACACATATATATATATATATATACATATATATATATATATATATATATATATATATATATAGCTTTTGAAAGGAAAACCGAAGCATAGATGGACGAAGTTGCAGCTGACACTCGGCACATCCTTGGAGTACTCAACTGGATAACGGCTGCACGAAAACCACGAAACCGTGACGATTGGCGGAAGTTGCTGGTGGAGGCCCGGGCCCGGCAAGGAGTTGTTGCGCCGAGGTAATAATAATAATAATAGATTAAAGAGAATATACGAATGTTAAATAATAATTGTTTTTTACTAAATAAATGAAAAAAATTAAATTAAAAAGAAGTAAAATGAATCCTGGCAAAATAGGATTTTTCAAATATCTTAATGGCATAAAAAAAATAAATAATAAAAGTGAATCTTTAGTCAAAATTGTAAGCTTCATCCAAAACATTTTTTTTTTAAAAAGTTAAAATCAGTAGAGAATAGCCTCAACATTTAGCATGAAAATAAGGTGTAAAAGAAACTATTTCGTTCAATTAAATTAACAATAGGTGTGTAAAGACGTGAGTAGTAGTTTGATTACTTTAAATAAACCAAATTAATGGTACTTTAGATAAAGAAATTTTGAATACCCGGTATTTAACTTTGGTAGAGAACATTAATGAGTATAAAGCCTACATTAAATTTAAAATCACTTTATAATACATTGATCTAATGAATTCAATCAAAATCGTTAAAGCCGAAAATTGTAAAAATGTGTAAAATCGATTATATAAAGTGTTACTTCCGGGTAGTGCCATTTTGACGAAAAAGTTGTTATAACATCCCAGCTATATAAAAATATTAAATATGTAATATCAGTTTCGTGCGAATGATACAATAAAACACGATATGCATATAAATATGTTTCATGCATGAATAATAAATACCACAAGCAGAACAAAGTTAATAAACTTCAAAGTTTTGGAAAAATATTGTAATGCCATTATTCATTGAAAACGAAGGACCTCAATCAGCAACATTGCCTCGTGTAATAAAACAGGTTCTTGAGGAAGACTTCATTGTCAGTTTTGAATAATTCCAAATAAGTCGCCCTGGTCATGTTAATGGAATGAGGTAGGAAGTGTTGGCGGAAGTGAGTATAAATCGGGCACCGGATAAAAATATGAAAAAGGTCCTCTAATTCATTTAGGTTACAAAGCGTGCACATTTCTTTTGACTTGAAATAGTAATAACTATTATTAAACGTTAATTTAATAATATAATTGTCCGATAACCTAATCTGTGTTAGTGTTTTCGTCATATAGAACGGGGTATTTAATACGAGATAAGGCTGATACTTATCAAGCATATATAGTATAGCATATACATATTGAGATACATTAGGCTGTGCCTGGTAGGAGTAATCAGTTTTTGTATATCAAGCTCCTCTAAATGTCTTTTAAACAGGTAATCGTTTCATCCATTTCTAGCTGGTATGCACTTGCGTCTTCTAATTCCAGAATGAAATGTTTATTTTGTTTATTTACAGAGCACACTAGAGTGTGTAACCTTTTCACTTTTATTTCCCTATATATAAAAAAAAAAAATACCTATCTACTCTAAGGTTAGTAAGTGAAATTTGTGTGATGCGCGCACCGCACCAGAATTTTATTGTAGGTATTATGTGAAACAAGAAGTGAAATATAAAAATATTTCATAGATGAGTAAAATATATTTTTTTAATCTTAAATACATTTACTGCGGTTTACGATCCTATACTAAATAATTATGTATCCATCGACGGTATATTCCAAATAATCATTATGTGAAATTTTTAGAAAATTAAATTAGTAAATAAAATTTATGGATTTCCCCTCTGTGAAATCACAACATTATCCATCTACTATCAGTGTGATAACTTTAAATCTAAAGATGTTAATCAATGAAAATCTTGTAACTACATTTTAGTAAACTTTACAATGCATTAATATGAGTTTAATAACAGGTATAATTTTATTCAGATTTACTTACTATAAGTTTTATTATGTAGTACAATCCATGCTCATTTATAGCTTAGATAATCAGATGTACTTCCATATGTCTCTTGGCTCTTACCCCAGCTCTTACTCCAAATGACTCTTACACTGTTAGTGTAAAAGTTCATATGTAAAAATTGAATTATTTTTACAGAGCATAAAAACTGACTATTTCTTTATAATTAATTAGTATAGTTTCATATTCTATTTCTTTCAGCTATTTCTCATAGTAGCGGACTACTAATTGTACAAAATGTCACCTTTAGCACAAATAGAATAAACATGGAAAATTGTTACATTTGAGTTTTGGCACTAACAGTAGCGATGTATAGCTCAGAGACTGGAGTATGTTGTTTAAATAAATTAAAAGTCTGGTGCGGTGCGCGCATCACACAACTTACACTTACCACTCTCTTCTTAACAGAAATAAGTATTTTCAGACAAAGCGAAGTGAAAGTAAAAATTATAGACTCTATATTTGTTTATATTTCATTGTGGGTATTTTTATTTGTATAAGTACCTTAATATATACAAATTTTAATATTTATATCGCTGTAATCTATACAATTAAATATTAAATAATACCAACAATAGCATTTATGAAAACCGCATATGTATATTTATATAATATTGTCGGAGTCCGTATTATATTAATCTCATGATATGTATGAAAGCGTGTTCTTATCTTTCGGGCGTGCTTGGGTGCGCTTGTATTCCTTTGGTGATACAGTGGCTTAATAATTATTAAGCAGCTGCATGTGGTTTCTCAATTACAACTATTCTCTGTTACGATCTCTTATTTCTCCTTTAGTTATTTATCAAATTCTTTCATATTTTATATTGAACCATTTTTCATATTAGAAATTAATGTAATATGGTCAATTGTTCCAAATAAAAAAAATGAAAGGTACTTTAGAGGAAAATAATATTGAAAATTATCCATTTAAGCCCTGTTAGAGAATATAAATCAGAATAATAACCACATTTTATTTAAAACTACTTAATTTTATACTGATATAATGAATTTAATTAAAAGTGTTAAGGTTGTTTTCGAGATAATCGTAAACATGTGTTTAGTCCACTATATGAAGTGCCACTTCCGGTTAGTCGATATTGACGAAAAAGCTGTAACATTCCTAGCTGATAAAAACCTTAAATATGCAATTTCACTTCCGCACGACTTTTTGTTTTTAAGCTAGACTGTTCTCACACACACACACACAGACCGGGACTTGCGGGACTTCGTTAGTTGGACTCAGGGAACCTCAAAACGTGTATTTTCGGTGAGAACTCAGAATCAAAAATTTTCACGATCGCAATACTTACCCTTACTATATATTATATATATATAGGTAAGTGAAAGTAAAAAATGTAGTTACAAGGTTTTTATTGCCTGCGTTCGAGATGATAAAAGGGGTTTGTGTTATTTTAAAATGGTCTTAATGAGTCTTTTACAGGTTAGTTGTAAGGCTTAAAGTTTAGTTCAGTTAAAAATGTACTTCGAAAACTTTGTAATAGCCCAGTTTGCCAAAAAAAAATTTTCTATTAAAAGTAAAGTGGTAAATGAAAGCTGTGTTATGCGCACTCCCAATTTTTGTAATAGATTATCTTTTTTGAAACAAATGGTAATTCTTTGACATTGAACGTTTTCTTTGGCCTACAAAAAATATAGATTTAATACTACCTCGGCTGTATGATGATATGGGGCACTGGCGACTTTATCGATCGATTCTACGTTGACTTGGAAATTCACATTCCACGTGGCCAACCTTGTGGTTTGATATTGAACTTAATGTTAATTTTGTTGTAGAGTGTGGAGTTTTAAATGTTAAATCGATTGTGACTATTCAAGTCTTAAAAATCTATAAACTTAACAGTTCGTTTTAAAAACTATTAAATCTGCACTGTAAGTTTGCTTTAAAAACTGTCAATGGAATAGACTGATTCTGATCACGTGATTCGATATTTAGTAATCGATATTATAATCCTATTATATCCTGTTGGAAAACAACATCAAATTAGTCAAAAGCCTAATTTATTGGATCGAATCAGAAAGTAGATTCCCTAAAATTAAGCTGAAAAAGAAAAGTTCTTAGTTGATAAATTACTAAATGAATGGTAGTTAATAAGAAGATGAGTATAAGGAGCACTAGCGGATCCAGGATTTAATTTTGGGGGAGGGCTTCAGCCCGGAAGCTTTTTTTTTCATTTATAAAGCGATAATTACTTTAGAAAAACAGAAAGATACTAACTACCTATATGAAATGGTGTTTAAGTGATTCTTTATGTCCTATTAAATGTAATTAAACGAGCAATAATACTTTAAGACATAATTTTTTACCATAAAACATGATTACATTTTACCATTTTGGGAGGGGGCTTCAGCCCGAAAGCCTCCCCCCCCCCGTAAATAAGCCTGTGATACGGAGGTCAGTCGTTTCTACCTTCCCATAGAGTATTTGGACTGATTGAAAAAGTTCTCACAAAAAAACATACTATTTTAACAAAAGAAGAATACCTCGAAGTTATCAAAACATTTGGAACGGTTATGTTTATGAGCCGCAATTGGGTACCATCTGATTGGAAGGAAGAAGCAAAACAATGGTGGAACGATAGGCCAACTGCATTTTAAACTTTTGAAATGCGGGCAATTAATTCTTCGAAAGACTAAGTGAGGAAACTAGAGCAGAGGTGCCAATTTGTAGGCCTATTTGCAAACAACTGAAAAATTCGAAGGCAATGCCTACAAGCGTCCCAATCAAGGAACTTTTAGACTCCAAAAGTTTGTAAGTAAATTATTTTGGGAAAAATGGTAAAAAAAATTGATTGAAACTCCCGCCCTTCTAGAAACCCTGGATAGTATAGTGGTAGTTTTCGGGATGATTTATTTAGGGGTTACCTCGTATAGTAATCGTTGTGATTTTCTATACTTATGATTTGTAAAAATTCAGTTGAATACAAATCTTACTTATAATATTTTCATTTTCTATTATTAGGTATGAAAATATATAAAAAGATATAAGAATATTAATTAAGGCTGATTTATGAGTTCATAGGTGAGTTAGTTATATTGCAATAAGGGGTAGTTTGTATCTACAATCATGTTTGTTTCAAAAATGGACATCTGCTATCATGTTTGTTTCAAAAACCAACTCTAAGTATTAGTTTCAAAAAGGGACATATGTATTTCCAGATATGGATTTAACTAAGTTTTCAAATTATATTGATATAAAATCCTTTACAGAATTAATAAATAAGATATGAACTGAATTATGAAAACAAAAACAAAAAAATAGTTCTCTCTAATTGAAGCCCTGAAAATTGGCTTTTTCTCGAAATGGTTATTAGAAATTATTTATTATTAAGGATTTTTTTTACAACTTAGTTGTTTATCGTATCCAAACTTTTGGTAGCCATACCTCCCTTTTAAGTTTAATTTTTGCCATAGGTCATCCATCATTCTCTGTAAATGGTCATACTATCTCAGTCTTTTCGTTTCTACGTCGTATAGGATAGTTCTTTCCTGCTGAACATTCCGGCTTATACTTTTGTTGGAAACAGTCTGCAAATGGCACAACAGCTTCTCCAAAAGTCAACCTCCAATGGTAGTTGACTTGGTGATCATCCATGTGTCAGATGGGTATAGAGGAACGCTTTCCAAAAAGAAATCATATAGCATTTTTTTTCTCTTTTCCATAACAGAATTTAGTGTTCTAATTATCCGCCTTCCTCATGTGATTTTGTTCCCCAATGTCCTTGGAGCAGCTTCCATTCCCAGTTATCCATTTAAATTTCACTTACCAAGACACTTAAATTAATAGACTTTTGCAAATTTCCAATTTTATGGTAACAAGGCTCCCATTAAATGCTATATACTTTTGGTTTATTATTTCCAATAACATTCCCGTTATTATATCAATAATATTAAATATTCCCGTTAAATACCATATACTTAGTTTATTATTTTCAATAACGAAACATTGCAATAGTAAAAAAAATTCAAAAGTTAACCCCTTATAATTTGAGGTTTTCCGTTTCAGGATACGTAGGCTAACGATTGATATTATTATACGACTCGTTGAAGGTTTATTTAATTCTTTTTCAGCGAGTGGAAGTCGAAAACAGTGATGTAATCGAAGCTCACCGAAACTCATACTTTAACTAAAAGGACCAATCAAGAGTTTGCGGAATCCATAAATCGCGATCGAAATAAAGGGATCTTATTCTCGTGAACACATTGTTACTACTCCAACATTCTCTGAATTACATTAATTGTGAAATCATAAGATTTTGTGGTCACCCATCCCACCCAAGTAGAACAATACTTGTGAAGTTGTACTGTTGTACTTTCAGGATTTGCGAATTTCCTTTACAGTGTGCTTGAAGTGATGTTGAAGTCATCCACCATCTCGTAGTAGCGACCGGAACTAGCGCCAAATAAATCATCTTGTAGCGGAGTAGTTGCATAGTAATGGAAAAGGCACCGGCGAACCATTCATTAATCTTCCGGTTTAAATATAAATTGTTGAGTTTGTATTAAATGTTTTTATTGGTAAAAATATATATAATAAAGAGTTCGTGGATTAGGGCATAGAGCCTATCATGTACACTAAAATCTTAAAACAATTTGTCTATTATAATAGTTGATTATGACTGTCCAACTTACTGTTGTATATCCTTACCATTGTATAATAAAGAATATCTCATAAAAGAACCATAGTAAATTCCAATTTCAATAATTGCACCAAGTGTTCCAACGAAGATGCCAATTAAAGAAAAGATGAAGACTCTTTTGATAACTATGCTGAGCATAAACTTTTTTCCTCTTATTTCTTCCTCTTCAATATACACCTCACTATCTAAGTGGTCATAGTCTAAAGACTACAAGAGAATTATTATTATTTTTCTGTTTTATTTTACCTTATAAAAAATTATTGAATTAGTTTACCTCGTATTTAGTGGATACATAAAACGTTGAATCAGGAGGTGCTTTTGTTACTTTAGGATATGAAACTTCACGTTCCATGAAAACTATTGAACTAACTTAAAATGAGGTTAGAGATAATGCAGTTACATTTATTAGTTTATAGTTGGTAACTTATAATTATCCAGATAAATTAGCATAACACATGTTAAATATTTCGCTTATGCGTAGATCTACATATAGCATTAAGCCGGTTTCAAAAACCGTTTCAAAAACATCAGAAGCACAAACAAATTTAAAAAAACAGAGTGTTTAGCCACTGGTCACAACTAGAATTTTCGCTTTTTCACTACCGAAGGTCTTCGCATTGTATTCGTGCGAGAGGTTAAAAAAATTATGTGCTCAGATTCGAAAATATCCGTCTCCTTTTACGTTTCAGACATCAAGGATTAAATTTGGTTCGGGGTCCGTTTGCATGTCTATCGGTCTTTATGTAGTCAGATCGATGTGACGGGCATACCACCTAGTACCATCCATCCAAATTTCATGAAATTTTCAGGGATTGTGCGGGTCGGTGCCTAGATGGTCCCATATCAATTTTATCAAATTCTATCCAGCATTACGCACGCGCAAACTTATTTTTTTTTAGATACGCTAATATTTCAGAAACAGCTCGTTCGATTTAGCTCAAAGCTGGATAAAAAGTAGGTTATTGGTGAAAAAATAATGTAGTGTCAATTGTATTGTCATGATCTGGGCTCATATAGGCTCTACCTACTGTAGAAATATTCCTATTCCTAAGTCCATCTGTCCCGATAACCAAGCTACCCCTCCTTCTTCCATGACTAATATCCTTTTAACATGCCATGTCAACGCTCAGTCACTCCTAGCCCATTTTGATGAATTTTACGACTTTTTTTTCCATAACTTCTACCATGTAATTGCCGTATCCGAAACCTGGCTATAACCCACAATCCTGTCTTCCCAGATCCTTCTACCTAACTATACTCTCCTTCGTCATGACAGAGTAGAACGCACGGGTGGTGGAGTAGGTCTCTTTGCCCATGACAGTCTCAAATCCAAAATCCTTCAATGCTCTTCCATAACCGATTCTCCGCACGTTGAATACCTCCTCGACGAAATCCTCACAACCTCATCTGCCATTCTTTTTGCTGTAATATATCGCCCTCCTAGAATTCCTTTCGATGAATCACTTGAGACTTCTCTGTACAACTCAATTCCTTCCTTCTCAAATATCATCTTCTCCGGAGAATTTGACACCAATTTACTGACACCATCCTCCGATTATTCTTACCTAATAAACCTCATTCATTCTCTCAGCCTTTACATATTACAACCCAGCCTACAATCCAACCCATCATACTCAGTACTCAGAGTCCTGGCTCGATCTTATAATCCTAGATTCCTCAGACAAACTCCTTGCCGCATCTCAGCACCCGGTCCCGTTCCAATCTTCCCACGATCTTATCCAGATCTCTTACAATATCTCTGTCCCATCTTTTTCTTCCCGAACAATATCTTTCCGAAACCTATATTCTCTCACTCACGAAGCACTGTCAAAAGACCTTGACGATATCCAGTGGGATCCCATTTACTCCTCAAATTCTATAGCCACCATGGTAGAAACCCTTACCATTCAACTTCACTCTATACTCGACCGACATACTCCTCTTATCACAAAAACTATCCGATATCCTCCAGCTCCTTGGCTTACACCTGCTTTGAGAGAGTGTATGAGAGAAAGAGATGCTGCAAGGCGACGATTTAAACGAACTCGACTTCCTGATGATTTTCTCTCCTTCAAACAGCTTCGTAACAGCACTCAATCAGCAGTACGCCGTGCTAAATCCCGTTACTACCATCATTCCCTAAACAATTCTCCTAATACCAAGGCCACGTGGAATATTCTTAGAAAACTGACCATTGGTAATAACCTCAGTCCCAGTCCAATTCCGTTTCTGCTGATAACCTCAACGCACACTTTGTCTCCTGCCCTCTTGCAACCACATCTCCTACTTCTAGTCCGGCTCCTATGTTTTCTCCCTTTAATCCTGATCACTTATTTTTTTCCCATATTACACCAGATGATCTCCTTAAATCCATTCAGAAGTCCCATACCAATGATTAGGGCCACAATAACATCCCAGGCAGACTGATTAAAGCCGCATTGCCATTCATTCTTCCGATCCTTTATCATATATATAATTATTCTCTTCAAAATGCTACCTTCCCTACATCCTGGAAAACCGCCCTAGTACGCCCCTTGAAGAAGACCTCAAACTCATCAGCTCTTAATGATTTCCGACCGATTTCACTTCTTTCAAACCTCTCAAAACCTTTAGAGCGATTAATCTAATCCCAGCTATCCCATTTTTTAGAGAACAACAATCTCTTAAATCCCTACCAGTCTGGTTTGAGGCCTGGTTACTCTACTCAGTCTGCCCTAATCAAAATTTCCCAAGACTTTCACACAGCCATAGATCAGCAGAAACTAACCATCCTTATTCTCCTAGACTTTTCCAAAGCTTTTGATTCCGTAGACCACAACATCCTCCTAACCAAACTTAAAAATATCTCTTTTTCTTCTAGTTCCCTTAATTGGTTCCAATCTTTCCTTACCGGTTGCTCCCAGTATGTTGTAATTCCTAATAACCCCCATCAGAATCTCTACGTCTGACCGGAGGCGTCCCACAAGGCTCTTCCTTGTTCTCCACCCTTTTCTCTATCTATATAAATGACCTCCCTTCCTCTATCCTGCACTGTAAATACCACCTGTATGCCGATGACATTCAAATTTACCTCTCCTTTAATCCGACAGATTTCTCAGATGCCACTCTTAAACTTCAGGAAGACATTGACAGAATAAGTGCTTGGGCAAACCGCAATAGGCTCACTCTGAACGCCGAGAAGACAAAAGCCATCTTGATCGGATCCCCCTCACTCCTCAAATCCTACCCGGTATCTTCCAATCTCCTCCTGAACAATTCGCCTATCTTATTCCACACCACCGTTAAAAACCTAGCTGTTACTTTTGATCAAACCCTATCCCGGAAACCACACATCTCCCAAATTTCCCGTCGCACTATCTCTACCCTAAAACAGTTCAATCGTCTACGATATCTCCTTCCTTATAAGTCCCGTCAGCTCCTAGTTTCCTTCCTTGTTTTCCCCCACTTCGACTATGGCTGTATGGTGTACGGTGGACTCTCGAGAGATTCCGAGGCCAAACTTAAACGCCTAATGAATTGTGCACTACGATTTGTTTTCGGAATCTCAAGGGATACGCATATTACCAAGTATTAGGAAGTGGCTCTATCCATCCAACCGCCGTCTGTACTTCTTTGCTACCTTTCTATACCAAGCCATCAGAACTCAGCGACCTTCCTATATTTTTCACAGACTACAATTTAAATATTCCATTCAATCTTGTCCCACTAGATTCCGTTCTCCTGGCCTCTGCCCACCTGCACTACGATTTGTTTTCGGAATCTCAAGGGATACGCATATTACCCAGTATTACACTGAGTTGAGGTGGCTTTACCCATCCTATCGCCGTCACTACTTCCTAGCCACCTTTCTGAACCAAATCATTAGAACTCATTGGCCATCCTATATTTTTCACAGTTTACAATTCAAATACTCCATCCAATCCCGTCCCACTAGATCTCGTACTTCCGACCTCTATCCTCCTCGTCACCGAACTGCTGCGTTTGACAAATCCTGTGCAATACAAGCCGCCTCCTTCTGGAATTCCATCCCTGCTGATATTCGACACGCTCAATCAGTGTCCTCTTTGGAACCTCTCCTCTTTAAACACCTACTCCTTTCTCAATCCGACTGATTGCGAAATATACTTAAGAGAAATATCTAAGCACCCCCAGAGACTACCTCAATTTATTTAGGTTATTTTTAGTATCTCATAATTTTAGTTTTAGTCAACTCTTATTGTAAATATATAATCCAATAGTAACCACACAGACATACAATCTGTATATATATTATGTTCTGAAGGGACAACAGTCCCAGAATAATAAAATATTTTTTTCATTTCATTTCTTTTCATCAATCTTTTCATTTCACATAAATTGGTTATTCCACCTTGAACTCCTCTGATTGAAGAGAAGTTGAGTCATAATATAGTTTACTCTTGAATTTTAGAAGCTCCATTCTTTGGCGCACATCATCGTCTGGTGTTTTGGCAATAAGGAAATCAATGCTTGCTGGCACCCTGCTTCGCAGTCTTCGACCCATCAACAGTTGGCTTGGAGAATACTCGAGCCCATAAAGGGGAGTTGTTCGGTATTCTAGAATGGCTTCATAAATATCTCCTCCCGAATAACAGACTTTCTTTATCATCTTCTTCGCGACACCTATCCTTTTTCCGAGAGACCATTAGATTTAGGGTAGTGAGGAGTAGATATACAAATTTTAAACCCCCAATGTTTGGCAAAAGCTGCCATTTCTGCACAATTGAACGGGCTGTTATCACAACGTTCAATTTCAGGTGTACCATGATTACTAAAAAGAATTTTTAGTTTTTTAATAATTTCAGTGGATGTTTTATTCTTGAGTGGTATAATATCCAAACCTTGAGTAGTAATCGTCTACAACCTGAAAAATTTTCGAATTACACTCGCCCAATGCCATACCAATAACTCAGGTTTAATGTTTTGGAAAGTTTGACACGTGGAACATGAATTTTGCAATGTATTCGGACATGTTTGGCCAACACATAAGGCTATTGATACGGGAAACGGTTTTGTTTATTCCAAGGTGAGCTTTTGAATGAATTTGGCTTACGAAGTGACGTTGTAGACTCGGTGGTATAATAATTCTCTCATTATAAAATAAAATTCCTTTATTTCCTGAAAGATCGTCCCGGAGCCCATAAAAAACCTTTATTTCGCGTTCCTAACACTTTTTATGAACTCCTTTCCAAGCTATTCCTGATATAATTTCGAAGTCGACTGAAATCCTCCCTGGTGGCTTCTTGTAAGATTTTTATATCCTTTGATAGCACCGGCAACAATTCTTCTAGTGTAATGGCATGAACCACCTGAGAAAAGTCAACGTCTTCCGGTCCCTCTTCTTCGAGAAAGGCTCTTGATAGCATGTCCGCTATATTCATTTTGGAGCTTGGTATATAGGATAATAAAAATTTATATTTTAATAGCTTAAGTTGCATTCTTTAGCGTCTTGAAGAATTTTTATACAGCTCCTTTTTGAGCACTGCTAACAACGGTTTATGATCCGTGAAAATCTCAACATTATTATGACCATAAATAAAGTGGTGAAATCTATTGACGGAGAAGCATAAACTAAGCATCTCCTTCTCTATCTGACTGTAATTCTTTCCTGAGTCATTAAGACTTCTTGATGCAGAGACGACTGGTTGCCCGTTTTGGAGTAAATAGCTTCCAAGCCCATCCTTGCTGGCATCACATTGGGTCTCAATTTTAAGTGACAGATCAAACAGTTTGAGAGTGGGCGCCTTGCAAACTAATGATTTTATCATTATAAAGAGAAAGTTTACTTCTGTGAATCAGACCATTGCCAATGAGCATTCTTTTTCAATAATTCCCTAAGAGGGGCGGTGACTTGTGAATAGGCCGGAATGAATATGTTCAAAAAATTTATCGCACCTAAAAATCTTTGAATTTCCTTCGGAGACTGAGGTTCTTTGATGTTAGAAGTGGCTCTTACTTTGAGAGAATCCGGTTTGATTCCATCTGATCCAAATAATAGTCCCAAATATTTAACTTCATTTAATTTAAACTAAAGTGTCTTGCTATTAAATTTAATATTGGACTGTCTGGCTCTTTTAATAACCTCTTCCAAACTTTTAGCATGTTCAATTTATGTTCGGCCCGAAATTATTATGTCATCGAACATTATTTGCACTCCCTCTATGTCTCAAAATATTTTTGTATTTTCTCTTTAAAATATCTCCGGAATATTAGACAAACCGTAGGGCACTCTTAGAAATCGATATCGATCAAACGGGGTATTCATACTGCATAAACGACTCGAATTCTCATCTAGAGGAAACTGATGGAACCCTTCTTTCATATCGAGCACAGTAAACCATTTTTTTTCCACTAAGGTTAGCAGTTAATTCTTCTTGGGTAGGGATACTATAATGTTCCCTTTTTATGTATTTATTCAATGGATTGGGATTCAAACAAAGCCGAATAGATCCATCTTTCTTTTCAACTACCACTGTCATGAACCCAATCTGTAGGCTCTTCTACTGGTGTTATTACTCCTAAGTCAACTAACCTATTGATTTATTTTTTAAGTTTAGATTTGAGAGAGGCTGGAAGTCTCCTCGCTGGCCTCACAGTATGTATCGCGTCAATGCTAAGCGTAATCTTAAGTCCATAGGGAATTTTATCCAGACCATTAAAAACATCCTTGTTATTTTGAATAAATTCTGGTTTTCCATCTTCTAAATTTTTAATAGTCAAATCATTAACTTTAGATAAAGTATTAGCTCGTTTAATTAGCTCCAATTTTTCACGTGTTACAGCACCAAGTATAGGAGGTTGTTGTGACTTGAGTGTATTGGAAAATTCTGGGAATATCTGTTATTCTTAGAAATAGAATAAGTTGAAATTTATACACTTTTATTTTTAACACACGCACATATCAACACATTGAATAATACTGCTACTAAAAACATATGACGTACATTAATCCTAATATAAGTAAACATATGGTAATTGTTTAGGCTATAACAGTCTCCCTCACTAAAATAAAGTTCAATAATAATAAAGTCTAAAGTTCATAATCATGCAAATACAATGGAAGTCGCTTCATTCGTGTTGACCTTCTCGATAGATGTTGAGGCTCCGGATCTATAGGTCTCTCAGGCTGGGGCTCAGGATGTGAATGCTGTGGCTCAGAGTGGATTGGTCGTTGTCGATCCTCTTGATTCACATTAGGTGCCATAGGTACTCCAAAAGTCTGTGGGGCTTCTCTAGGTGCAAAAGTGACATGTTTCTTCACCAAGGTTGAACGTAACTGGTCTACATGACGTTTAAGAGTCCTCCCAATGTTCAGTTCAATTATGTAATATCGCTGGCATAACTTATGTTTTACAACACCAAATAACCAGACGTTGCGATTGTTTAAATAAAACTGTGCCTGTACTCTCTCCCTCTTTGAATTTCCTGATGTTGAATTCCGCAGATGATGATTTATAGCCATTAGGATTAGATCGTAATGCATCTAGTTTGATTTGAAGTCTTCTTTTTAGGTAATTTTCTGCTGGAGACTGTCCACTTGCTAAGGGCGTTGCCCGATATCTAAAAAGAATCTGACGAATTTTGATAGGTAAAGGGGGTCAGTGGCTACAGCTTTAAGACGGTGTTTCAGAGTTTGGAAATTACGTTCAGCAAGCCCATTGGCTGAAGGATGCCCATGGGCGATGAATTTTTGGACTACGCCAACACCTTTGCAAAATGTTCTGCATTTTTCGCTAGTAAATACAGCACCATTGTCGGAGACAAGAACTTGAGGGTATCCGTGGGTAGAAAAAATATCTTCCAGAAGATTTATAGTTGTCTCTGTGGTAGGAGTGTCTCGTGAAATCTTGACTTCAGCCCATTTAGACTGTGCATCAATGCATAACAGAAAATGGTGATTATCGAAAGGATCGGCATAATCAATATGCAAGCGTTCCCAATTTGATTCTGGCTCGTCCCATGGGTGTACCACTGCTTTTGGTGGACTATTTTTTGTACGAGCGCAGTTTTTACAGGATTTGACCAGTCTTTAAACATCTTTGTCTATTTTCGTCCAATATACATATCGTCTAGCATGTTGCTTCATCTTTGTAATTCCGATATGCGTAGAATGCAATTCATTCTATACTACTAAATACGGGTAGTAATTTTTTTGGGATAACAATGCGATCCTGGTGAAATAAAATTCCGTCTGAAATGGTATATGGTTCATCAGTAGACTGAGATCTGAGATGTTGTAGTATTAATCGAAGTTCTGAATCTTCTAAAGTTTCATTTGCTACGGTTTTATACGTAATTTGTTCTGTAGATATTTGAAATATTATCTGTGAATATAACTGAGCTTCTTCTTCATTGATCAAAAGATCTGTTGATATATTTGAATGAGGTACAGGTGTACGAGATAAACAATCAGCATTTTTGTTTTGCTCGCTCTTCTTGAATCTAACGGTGTAGTCAAAACCAGACAGGAATGACGCATAACGAAGAAGTCTAGCAGATGTCATTTTTGGGAGTGCTTTGTTGTGATGGAATATCCTAGTTAAAGGCTCATTGTCCGTAATAAGGGTAAAATTTCTACCGAAAACGTACTTGTAAAAATAATTGATTCCAAAAATAATGGCTAAAGCTTCGCGATCTAACTACACTCTGTTGCTGTGAGAGATCTTGATGCGTAAGCTACCGGCTTTTCCTGACCATCAACTTCATGACTGAGAACTGCTGCGATTCCAGTAGGACTGGCATCGGTTGTTAGAGACAGGGACAAAGAAGGATCAAAAGGTGTGAGTACACGATCACTGCAAAGTTCAATTTTTAATTTAATAAAAGTCGATTCACACGAAGCAGACCAAAAAAAAATGTTGATTCTTCCTTAATAGACAACGTAAAGGATATGTGAGTGTAGTAAAATCTGGTATAAAATGGAAATAATAAGTTACAAGTCCAAGAAAACGTCTCAATTCATCGATGTAGGGACGTGGCATTTCCATCATAGCTTTCTTCATAGCGAACTTTTTCTGGAGATTTACTTATTTTATTATATTCAACTACATGTCCGAGATAATCAATTTTCAGTTTAAAAAACAGGCACTTATTTTTGTTTAAATACAAATCGTGTTCTAACAGTCTTTTTAAACAAGCTTTCAAGTTTTTTGCATATTCTACTTCTGTAAATCCATGTACTATGATGTCATCGAAGTAAGCTTCAGTATTTAGAAGTCCTTGTAAAATATTACATAACACTCGATTAAATTCAGATGGGCAGTTTTAATACCAAAACTGAATCTATTCACCTTGTATGTTCCTCTGTGAGTAACCATTGTCTGAATTTCGCTGCTTTTTTGATCTACTTTTAAGTGAAGGTAAGCTTTAAAAAGATCTAGCTTACAGAAGTATTTTGAACGGCGAAGACTATGTAGTACATCGTCGATTCTTCGTATAGGATGGTTTGAGGAAACCAATCGTTCATTTACTCCACATTTATAATCTACACATAAACGAACTCCACCATCTGGTTTTGGAATAATTACTAAAGGAGATGATGCAATCACATGATGCAACTGGTGTAAAAATTCCTGCTGCTTCTAATGATTCAAGCTCTTTTTCAACTTTCTCACGCAATGCATATGGAACGTCCCGTTCTCGATTAAAACTTGGTTTCCTCTTAAGTCGGAGTTGTAATTTAAGTTCGTAGTTCGGTACACATCCTACTTTTGGTGAAAACACTGGAGCGAATTCTTCGATAATATCTTCAACCGAATTTATTGAGTAAACTAAGTTTGGCTGGTTTAAAGTTTGCATTTCTTCATCAATGTCTTTTAATTCTAAATTAAGATTTCTTATCCATATTCTACCTAATAAAGCATCATGACCTTGCGATACAATAAACAATTCCTCATTTATAGTTTTATCTTTATAAGATACGACAACAATAATCTTTCCCAAAGGTTTTATTATATGGTTGGAGTAGGAACGAAAAATGAAATTTGTTTCTTGAACTGGAACATTTAAATTCAATTTTCAAAAACCATTCTCAGAGATCAAAGAGAAACGAGCGCCTGAATCTACTTCGAAACGCTGAGGAATACCATTTAATTTTATTGTGACAAAATATTTACTGAGGTCTCGAGCTACGTCAAATAAATCAATAGTTTCCTGCGAATGTGAATCTTCTGAAGGATTAGATGTAATTTTGTTGATACCGTAACAAAGGTTTTCATTTTCATTTTGAACATCAGCGATCTGTTTAGTCGTATTGGAATGAGATCTATTTTGTTTATTATTATTATTATTTTGTATCAATGTCGAAATGCATACTTTGGCAATGTGTCCAATTTTCCCGCATGAATTACATTTTAATCAATCACGCCTCACACGACAGTCCTTAGCAGTATGGTTAGAATTTCCACAATTGAAGCATAAGTTTTCTATTCCTAAAGAACGATAGTCAATTTTATTTTTACGAAATCTGTGAGATGGGCTCTGTGAACGATAGCATCTTTGATTTGAATTACTACGATTTTGACTTCTGCGTCTATGCATGTTTCTGGCAATCTTATTGATACTAGCTGAATCTACACTAGAATCGACCAAAACTCCAGAAACCACTAGAATCTACACCTGATAGACCAAATAAACCACAACCTGGTACCTCAACAGAAATTATCACCACCGAAACCCCAATAATCTTGTGGAGGCTAAAAAAATTGTTGAGTTAAAATATTGTGCTTGTTACATTACATGTTTGAATTTTGTTGTTACAATAAATTTGTAATTACCTTAAAATTAATAACAATGTGCTCCATCGTCAAATTTTTAATTTCTGTTATAAAATGTATCATCTAAAACAACATCCTGCTTTTGACCAATAATTGGGTGTCTACCATAGTGAAAAACAATTGACCTTTGGATCTGACTGTTTTATCTGACTATTTTTATACTATTGTTGTTAATGTTTATTTTATGTATTTTTAATTTCACTTCTATTAATTTTTAACATTAATTATTTTTAACATAAATTAAAAATTGAAACAGATGAATCACCATTTTTTACTGCTAACCCATACCAACTACTATCTAATACTCCAGAAGAAACTATGGAAATACCCTCAGAGAGCCAAAACCACCTCCAATATTCATAAGAAATATAAAAAAATGTCCGCTATTTTGCCAGCATTTAAATAAATTACTTGACAATGGTAAATACACATGTCAAAGTCGAATCAATGACACCAAGTTGATGCCAGATTCCCCTGAATCATATAAAAAAATAGTAAAATACTTGACTGATACAAAGGCGGAATTCCATACATATCAGTTATTCCAAGAGAGAGCACTAAAAGTAGTGATAAGAGGCCTCCACCCATCAACTCCACCTGATGCAATCAAAGAAGAATTGACAGAACTGGGTTTCAAGTGTCCGCCAAATTGTCAACGTATATAAAGATAACTAAGAGCAACCAGGTACAAACAATAAAATAGCCTTACCACTACTTTTTGTAGACCTAGAGCGCACCACGGGGATTGATAACATCTATAAATTAAGACGCCTGTACTATATTAGTATTCATCTATAGTAGTGAAACCATATGCGAAACGGGAAATAGTACAATGTCATAATTGCCAATCATATGGCCATACTAAAAGCTTTTACTACCGCTTACCGCGATGCGTGAAGTTCGGGCAGTAACATAAGTCGGAATAAGTCGTTGCAATAAGTCCAAGCAAACTCCTGCGGTATGCGCATTATGCCATAAAGATCACCCTGCTAACACGAAGGATGCTAGACATATAAAATCTTAAAATCAAGATTACAGACAGCACCTAGACATCAAGAGACTTACATGACTCACAGACCACCAAGGCAACGCTCAAGATTTGCAAACAAAGAAGTCTTTTATGATCAAATGTTAGGAGAACTAGAACAGCATTCTCAACCGCAGGCCCTGCCGCAAACTCAGCCACTACCTCATGGTTCACTGCCCGAACATAATAACACCCAAAAGTTCAGTCCTCACCAAATATCCTACATTCCTCCCCCTAACAATTCCAATGACCTTACCAGCCTCCTTACATCATTCCTCTCCGAAATCAAATCCCTCATCACCCCGCTCATCACCTTACTTACAAACGTCATAGCTAATCTTATCCAACCGCCAAGAATTCCTTGAATGTCCTCAATAAAACTCCTTTCCATTCTCCTTTGGAATGCGAATGGTGTTCGAAATCACATCAACGAACTAATCTTTTTTCTACAGGACAATAACATAGACATAGCCCTAATAACTGAGACCCGACTAATTAACAAACGACAGTTCAACATACCTGGCTACAAGATATATCGAACTGACCACCCTGATGGAACAGCACATGCTGGAACTGCTGTCATCATCCACCAATCCCTCTCCCATCACTTTTATCCCCTACCAGTTCATGATTTCCTACAAACCTCAGCAATAACTATCCAAACTTCACTTTTTCCTGTTACAGTTGTCGCAGCATACTCTCCACCTAAAAAACCAATACCTGAACCTAACTTAATTTCCTTTCTTAATTCCCTAGGACACCACTTCCTTATAGATGCAGTCTTTAATGCCAAACATCAGCAAAGGGGAGCCAGAAACACGAATTCCCGCGGGCGAACATTGCTGTCTGCTCTTAATTCCCATAATAGCAACATCTTTTCTCCTCATACTCCTACATACTGGCCAACAGATCCTAACCGTAATCCTGACCTCCTTGACTTCTTCATTCACAAAGGTCTAGGACCGCTAAATTTCTCAATTTCACGGCTCGATGATCTTTCCTCAGGCCATAGTCCGCTAAACCTAACCCTTTCCGCTTCTCCTATCCCCAAATGATCTCATACCTCATTTATCAGAGGCCCAGTCAACTGGAACCTTTTCCGCCAAACAATAACAGATGCAATAGACCTCAGAGTACCCCTAAAAACTTCTCAAGACCTAGATAATGCAGTGAGTCCCTTCACCACCTTGATCCAACAAGCAGTCTGGACTGCATCCTCACCACTACCCTCCAAAAATCCCTCAAAAAGAATCCCTTGCCCCAAAACCTTACTGACCTTATTAAATCCAAACGCCAATCTAGAACCCTCTGGCAAAGAACCAGGCATCCTGATGATCGAAAATTACTGACATACCGTACTTAATTACTGGCAGGCATACTGACCTTATTAAACTCCTCTCTTCTCCGACTCCTCTCTCCTTGCCTCCTAAAGCTGTTAACCCCTCTGAGGTCAAATTCCATATTAACAACTTCCAAACCTCGAAAATACCCTGGACACGATCTCCTTACTTCCCAGATCCTTAAACAACAAAGCAATCATGTTCCTCACATACCTGTACATAACTGTACCCTCCGCACAACTCACTTTCCTTTGATATGGAAACACATTTATTATCCTCTTCCCTAAACCAGGTAAACCTGTTAATAATACCTCATTCTATAGACCAATAAGCTTACTTCCGATCCTCTCAAGAATCTTTGAAAAAACCCTTCTCAAACGTACCCTACCCATTCTCGAAACCCACAATATTCCCTCCCATCAGTTTGGATTCCGCTCAAGACATTCCACTGTTCAACAAGGCCTCCGCGTTGTTGACCATATATCCTTTGCGCTTGAAAACAAGCAATATTGCACTAGTGCCTTTCAGGACGTAGCGCAAGCTTTCGACCGAGTGTGGCATGATGGCTTGCTTTTCAAGCCCAAAACTCACTTACCCCAATTATCCTTTTCAACTCAGTACCTCTTCCCATCTCATTATAAAAAATGACCAATGACAAAACATTATATATATTTTTTCCAATTTTTGGAGGGGGGATGCCTCAATAGTAGGCAAAAGACCACGTGGAAGGAAAAAAAGCAGATGAATAGATCGGATCAATAATGATGCAATATAACTGCATCCAGATAACTATGGGAGCGAGGTGGCTGAATGCGCTAAAGCCTGTGCACAGCACTGCCGTTGCCCGGCAACCAGATAACCGAAGTTTTATCTAGCCACTGTTCAGTGTTTCAACTGCCTCCCGCAGTGCTACGCCCTGATGAAGACCTACAAAGTGGGTCGACACGTCGCCAAAAATTAAATAATTCTACTTGTTTAATTTAGTATTAATGTGACCGCACTCCCGATCAACTCCTTATCAGAAAAAAATAAATATTAAATAAAAAAAAATGTTTAAATTTTTTTGGACAGTTAAATTATTGCATCAATATTTGTTTGTTAATACAATCGATATAATGTACAAAAATCGTTATTATTGCACAATAACTAAGCCATTTATGAGCACTGAATGGTGTGGTACAGGCCTGTAGGCATCCAGTACCGCTTTTCAGCAGCTTACAGTGATGAAAAAAAGTATTTGCACACTATGACTCACAAGCTCTGTTTACTTTGGCATTAATCCTGCTGTGTCCATAGGTCATAGGTTTGTTTACTAATTTATATCTAATCGTTTATTACCAGTATTCTCTAATCTTTCAAGTCAATAGACAATTATCATACCAAAGACAAGTGAACGCAACTCGCGAAAAATTTGTTTTACTGAGGAGTCAGCAAAAACCATATCGCCAAATTGCCGATCTCTTAGGGTTGAATTTGTCTACAGTGAGATACGTCATAAAAAGGTATGAAGAACGTGCTTCAACTGAAAACAGTGAGCGTCAAGTGCGTCCAAAAAAGTTAACTCCCTGGCTGAAGAGGAAAATCAGAAAAGAAGCTCTTAAAAATCCTCTGATAAGTTCTCGGGAGCTGGCTACCTTGGTCCAATCAATGACTGGAGTTCAAATTACTTGCAGAACAATTAGATATACCCTGAATTCCGAAGGGCTCCATGGTAGAGTTCCAAAAAAGAAGCCATACATTAGTGAAACAAATCGCAAAAAGCGCCTTGCTTTTGCTAACAGAAACCCGTAAGCTTTTGGGAAAATGTCATATTTCCTGACGAAAGCAAATTTAATTTGTTTGGTTCAGATGGTCGAAGGACGATATGGCGACATCGTAATGAAGCCCTAAACAAGCAAAATGTTTTAACAACTGTAAAGCATGATGGAGGATATGTTATGGTTTGGGGGTGTGAAGACATTGTAAATGCGGAAGGCTATGTGAACATTTTGCGACGTAAGTGCCGAAAAAATGGGGATCCAGGATCAGTACTGTTTCCAGCAGGACAACGATCCAAAACATACTGCGAGGAAAACAAAGGAGTGGTTAATGTTTAATGTTCCAAGACAGCTCCACACTCCTCCTCAGTCACCAGATATAAATATCATTGAAAATTTATGGCATACCCTTGACCAAAATGTAAGAAAACACCATATCCCTAGTAGACATCACCTTAAACAACTTCTTGTTCAAGAGAAGTTGTTTTACGTTATTGTTGGCCGTTTAAATACAAACTGTACTACGTATGATTAATTAATAAAAATACTTTTAGAACAAATGTAGGTGTGCTTTATTATTCATTACAAAGCCATCTGACTAATCTTAATCCAATTAACATAGGCAATCGATTATATTATAATTGAATATACAAAGAGGTTACAGTCTTATATTACACAAACGACGCTTGATTTCCAACTAGAAAATTTGTTTATTAAAAAATTGACTTTACTGATGTTTCTATTGCCTAAGCCAATTATTATTTAATATGTTTTCATGGTTTATTATTCTCTGACTATCCAGCTTTAATAAAAGACCAACTAAGACGAAATTAAGCAAAATGCTGATTCTCAGTTATTTCTAGCTAGGAGATCATGGAAACATGGGCTCATCTAGAATTTTCTTAATTATATTTTGTTTAGTATTTCATAGAATGAATTCATATTGTTTTTTTTCTGAAACCGAATTCTTTTGCCCCCTCCATCTCCGCCAATCTTGAGCTATTTCTTTGCAGTTATTTGCATTTTTTTTCTCGCTTTCCTCACTTTTTAAGCTTTACGGGGAGTGGGGGCTCTGGAACAAGGGGTGAGGGCGGGGGGGTTAATGCCAAGTTAGAATACCACTTGTCATCAGGACGTGAACTTGCAATAATTTTATCATTTAAAACTTCGGATATCTGGTTGCCGGGCAACGGCAGTGTTGTGCACACGCTTTAGCTCATTCGGCCACCTCGCTCCCACAGTTATCTGTAGTGTTGCCCAAAAATGGTCTTGGTCTTGCGGTCTTGGTCTCGGTCTTGTACTTTTGCAAGACCAAGACCGCTTTGATTTTCGCAAGACCGGACCCTCCAAGTCTTGCGTAAGACCAAGATTTATCTGCACGAGTCTTGCGGTCTCGCAGTTAAATAAAACCGAGATTTGTGCGTTATTTAGTATTTGGTTTCCATTTGACTATAAAGTAAGTAGTTAGAACACTGAAATCTATTGTATTGATTATTATAATGTGATATTAATACGGTGTTTCAACATTTTCACCTTAGATTAAATCAAGACAGTTTTTTTTTCTTCTTGAATCGTGAATTTGAGCTCAGACCTCCAAAACTTGAACATATTCCAATATTGGAGTAAGATAAGATGATAAAAAGAAATTGGTTTTGGTGTATGAAAATGAGAGCAAAATAGTTTAAAGGACAACGTTAGTTTCTACATGTAAAGGCTAGGAAAATGGAATTTATTTTTGTAATCGGCTCTTCTTTTCTATCATCGGAGTTTAATTAGGTTTCCCCATCAGAAAAATGACAGTAATATCACTAGTATATAATGATAACATAACTGACCACAAAAAAAAACACCTACGCCACCTATGATGATAATATTCCTTCAGTTACGACTTATCAAATGATTATGTGGGATTCCCCATAGGTACACCTACTAACTTCGTCCTCTATCCTTTGAATTATATAAACATATATATTTATGTTTAGAAAGATGGTAGTCTACACAGCAAAGTTGAAATTTATCATCCTAGATCGAGCATAGTAATAGTTTTTGCGCCAGCCAATATTATGACCAGAGCCCGATTTTTATGCAGTAAAAAAAGTTAAACAATGCCAAATGAATATGAAATTAGTTAAAACACTATTTCCTAGAAACTCTAGAAGTTTGCTCCTAGTAGACTAAAAAAGTCAAAGTCAGGATTCTTAAGAAAAAAAAATTCTTCTTAAACACAGATCATACATAATTAGTAATAATTAAAAACACAATGTAAGATATTTATTAACCTTTTAACGACGGTGGACTCGCATATGAGTCGAGAGCCTGTCGGGCTCTTCTCTTGAAATTGCGATGTGCTCAGTGATGCAACTCTATTTTCAAATTGAGTTCTGCGCATGCGTTAACCCTACACATACACTCTTTATTTCGTCTCTAATAAAGTGACTTTATTATCAGTGAAATAATTAATATTATATGTGAAAAAGTAGTGTGAACTGTTAAGTTAACAATTAAGTTGAAACTGGACATAAATAAGGTGAGTAATCACTTATTTATAACGGCATTGTGAACAGTGTAAATAGACCGGAGGATAGTGATAGATAACAAGCCGGCCATATACATTCGCTAATCCGACCAGTGGGCTGCTGCCCTTCGGCGGAAGCACATTTACGTTACTCAGAATTCTACAAACTCGCGTAATATATACGTAATTGATAAAGGACTTTTTTTTAATACAAATTATTACATTTACCTCTAATTAATTAACATGAGATGCGATATTTTCACATGGTAATGTCGAGCAAAGGTAGCAATCGAACTTTAAGATCTAGGAGTCTCGATACCACAAAGAGTTCACCTATCAAGAAAAGGACTAGACGCTCTAAAAAAAATACCCCGCCAACTACACCAGAAAGCTCAGTTGACGAAGTTGAAAATCAACCTGACACATCATCACAAAATATGTCAACACAAGCTATACCAATACAAGGTACGTTAGAGGAATCGCCCTTTTTTACAGCTAATCCATTCCAAGTGCTGTCAAACACACAGAATGAACAAATGGAAGCAGTACCCATCCCTAGTGAACCTAAACCTCCACCAATATTCGTTAGAAATATAAAAAATTTCCAATTAATGTGTCAACAATTAAATAATATAGTGGGCTCAGGTAAATACTTATGCCAAAGCCGCACTAATGACACGAAATTAATGCCTGACAGATACGTACAGAAAAATTGTCAAGTATTTATCTGACACTAAGGCGGATTATCACACATATCAATTGCGCCAAGAGAGAGCGCTCAGGGTGGTGATCAGGAGATTACACCCATCAACACCGCTGGATGCCATTAAAGAAGAACTAACTGAGATGGGGTTCCGTGTTCGACAAATAGTGAATATATTCAAGGAAGATAGAGAACAGCCTGGCACAAAAAATAAAATACCGCTCCCACTATTCTTTGTTGACCTTGACCGAACGCCCCAGGTTGAAGACATTTACAAGGACACACGCCTTTATTACACTAGCGTTTTTGTAGAAAAGCCCTACACTAAGCGCGACATTGTACAATGCCATAACTGCCAGGCTTATGGTCATACGAAACGCTATTGCCACCACATTCCTAGATGTGTCAGGTGCGGTGATCAACACAAAACAGAGGACTGCCAGAAGTCCAGAAGAACACCAGCAGTATGCGCCTTATGCCATCAAGGGCACCCAGCGAACTACAAGGGTTGCCAAACATATAAGGAACTAAAAGCAAGAATTTATTCAGCTCCAAGAGAAGAACGGCCATCCAGGCCACCAAGACAACCCTCTAGAACAGTAAATACAAGAGTGTCCTAAATGTCCCCAATCAAATCCCTCTCCGTTCTCCTTTGGAATGCAAATGGTATTCGAAATCACATCAACGAACTAACAATCTTATTACAGGACAAAAACATTGATATAGCATTAATAACTGAAACTCGACTTACCAACAAACGACCACTTAACATCCCCAACTATCGTATCTATCGAACCGACCAGCCTGATGGAACAGCACATGCTGGCACTGCCATAATTATCCATCAATCCCTTTCCCATCATCTATTCCCTTTGCTAACCCATAATTTCCTACAATCCACTGCCGTGATAATCCAAACTTCCCTTTACCCAATAGCAGTAGTCGCAGCATATTCCCCGCCTAAAATACCCATCTCAGAATCCCAATTAACTTCCTTGCTTAAATCCTTAGGACACCACTTCCTTCTAGGTCCAGACTTAAATGCTAAACACCAGCAATGGGGAGCCAGAACCACAAATTCCCGAGGACGAACATTGCTATCTGCACTTAATTCCCATCACAGAAACATCCTCTCACCCAATTCTCCCACATACTGGCCAACAGATCCTAACCACAATCCCGATCTCCTAGATTTTTTCATCCACAAAGGTCTAGGGTCCCTTAATTATTGCATCTCAAGACTTGATGATCTTTCCTCAGACCATCGTCCCCTAATCCTAACGGTTTCCACATCACCAATTTCCAAACCACCTCCACCTTCATTTATCAGGGGGCCAGTTAATTGGAACCTCTTCCGTCAAATACTGGATGATAATATTGACCTCAGAGTTTCCTTAAAAACACCTACAGACCTAGATGAAGCAGTACATTCCATGACTACCTTGATCCAACAAGCAGTGTGGACTGCATCTTCACCTGATCCTTCTAAAAAATACCGCAAAACAAATCCTCTAACCCAAGACCTACTGGACCTTATTAATAGAAAAAGATGCTCTAGGACTATCTGGCAAAGAACCAGGCATCCTGATGATTGGAAATCATATAACTATTATTCTAAGCAAGTAAAACAAAAACTGGCCACGTTTAGATCCCAATCCTTTTTTTTTTTTTTTTTTTTTGTTCTTCCCTACCTCGCCTTTTAGGCTATACGGGATTTTCCCGGGCCGGGGGGTGAGGGCGGGGAAATTTAAAATCCCCTCCGGCACCGGGACGCGAACTCATACTTTTTATATCATCTCAAATCTCTGTTATCCGGTTGCCAGGCAACTAGCGGTTCTGTTACACACACTTTAGCCTATTCGGCCACCCCGCCCCCGAAGATCCCAATCCTATAATTTCTATCTTTCCTCACTATCTGCAAGTGATAACTCCATCTGGAATGTAACTAAAAAAATCCTTAAATTCCAATCCATTTCCCACCCCCTCCGCCGTGATGATGGTTCCTAGGCTTCGTCAGATGAGAATAGAGCAGAAGAGTTTGCTAAACATCTATCGTACACATTCACTCCTCATCGTGAACTCCATCCCTCCCATACTGCTGAAGTTAAAGAATTCCTCTCTTCACCGATTCCTCTCTCCTTACCTCCTACAGCCGTCAACCCCTCTGAGGTCAAATTCCTTTTAAAGAACCTAAAACCTCGCAAATCTCCAGGTCACGATCTCCTTACTTCCCAGATCCTCAGACAACTTCCCAAAAAAGCAATTATATTCCTTACATACCTATTCAACTGTATCCTCCGCACAACCCACTTTCCTCTGGTGTGGAAACACTCCATAATTATCCTCTTTCCTAAACCAGGTAAACCTGTTAATTATACATCATCCTATAGACCGATAAGCCTACTTCCGATCCTTTCCAAAATCTTTGAGAAAATCCTTCTCAAACGCATCCTATCCATACTCGAATCCCACAATATCTCTCCCCATCAGTTTGGATTCCGCTCAAGACACTCCACTGTCTAACAAGGCCTTCGCGTTGTGGACCACATATCCTCTGCACTTGAAAACAAGCAATATTGCACTGGTGCCTTTCTGGACGTAGCTCAAGCTTTCGACCGGGTGTGGCACGATGGCTTGCTTTTCAAGCTCAAAACCCATTTACCTCAACCCTTGTACCTAGTCCTCAAATCCTACCTTTCAAATCGCTCCTTTCAAGTCCGCTGCGGCACTGAACTCTCCAAACATTATCCAATTGAGGCTGGTGTTCCACAAGGCAGTGTCTTGGGCCCAGTTCTCTACATCCTTTTCACCGCTGACAACCCTTCAAGTCCTGATACCTTCCTAGCAACATTTGCTGATGATACTGCCATCCTATCCTCTCACTCGGATCCTCTAATAGTGTCTCAGAACCTGCAAAGACACCTTTCCTTCATTGAGCAGTGGTGCAACAACTGCCAATCCTTTTTAATTCAATTCCTCTTCCCTACACAGACACAGTCCGATACCTTGGCTTCCTTTTGGACAAAAGACTGACTTGGAACCCACATACCAGACTTAAAAGACAAGAGCTTAACCGACGATTTGGTCAGCTATATAGACTACTAAACAGAACATCTCATCTCTCAACAGAAAACAAATTATTAATCTACAAGACCATACCAAAACCTATCTGGACCTACGGACTTGAACTGTGGGGGACAACTAAATCATCGAATATCAAACGCATCCAATCCTTCCAGTCCAAAGTCCTTTGAACAATAGTCAATGCTCCATATTATGTCACGAACAAGACCCTACACCATGACCTTACCATCCCATATGTCCATGACATCATCCCATCCAGATTCTCCAACTTTCACCAGAACCTCATTCATCATCCCAATCCTCTAGCGCAATCCCTATCCAGCTCCGAACATCCATACCATCCCCCTCGAAGGTTGAAACGGCAGTGGCCTCGAGATCTTTTGCAAATATGCCTTTGGAGTCCTGGCGATGGCTAGCTTCTCCACTCATGTCCTGAGCGTCTGTGGCTCTAGTGCCCTCTTTCAGTCTCCATTGGCTTCTAATACTAGTGATGCGGCTGGAAAAGTGGCGCTGGGATCTTCCGGAGTCTTGCTTTGCCTTCCACGTGTGGGGGAAAAAGCCTGGATCGGAGATTCTTGGGCGAATGTATATATTGTGTATAGGTATGATTGTGTTTAGAAGTTTTTATTTTATTTTATTTGTTTATTTTATTTTTTTATTTTTATTTAACTTCTTCACCAGTATTATTTATTTACTTCTTATATTTATATTTATTTCTTTATTATTTGTATATATTGTATGAATGAGAACTTTTAGCCCTAATGCTTATAGCTCTCCAGCAGTGGCTGATTGTATTATTATTCAATAAACAGATTATATAACTAAAAAAAAAAATTTTCAAATTATCTCACGACCTTTCTATGAGACATAAGGTAATTTTTTGTTTGGATACTATGGGAATTTTTTTTATGACCTCAGCAGCTAACCCTTGCGACCCATACCTGACAGGCTCTTGTCTCCTTTTATACCTGTATTTATACCTTCAACAGATCTATACTGATCTTGAGTTGACAATAAAATGCAAAATCCAATAAGATCTTTTTTGATCTATTCTGCAATTTAGCACTAAAATAGATCTTTTTGCGATTTTGCTCTAAAACTAATCTTCTCGTTTGAGACAGATTGTAATGTTATCAATAAACAAGTTCAAATAAAAAACAAAAAAAATCTATTTTGTAATTTGGCATAAAAAAGATTTATTCTTGTGTCTTCCTTGAGTTGATTATATAACCAATTTACGCTAAACTAAATATCTAATTATATAAATTTAACGAAGATATCGGCATCGAACCTTTGGGTTCGCTAAGTTTTTTAGTTTTATTATTATAATCATCAATTTAATGAAGAAAAATTGAAATTCCCTTGAAATAGCCAAATATTTTTCTAGAAAGCATTAGCAAGGAATATCCTAGACGAAAAAACAAAACATTTGTGTATTGAGTCAGAGGAAGTGGTTAATTACCTACTTTGATTCCAAGAAAGATTTCGTGTTTACGGACGGCGTTTCATTTGATTATCTTATTTAATGCTTTATAGTTTGCAAGAATACATAACGTGTTCAATTCTCTTTGTTTACATTCTGAAATAAAGGAATAAGGTTCCTCCCAGTTATCAAATCTCCGACAACGTATGTTATATTATATCCCCATCGCTCGCTGTTGACTTATTTGATAATTTTCCGACAAAGACCTGGCTTTATCAACAGGCTGATCGACAGATGTACTACAGGATTGACTTTGCTGCCATCGCTTTCATGGCAAAGGTTACCGACATTCCAAAGAAAAATAACGTTATATGCTTACGAACAGGAACGGACTGATTTATGAAAATCCTTTTTATTATAAATATATAATTATAAGTCTTATAATTATATATTTAAGAAATATTCTTATTTTCTGATAAAATAACAAATATTATTATTTGAGTATTTAATTGTATGCTAATATTATTTTATTTTAATTTGTTTTTCATTCAAATAAATATAATTATTTATTCCACAGTTGTTGATTTCATGTAGTTGAAAATTTTAGTAAATAAAATTTTTAAAAATTATACTTTTATTTGAAATATAGTATAAATCCTCTTATCTTACTTAAATTGTGGAATGTTAGTCTTCGATTTTGAGATAATTTGAATACATTGTTTATTAACATACAAAAAACAATTGGTCATATTTTAATATTATAAAAACTAAATTTAAGCAATGATAATAGTTCAGTATGTGTTCCCTGATTAAAATATTTCTTAGTTTGTAGGCTGGCCAATTCGGCCAGTCGGAGATTGCCGTGGGTCCTCGGAGGGGGCTCAAAAAACATTGTTTTATATTTTTCCAGTATCCAAAAAATAATTGTTTAGCTTTTAATTTCCGTAAATTTTAAAGGTCCCTCTGCAATCCCAACATTAATGTTTTGTACTTCTTTTACTGCCATAGAATGATTGGGGGCCTCCTCTCGAGGATCCCGAAGATCATGGTTTTGTATTTATCTGATATTGTTGAAGGGTAAATTTACAATATATTTAAATTCCTTGACACCACTTGAAATAAAATCAATGAATCATAAGTAGATATTAAATAGGAAACAGTTCTCTGATAAAGAAATAATAAAATGACATCAGAGATATAGTGGGTGACAGTGTAGTAAAAAAATCAAGTATATATATATATATATATATATATATATATATATATATATATATATATATATATATATATATATATAAAATTAAATTTTCGTATTTTTAGTGAATTCTTGAGACAATTCAAGAAAAAAAGTTATAAAGAAAAGAATATTGCTTTGGGGAGCTACCTCACCACGTATACACCTATCGGTTTTAAACGGATCTAAACGTTTTTGAGCCTATTTTGAAGCCTATTTTTTGAAAGGTCATTATATTTCTGACAAAATTGTTGACAAAAAGATCATCTGAATCGGACGTTTTAGCTGTTATAGTATATATTGGCTGTTATAGTATATATCCTACTCAAATGATTTCACGGATCGATTTTTAGGAAAATGAATCTATTTCAATTTTTTTTCTTTATCTAATTTTTTAACATCTAATATTTTTATCTAATGGATACATTTAAAGTTGTATTTTTTATTTGCTTATTTTAAACATATAGAAAAGTCTTTTAAGTGAACACAATAGATTTTTAATTAAAATCATTGGGAACAATATATATTGTCTTTACTCTACAACTCTTTCATTCCACATAATCGGAGGGATGGCGGAGGGTTATCACTATCTTTCTTTATTCTTAATTTTATTTAGTTGTACTTTACAATGTTTATTTCTATAAAACATCTAATTGTAGTTATTTTGTAGCGTTATTCTAAAACTTAAAATACCATATTAATAAATAGCAATAAGCTGATAGTTAACTGCAAGACTCTTGCGCAAGACCAAGACTAAGTGCGCAAGACCAAGACCAAGACCAAGGCTAAATACGCAAGACCAAGACCAAGGTTCGTTGACGCAGGACCAAGACGAGACCGAGGCGGTCTTGGTCTTGCGTTGGGCAACACTAGTTATCTGCAGTTATATTGCATCGTTATTGATCCGATCTATTCATCTGCTTTTTTGCCTTCCACGTGGTCTTTTGCCTACTATTGAGGCATCCCCCCTCCAAAAATTGGAAAAAATATATATAATGTTTTGTCATTGGTCATTTTTTAATTTTAATCATTGGTCCATAATTACTTCATTGAGTGTTCTGAGCTAAATATTTAAACAATCAAAATATGTATTATTTTTAAATTATAACGCATGTACATCAGTACTAAATGTAAGCACCTGTCAAGAGAAAAATTATCTATAAAAGCATTACTGTTCCTGTAAGCACAGATTACATAGGTCTTCCAGAACCGTCTAAACGTCATTTTATATAGTTCCTTTATTTTTCTTCCAGAATAACAAGCGTTTTAAAATAAAATCCAAGCCCTCAAAATTAAATCCTGAATCTGAAACTGGCTTTATCAGCTGCAAGATTGTGGAACACGGGGATGTTGCAGAGGGGCACAGCACGTGTGGAAGTCTGTGACATCTCAACCCTCACTTAAATTTTATTAATTTATTGATAATAATGAAAATGACATGTTAGTTTTTCTCTTACCTTAATTGGTTTTTTTACAAATAAAAATGTTTGTGGTTTAATGAGATCAATAGCGCAACATAATCATAGGTGTAAAAGGCTGGTTCTGATGTCCTAAGATTTACTCCCTTTCATAGAGGTAGTTTCTCTCTTTTTCACCCGAAGTAATTATCGTAATATACATAAAATAAAAAACTTTTGGGGCTGAAATTTCCGCCTCACCAAAAATAAATCCTGAGACCGCTATTGGTGCCAATATAAAGCTGAGACTTCCCTTTATAACACAGGCGAATCTACAAGGAGGGCCGAGGGCTTTCGGATTGAAGTCCCCACCGTAAAAACAGTAAAATGTAACTACCGTTTATGGAAAAAAATATAAAAAAATTATCTCTTAAAGTATAATTGTTCGTGTAATTACATTTAATAGGAATTCAAGGATCATTTAAATACTATTTCATGAAGGTTGTTAGTGTCTTTCTTTTTTTTCCAAAGTAATTATCATTATTTATATATATGAAAAAAAAGCTATCGGGCTAAAGCCCCCAAAATTAAATTCTAGATCCGCTAGTGCTTTATAACATCACTGCTTAACTGATAACCAACCTCCCCCCCCCCTTCTTCCCAATCGTCACATTTCACACGGCCCTAAGTGAATTTTAAGTAAAGAAACAAAAATAACTACCTCAACTAAAAATTATTTGAAAAAATCATAAAACTAGAGAGATATGTTAATTGCAGGTATTTTTTATACCATTCTTTAAATTGTTTTTCATACTAACATAGAGTGTTGATTCAGGAAATGCTATCTTTAAAGTAGTGTTACAAAAAGTTCGATGTTACTATAAAAAAATATTCCCTATTTTCTTTCTATTCTATTTTCTGTAATTTAAGTTTAACCAATTATTTTTAATGTTAAGGGTGGAATTCGAACGATTATTAACTTTTCTTGGTTAAAAACTTCTTGTTGCCTTGGTGATTGTTATTATGAGCCCAATTTGAACAACTCAGTCGTGTATCAGTTTTTTAAGAACATTTTTGAATCATGAAATCGGGACGTGGTAAAAAAGTATTACGGAATTATCATGATCTTTGTGAAGAAAGAAAAAGGGTGATGAATGGTCGACTTATAACTTTTCCCATTACTACTTGCTTCAGGTTATTATCCTTCATCCTATTTGTCTGTTGAAAATTCACTTGTAAACAATGATTTTGCTGTAATATTTTTTACAGGCAAACTGAATACATCCCATTTCATATACCTCATAAAAGAGTATATTGTAATGAAGTAGAGAATATTGAGAAATCTGCAGATACAATTGTAAGTAATTACTTAATCATCTTAAGAGATGATTGATTTATTGAATTAATATCTTTTGTTGATTTTAATAAGCAAAAATTACCTATGAAAAATTTGATGTTAACAGAAAAAATGTCTTCTCCCTGACATAGATGCTAAAAAGTCAATGGATAAAACTTTTAAAGATGTAATTCCAGGAAGTTCAAAATCACTAACTCCTGAACCAGGTACTTTTGATTGTAATTTAAACCAGGTTGAATGTAAACATGATTTAACTCATCCCTTGGCATTCTCTTCAGTATTAGTTAAGAAAGGTTACATTTAAGTCAGAGTTAGGATTGACCATAGTTACAAATAGCTAAATACAAATAGAAAAGTAGAATAGAAATTTTCATGCTGGAGAATAACTTGACTGCTAGTATCACTAATCATCCAGTATTTACACTTAAAACATTTGTTTCATGGTTAAATAATTCTTCCATATTTCATTAATATTACTTAACTAATATATACTTGTCCTTGGATGCTATCAAGAGGAAATTGAGAGACTTGCTAAGACTCTAATTAGAGGAACAGAGTTAATTGGTTTCCAAGTAAATGAATATAAAATAAAATACATGATATTAACCTGAAGAAAATTACAACCCAACAACAGGATTTATGTTTATGAAAAACTGACCCCTACAGTAGACAGATTCAAATATCTCGGCTCCTCAACAAATTATCATCTGTCAGAAATAGACCAGTGTTTAACAAGCACAAACAGAAAAATCTGAAATTAATAACAGAAAAATATAGTTTGAAAAATCTCAAATTAAAGATGTACATAGCCATGTCTTTAGAATAAAATAAAGCCAGTTCTGATGCACAGCTGTGATTATGTACACTAATCTACACCTTAGAGAGAAGTATTAAAATATTAAAGAAAAAAATCCTCCACATAATCACTGATCTAGGATCAGAGTAATTAATACAATCAAAAACTGCTTACAGAATCTGCTCAATCAATATCTTCATATTAAGGAAAGGAAATATGATGAGCAGGACATGTAGCTGGGAGCAATTCATAAGGAATCCTCTAAACAACAATGTATGCTTTAATAGTTGGTGTCTCTTACCAACTATTGAACCAACAAAGATGCTGCATGCTGAAAACTGGAAAGCAATGGGCCAAGATGTGCAGATATGGAGAAGGCTGGTTCAAGTGGCCAAAAACCTACATCTGTAAAGCCAACAGAAAAAAAAATTAATCAAATTGGAGTTATTAAACTTTTTACGATTTTCTCAAAAATTGGTAACGAATTTGATTAAACTCGTTAGATGTATAATTCATTGGTCTTTAATGTCAGTTAGGTCTTATTCTCATTGATCAGTCTTATGGATGTTATATGCTGAATTTCCAAAATCCTTTGCTCTTAAGTACTTCTAATTTTGTTCTATTTTTATGTTACCTATTCTTGTCATTTTCAGTATTACGTGGTAAATCTGATAACAATTATATGGCTAGATCGTTTAATAAATAAGTTAGTCAATTTACAAATTATTATATAGCCCTGGAAACAAATGTTGAACTCTACTTACCATCAATTGTGAAAGGTTTCTTTCAAAAAGGTGGACCAAAATGATCATTGTGATATGAAAATCAAAAATAGGATCTATTGGGTTGGCAAATAAGTTCTTTCTGTTTATTTTTATGTCACTATGATACACTTCTTATCAAATGAATTAATCCCTAAGGTGGATTGTTTATTCTGTTTGTAATATGTCATCAACCATATCTGTTAACTCTTGTTGAAACTAGCTTAGTATTGCACAGTGAATATGAAAGAAAATATCATTCATTATCTACATATTTTGTTGTATTATATTTAAAAAGGTAAGGGTGCTGCAGAAGCTCATAGAAAAATTTGCAATATTTATGAGGATTATGCCTTAACCAAACACACCTATCAAAATTGGTTTTCCAAATTTTATTCAGGAAATTTTGACATCAATAATGCTCAACTGCCTGGTCGCCCAAATGAAATGGAAACGAGCAAGGTTAAGGTCATTGTTGATCAACATCCCACCCAATCAGTGAGAGAAATTGCTATGGCCCTAAATGTGTAGCACACAAGCACAGAAAACCATTTGCACGAGCTCAGCCGTGTTTCTGGCTTCATGTTTGGGTTTGTCCCTCATATTTTTTTTTTTTTCGAAAATCACAAAATGTAACTAAAATACGACTTTAGCTATCTACAAGAAATTTAGCAGTAATTTAGAGTCACATAAACTACACAAAATGATATCAACAGGACCTTAATAAAAAAAAACTACAAATAGAGATAAAAAATAAAAACTTATAAGGAATTTTTGTTTATTTATTTTATATGTAGGTATTAAATGAAAAAAACACTCATACGGCTTTGAAGAGCAATAATTCAGCACTCCCAACGGATATAGGAACATCGAGTTTGGAGAACATCCTGAAGAGTTATGAATGATCGGAATGGTGTTGTATTCCACCAAGACAACGCTAGGCCCCACAACTCATTGGTCACTCGCAATAAATTATTGAGCCATTGGATGGGATCTTTTGCCCCATCCTCCCTATTCACCAGACAGCTCCAAGTGACTACCACTTATTCTGGTCTCTGCAGAACTCCATGAATGGAAAGAAATTCCAGAAGGGAGAGCACATTAAAAACCACTTGGATCAGTTTTTTTAACAATAATATTCAGACAGTCTATGAACAGGGCATTATGCTGTTAGTGAAAAGATGAGAAAAAGTCATATTAAATAATGGTCAATATATCGTATATTATAATAAATTTTATGTCTATAATACACTATAATAATAAAGTTTTATTTCACCCTGAAAAACCGAAAGGACTTATTTGCCAACACAGTATTAGGTAAGATTAACTGTGGTGAAAGAATCTTGATTTTTATTTTATACAACCCATAAAATTTTCATCATGTGAACTATGTATTAAAAGTGTTATTATATAGACTATGTGCATACCCTCTGTCCACCATTTTATAATTTATACCATCGTTCCTTTAATAGTACTCATTGCTTAAATTGTATAACTGTAATTTAGATGTCTTCTAACTACAATTTGGACAAATTTTTAATTTCTTTAAAAATATATATTATCCATTGTGCCTTATTGCCAATTTATATTATATAATTATAATTATTCTTATTGCCAATGTGTAAAGATTAGGAAGAAATAATTCTGGGATTAATAAGTGTGGTGTCTTTGTTACGGTCAGTCCGACTTTGTAAATATGGCACGGTCACTGAAGCTAAAAATCTATATTATACATTGTGCCTTATTGCCAATGTGTAAAGATTAGGTATTAATAAGTGTGGTGTCTTTGTTACGGCCAGTCCCACTTTGTAATTATGACACGGTCACCGAAGCTAAAAAATCTATATTATACATTGTGCCTTATTGCTAATTTATGTTATATAATTATAATTATTATTGTTGCCAATGTGTAAAGATTAGAGAGAAATAAGTCTGGAATAAATAAGTATGGTGTCTTGATTACGGTCAGTCCCACTTTGTAAATATGATTAGAGAGAAATAATTCTGGGTTAAATAAGTATGGTGTCTTGGTTACGGTCAGTCCCACTTTGTAAATATGACACAGTCACCAAAGCTCTTTGTATATAATAGAGAGATTATATATAAAGATCACTCAGAAGGCCAACAAATAGATGGATAAATAAATCAATAAAGATACAATTGAGCTTCATTCAGATAACTGGAAAGAAATAGCCCAAGAAAGGCACAGATGGAGAAGGCTGATTAAAGTGGCAAAAGATCTACAAGGTTTGTAATGCCAACAGAAAAAAAAAATGTGGTGCGTGCAACACATTTACCTTTCTACTTTGAATAGAAATTATTTTCTGGCAATGTTGAGCAATTATAAAATTTTTGAAGAGCACTTTTAACGGAGCTATAGCTTAAAGTTTACAGTTATTGTCATTATTCTACCCGCTTCATTTTACTTTAATTTTTCTTTCTACATTATTTATGTTTCTCATATCTTGTTATCTGGTTCTTTTCTTAGCCCTGATGAAGGCCTGAACTTCAGGTCGAAACGTCGGCAAATGTTAAAATAAATATTATTATTTATTTTCGCCTTCTTATTTCTGAGACTGATCATCCCAACCATCCTTCCCTTCATTATTCATGACAGTCAACCATTAACCCTCAATTACAAATTAAAGGTACTTTAGAGGAAGACATGTTGAACATTTAAACCCTGTAAGTTCACATCAATGGGGATAAGACCTCAATGATATTGGAAGACCACTTAGTTATACAATGATACACTGAGTTTAATCAAAATCGTTGGAGCCGTTTTTGAGAAAATTGTAAAAATATGTATAACCGGTGATATAAAGTGCCTCTTCTGGTTCGTCGAGTTTAACGAAAAAGTTGCTGTCATATCTAAGGCATACACCTATATTAAATACGTAATATCAGTTTTGTACAACTTTTTGTTTTTGAGCTAGATTTACCCCTCCCCCTCCAACACACATACATGGACCATTTTGCGGGACTTTATTATTTAGGCTCAGGGGACCTCAAATTCCGTTGAAAACTCAGATTCGAAAATTTTCACCATCACAATACTTTCCCTCACTATATGTTACATATAGTAAGTGAAAGTAATGTGTAAATTACATTATTTACATTATAAAGTATGATATATCAATCTGAAAAGAGTATGAAAGAGAGGTAGGTAGTGTGTACAAAGTGGAAGCTCAGACCAAATTTGAATAGGCTGTACACAATGGCTGTTTATCAGATTGTACTACTAGAAATCTTTTTCCATAATGCAATAACTGGGAAGCTGCTGCAGTAAGAGGTTAAGAAAAGAAATATAAGAAGAAAAAGAGGCCTAGAAATGACATAGAAGGTTTATTCATATTATGCTGTCTTATGATTTGAATATTTCTTTACTTTTTCTATATTTCAGTAGTTTTTCTTTTCTTTGGTTATTCATTTCTCTACGTTATAATATATGTAATTATATCTTAAAAGTTAACTTTACTAACTTAAAATTAATATTAGCATACTGTAATTTTTTTAACAGATCCTGATAGTATTTTCGGTCCAATTTTGAAACTTCCACCTATTAAAAAAATTACGAAAAAGGCATCACCACCAAGTGTTCCAAAAAACAAAGCTTTAAAAGGAAGGCTAAATTTTGGAAAAGTTCTCGAAGCAATGAAGAAGGACAAAAGTAATGCTTTTTATTATCTAAAATCAAGTTTTCCCAAAGAATCCCTGAAGTATTCTCCATTTGATTATATGTAAGGTTATAACAATAATTTTTTAAAAATAATATTATTTAATGAATCTGATATTATCTGTCTCTATTACTGCAGGATTGTGTAAAATAGTATCAGGTTACTAAATTTTATCTGAAAAAAAAAATGAAATATTTTTGCAAAATTGCTCAAAAGAGTGTTCAATGAGTTTTCAAATTTGATCTTAAATTTATTTTTCTGTTTTTTTTAATTCCACAGGTTAAAACAAACACGACTTTTCTGAACTACCTTCTTCAAAACTATTTGCATTGACTAAGTTGTTGCAATGTGTTAAGCCCACCTTACACGGTCAATATTATTGAATCAATAATATTGAAGCAATATTCTTGAACATTGTATACACAGTACAAATTTCAATATAATTGTTACAATATATCCCTCAGAAAGTCAATATATTCAATATTGACCGTGTAAGGTGGGCTTTATATTTTCAATCTTTAGGTAATAAACATGCCTAATAAAACCACTCTTTGAGTTTTTCTTGTCATGAATATTGTATTTTAGTCATTCTGCTCTCTTAGTCATGCTACTATCAGGCTCTGCAATTGTAATGCATTTTAAAGACCTGGCAATTCAAGCACTACTGGGAAAAAAATTTTTTCTTAGCTGATCATAATATATCAATTAATTATATTTCCAAATAAGTACCTTTGCTGGCATCTTCAGAAGATGAAGAGTCAAGTAGTTGTAAAAGATTGGAGAAGACAATTTAAATTTTTTGAGTGTATACAACTATTGTGGTTGTTAAAGTGTTAAATTGCTAAGATATTAGACGGGGATTGAAGATTTGAGTCTATAAACAACAAGGTGGAGTCAGGCAACACCTCACACACTAGAAATTTCAATAAATAAATGACAAGAAGGGGTCACATACTACCCCACTTCCAGATAACTATCCCGAGCAAACCACCCAGTGAATTGGAAGAGATATATTCTCACTTTTCAGTGCCAGTGAACGTAGTAAAAGCACTTCCTTGGAACAAACGCAAATCCTATACATACGACCTCAACCTTTTTGGTAGAGGGTTAGTTTATTTTTTATGATAATTTGTGGTGATGAAAGTAATCATTTCCAATATATCTGTTTAGGGTGGTTGATTATGAAGAGTGCAATCCTAACGACTATCACACTCTTAGCAGAGACGGGATAATGCATCACATTAAAGGAGTTGCAATATTCAAATCTTTCGACCATTTGGAAATGGCTTATAAAAAGTATAATTATATGAGAAATGTAAAACTATTTTTTTTTATTTGTTTGCTTTAAGTATGCCATAAGATCTATTCATCTGAAAATATACAAAATTTCAGATTGAATTATTCCAAAAATGTCTGTGTTTTAAGTTATTCAGACAGTGGAAAAAATACATTGGCCTGCTTAAAATACAGACAAGGGTTGCAGAACTTGATGAAACATCTTTGTTCAAGCATGAAGAGCTGAGGAATGTTATATTTGATGCAAAGAGCTTGTGTTTTTCTCTTTCTCGGCTCTCATTTTTTGATGAAACTGCCATTGAACTACTAACATTAGAAGATTTTTATGATAGACAGGTATTATAAATTAGTTTGATAAATTTTGAAACTATGGTTGCGAAAAATACTTTTATTTACTTATTTCTCTTTAAGTATGTATCCGCACCTGTCATGGTATTGAAAATCAGCAGATGTGTTGTGATGATAAGGATTGTCATTTTAGGCATGAGGAAGGATAGTACCCAGCAGCACCTCTTCCTGGTCATTATTTACTTCCTTGATTTAGGTGTGGAGATCTCTCATACTGCTCCTTTTTAGTCTCCTGCTGAAGAGAATGTCAGCCGTGGCCATGTCGTTTGTGTCTGTTTGTGTGTCCGTGTAGTTTGAAATGAAAATAAGAGTAGAGAGTACATATGTGTTGGTCTATAGTTGGTTGTCGTAAGTTGTTATGTAAAGTTTTGTTGTTACCAGGGAACTCCTATTATAAGTTATACAATTTTGGATTGAAATGACGATAGTTTTTGTAAGTGCGTTGTTTTTGCCGAACCCTAAATCTGAGAGGCATATGTCCTGATGGGTTTGAGTAGGTAAGTGTATGTATTTAGTTTTTGTTGAACTTTCAATTTCAATTTAGAAAAAAGTGAGTATAGTATTTTCAGTCACTTGTTTAAAGTCTATTGTTTCATTTTGATGTGTGGGCCACAGGTCATCCTTCTGTCGAATATTAGTTCAAGGTAACGTACTGTGTTTGTCTGAGGAATTTGGTTCTTTCCTATATAAACTGGTGGGCACGTTTCTTGTCGAATTGTAAATATTATATCTTGTGACTTATCATGATTTAATCTTATTTTCTAAAGTGCGTACCAATTTTATAAAGTCAGTAAGTAAGTGATTTTGTAAATTCATTGAGGCTAATCTGGGATTATGGTGTTTTGTTAAAATTATTTTATCATCAGCATAGGTGGCGGTCAATGTATCGGAGTTGGTAGGTATGTCATGCATATATATAATGTAGAGTAAAGGAGCCAGTATTGATCCTTGAGGTACTCCTGCTAACACTGGTCGAATTGAGGAAACTTCTAGGCCCTCTCTGACAGAGAAAAATCTGTCTGTTCAATATTGGGGGGCCCGGTACATGCCATATGACCGGGAGCCCTTTTCTTGTGAGATACAAAATAAAGAAATGTTCTAGAGAGGAATACGTGTGAATATATGTAAAATAGCTCTCTCTCTCTCTCTCTCTCTCTCTCTCTCTCTCTCTCTCTCTCTCTCTCTCTCCCTCTCCCTCTCCCTCTCCCTCTCCCTCTCCCTCTCCCTCTCCCTCTCCCTCTCCCTCTCCCTCTCCCTCTCCCTCTCCCTCTCCCTCTCCCTCTCCCTCTCCCTCTCCCTCTCCCTCTCCCTCTCCCTCTCCCTCTCCCTCTCCCTCTCCCTCTCCCTCTCCCTCTCCCTCTCCCTCTCCCTCTCCCTCTCCCTCTCCCTCTCCCTCTCCCTCTCCCTCTCCCTCTCCCTCTCCCTCTCCCTCTCCCTCTCCCTCTCCCTCTCCCTCTCCCTCTCCCTCTCTCTCCCTCCCTCCCTCTCCCTCCCTCCCAATTTTATTCTAACTTGACAATATTCAAAGATTTTTCTTTCTCTTTCTGGCAGCAGCAGTGAAGATAGGATTTGAGATCATCGAGGAAAAGACCAAGTCTATTACAGCTGACAGTCCTCCAACTGGTCCAATCATCCAAGTTGATAAAAACAACTTTGGTTCCAAGGTTTAAATATTTAGGATCAAAGTGACTGCAGATAATGACATAAACCAAGAGGTAATTGAAGTAGTAGCAAAGATTTGTTACGGCCAACATATTATCCTGAAGTATATTAAAAGCTGTTCACTGCGGCAATCAATTAAACTTCTCCTTTATAAAGACCTCATATGACCAGTTCTGACAAATGGGTCTGAATACCAATAAGAGAAAAATAATAGTTTTAAAAAGAAAGATGCTTCAAAAAGATATTTGGCCTAGTAAAGGTAAATAATGAATAAATAATATGCCATACACATGAGCTAGACAACTTATACAAGGTCCGGGTAAGGTAAAACATATCTGGATAGCAAAACTAAGATGAGCAGGCCCTGTCATACAGATGGACGAGACCTCAATCCCAAAGAAGCTGCTCAGCATATAATCCAATTGAAAAAGAAAAGTGGGAAGACCGAAGCTGAGATGGATAGATGGAGTTAGTGGAGATACCTGATTCTTACAATCAGGAATGGTGGACGGCTACTCAGGACAGAGAAAAGTGGAAAACAATTGTTGAGGAAACCAAGATATAGTAATGGATTATAGAGCTCGGAATGATGATGATAGTATATAACTGATTATGAGAAATTGTTTCATAAATTCATTCTAAATCTATAAATATTCTGTCTACATTATTCTTATTTAATTTATTTAGTTAACTATATCAAATTAATTTCTACTTTGTAATATTTATCTATATATGTTTTTAATTTGTTTTCAGCTTTCTAAGAATGAAGAAGTTATGAATAAACTCAGAGAAGCTTGGTTTTTACTTAGAGAAATGTTAAAATTGGCTTGTTACTCCAATTTAAAAAATAACGGTTTCTCACTTGAAACTAAAGAACGACAAAAAACAGCAAATGGTATATTTTGTGATGTTTTTTTCGTTTGGTGTGCTTTATAATGGTGATTTATAAATATTCAATAATTAGTCATTTTATGATAAAAGCAGTTATTATAAAATTAGATATCAGATTATTAAAAATCGATTAATTATTTCAATTATTCTATTCGATTACATTTCTCATAAAATTTATTCTGAATTTTAGAAACTCTTCAGGCTGTAATGACTGGTGCATTACTGATTGATTCAAAGCCTGCTTATGAGCATTATAGGAAAAAACAAGAATGTATTAGCATTTCTAAGTAAGAGTTATTTTTTAGATATTTATTTGGAGTTTGTTTTTGTATTAATCTGCTAATCTTTGACAAGGACCTTTATGTTATTTTTATTGATTATAAATTAATAATTATGCCCATGAATAAGGATAGTGAGCTTGTCAATTCAGCAAGCTTTTTGAAGTTTACTAATATGTTCTTATAATGACAGCTAAATCATGGTGCAGGATACTCCAATAGAGACTTATCAATGTATCATGAAAAACAGATTGACCTGCCAGTGTACAAATGTCGATAAAGGTTTGACGGTCGACGACAGTAAGCTCTAGGTTTTTAAGTTTGTTCTATCTTTATCTTTGTATTTTATTTTATACTCTAGACAATATATTAAATTTACTAATGTGATGTGGATAAGTGTATATATATTGTTGTTTTTTTCAGATTTTAACTTCTTAAATTTTTATTTTTAACTGATTTTTAGACAATTATTATTTTTATTGTTTTATTTATTTATTTTTTGAGATTTTAACTTTTTAACAGTTTATTGAAATTATCTTGTAACTCATTTTAGGTAATTATTTTTTAGATTTTAACTTTTTTAGATTTTATCTTTTTTAAATTTTAACTTTCACTTATTTTTAGGCAATTAATGTTTTTAAATTTAAACTTTTTACTGATTCTATATTGTAACTTATTTATAGGCAATTTATTTGATAGATTTATACTTTTTAACCTTTTATTGATTTTATATTCTAACTAAATTTATTTAGCAATTGATTTTATAGTTTTTAACTTTTTATTAATTTAATTATACATTGCACACTCCTTTAACAGATTGTTTCAATCATGCGTGTGGTGAGCGTAGTCCCGAACGAAAAAATAATATTGCAATGAACAAAATACCAACGAAAAAGATCAAATTTGGACAAAAGGTATGGTATGGGTTCTGAGAACTGGAGGACCTGTTCAAGAGGCGGTTGTTGCCTCTGTGATGTCTGTGGCCACTGCAGGAGGCGGAGAAAATACATTTGTTAAAGGGGAATGGCCCGACACAGAAGGTATTGGGAAAGACGGTGTCGATAGATGATGTTTTTCCCAGATTGCCAAATGGTCCAATGAAAGTCCCAGAGGTACATAGTGAGCGGCAATATGAAGCTCAACGCCCTGATGATAAAGTTTGTCCAATATGCGGGCTTTCTTTTAAGGACGAACGATGTCTCGGAACCCATATTGCAAAAAAACATCCCAGGGAGGCGAATAACAATACATTGAGGGGCATAGTGAAGAAAGTGATAGGTCCTAGAAATGGAGAGGGTGAGACATCAAAAATAAAAGAGGACATTGTTGGATGGTCTACTACGTTCAAGAACCTATCAAAGCAAAATATGGTAAATACTGCGGATTTTGATGAGGCCGTAAGCAAGTTTCTAAATTTCCTAAAAGCTATCAATGCAGAACTGCCAGGTCCCCAGCACCCAGCTGTCAAATTTTATAGGAAGAGGAAAAAAATAAAATGTAAATGACTGACAAGGGTGCTGGACAAGTTTCAAATCTGCAGAGATTGAACAAAGTAGACAGCGGTCGTCGGCAGGAGCAGTATCAATATGAGGTTGCTCAATATAATTATTACAACAAAAGGAAAAAGATTGTGCAAACTGTAATGAATGCCGATTCTCCTAAACGGTGTCCTCTAAATATGGCCGAAATCGAGAGGCATTATAAAGACCTCTTTGTCTTTGAAAGCGAAAAACTCTGTGGGCGTGCGGATTACAAACAGTGTGCCCCGATGCCAAATTTGCTGTCCATTGAGATAGAAGCTGTCAGGAAAGCCATTAAGTCAACATCAATGGATCCGCACTATTAAATATTTTGATGTAGCAAATATTATCAAAACGATTGCAGAGATAATGCTGAAGGTGGCCTATGTCCCAGAACCACTTCGACAAGGGCGCACAATATTAATATATAAGGGCAAAAGTGATATAAACAATATCTCTACCTGGAGACCGATCACCATATATTCGATTGTGCGCTGAATCATAGAGAAGGTTCTGGACCACGAATTAAGAAAGCAACATATAAAAATAATGAGGTAAAATAGGCCAAACGGCCTAATATTTTTGTAGGCCACTTTTTTTTCTATTTTGTGATCTCTTTATCTTATGATTGAAGTGTAAAGCAAATAGGTATTTATGAGTTTTTAGTACCTTATTAAATCAATTAATTTAATAAGAAAACAGAATTTTTGTGGATAAAAAATTTGTAGATTACGATAAGATGAAGCCATTCACAAAGGCTTGCGGGAATGTTAATAATTCGATAAAAAGGGGTCAGTGCCATGGAGTATGTATGTAGGTTATAACATAAATTGGAAGTTTTTATCATTTGAGTATTTGATTTTAGCCTTTATACCACCCTTTTAGCATTAATAAAGATTTTTGAGGCACTTTTATGGGAAATTAACAGCTGTCAACTTTTGATTTGCTTTCTCAATAATTCAAAAAATCCCTAAAAGATAAGTGATTATGATCTTACTGAGACTGATGTACTTGTCGTTAAAGGTTGTATTGATAAAATTTACATCAATTGAGATCAATTACTTTTATCAAGCAATGCCTACTGTAGTACTATAAATTAAGTGTGTTTTGATCAAGTTATTGAATAGCATTCCAGGCAAACTATATCACTTAATGATTTTATTGAGATTCATTATATCTTAGTTTTAACTAACTAAATTATATATTTATTTTTAATATTTAATGTATTTTTTTTTAGGACTATAAGAATGGTTGAATACTTGGTACATTCTATGCTTCATTGTCTACTTAAAAATTCTATAGAATGTTTGAATGCTACATTGAAAAAACATACTTGCTATTTGTATGAAAAATTTCTTGATTCACAATGGGAATTAGATGAGCCTCTAAGTAAACCAAGAAAATCAAAACCTATGGTATGAATGAAATGTTTTGCTATTATAGATGAATATAAAGAAATTGCCAATTTTAGCTTGTTTTATCCTCCACTCTCAAAGTGCGCTTAGATAAAATAATACTGTATTTCCCTGCACATAAGTCTTAGTTTTTTTAAAAATATTTCTCTTGTAAAATGAGGGTTGAGCATATATTCAGGTTGGCTTACATATGGAATTGACTTATATTCAGATTATATAGGACAAATTGACTTTGACTAAACTCAAAACTTTTGTGGTAGGAGACAATACAGTTTATATTACCAATTATTATCATACATAAATATATACCATATATCATTTATAAATATTGGGTTGGCAAATAAGTCCTTTTCTGTTTATTTTTATGTCACTATGATACACTTCTTATCTGATGAATTAATCCCTAAGGTGGATTGTTTATCATGTTTGTAATATGTCAACAACTATATCTGTTAACTCTTGTTGAAACTATCTTAGTATTGTGTTTGCTATTGCACTGTGAGTATGGAAGAAAATATCATTCATTAACGGCATATTTTGTTGTATTTTCAAAAAGGTAAGCGTGCTGCAGAAGCTCATAGAAAATATGCTATGTTTATGGGGATGATGCCTTAACCGAATGCACCTGTCAAACTTGGTTTGCCAAATTTCATTCAGGACATTTTGACGTCAATGATACTCAATGGTCTGGTCGCCCACATGAAATTGAAACGAGCAATGTTAAGGCCATTGTTGATCAATTCCACTCGATCAGTGTGAGAGATTGCTATGGCCCTAAATGTGTCGCACACAAGTGTGAAAAACCATTTGCACAAGCTTGGCTGTTTCCAGGCTTAATGTTGGGGTCCCTCACTCTCTAACTGAGGTCAACTTGGCAACACACATTTCTGTTTGTAATTTACTTCAAAAACGGAAAAAAAATGACCCATTTTTGAAAAAGTTGGTATCAGGAGATGAAAAATGCATATTTTACACTAATGTAGTCTATAGAAAATCTTGAGGACCTAGTAGTGAGGCTCCTAGAAGAATTTAAAAACCCGGATTGCATCCAAAGAAGATAATGCTTTCCATATGTTGTGATTTCGAGGGTGTTATTTTCTATGAGCTATTGCCATCAGGACAAACAATTGATTCAACTCTATACTGCTCACAATTAACAAAGTTGGATCAATCAATATATTGTAGATTAAAATAAATTTTATGTCTATAATACATTAAGTTTTATTTTACCCTGAAAACCTGAAAGGACTTATTTGCCAACCCAGTAGATATTATTCGAATAGATATCATACGTAAATAGATTAAACAAATTGAAAAAGTCCCACAAATTTAGTTTTGGAATTGCAAGTTTTTTGTAATATGCATACTATTTTATGACTTCAGTCATAATAGTGGTGTCTACATCCAAATCAGATGGGTTTAAATACATTAAATTTGTATGTTGTTAGCCATAACATGAATAAAGTAATTCGTTAAGAAGAGTCTCTCTTATAGAGAGATACCTGTTAAGAAAAGTTTCACTGTGTCAAATTAAAAAAAACAAGCTAAGGTTTAGACCACATGATAGAAGTGTAAACATCAACAAGGCGATTAATAATATGAGATATAAATTATAAATAATAGCCCATTACAATGAGAACGAAATGCTGAACATTTCTCTCACTTACAGTATGCAGGTCCGATTTTTATTTTCTGGGATATTTTAATCCATATCTTCAATAAAACTCGTTATCATTTGGTTTTCCACTCTATTTTTTCCTTTTCACCTCTCTAAAACGGCGTCGTATTAAGATAAAATTTTGAATATTAGCCCATTACAAAGAGGATGGAATAAATGCTGAACATTTTCCTCACTTACAATATGCAAATCTGATTTTTAGGTTCTGAGATATTTTAATCCATATCTTCAGTAAAACTCGTTATCATTTGGTTTTTGACACTATTTTTTCTTTTTCGCATCTCTAACATAGCGTCGTGTTAAGATAAAATTTTGAATAATATCTCATTACAAATGGGATGAAATAATAAAAATTTCCCTCACTTACAATATGTAGGTCCGATTTTTAGTATTTGATCCATATGCAAAAGCACTTCAATTAATCTACTCCAGCTGACTTTACCTCAGTGTTACACATTCAGAATCTGATGACTCAATCTAATTCACTCTCCACAAAAAAAGTGCAAAACACGCCTAAAGAAGTTTTCACTTAAAAAAAAAAAAAAAGACAAGAAAAGGTTAATAATTTCAATTATTTTAATATGAACCAAAAATTGACAATTTCTTTAGTTATAAATTGAATTTGTATATCAGGGTATTGAATTATTTATTTTTAAAAATTTAGAATCCAATGTTTATAATTGACCTTCAACCAAATGAAGATCTTACTAAATTAGTATTTGAGCCCCTCCCTTCGGAATGGGTTATAGCTTTTGAAGGTATCTTGGAATTATGGATAAAGAGTGTTGAAAGTTTTGAGCCATTTTCAGAAGATGACATTTATAACCCATTCATAAGGTATAATTAATTAAAAATTGTTTTTATGAAATATTTGCTTCAGTTGTTGAATAGTCTGGTTTTAGGCCGATCATAGGTGGAATTCAAGAATTATCATTGATTGGCCCTGCACCTAAATTACATCATCTGCTCAAAAATGATTATATTTTGGAAGCGTTAGAAGAACATATAGTTCTGGTTATAAGAAGAAACATACAAATGGTCGAACACTTTATTGGTAGGTTGCAAGAATTTGCCATGTTTTATAAGATGAATGTTGAATTAGAACCGGACAATATAAGAGCTGAGAGAGGTAAATTATATTTCATTAATGATTTAAATTATTGCATTAAATTAATTATTAATCATACATTTTTCTCAATTTTCAGACATAAGTAAATTTCGCTTTTGGCTTAGAGATTACGAAGGCAAACTTCATAAATTAAACAAACTCCTTACTGAACAGGACATTGGTTTATTTCTTTTAACTATGAATAATTTCAAAAAAATGTGTATTCCTATTTGCCAATATATGCAAGGTGTATTGAAAACTGCTCTTCCAGAGTAAGCCTTCAGTGAAACTTAATTTCATTTATTTATTATTATTATTATTATTTATATTTTTAGTCTATTATACAGGGTTTTTCAGGGTTGAGTGGCCAAACTTGTAAAATCTGATCCTTTGAAGGTATGTCTGCAAATGCTGTGTTTAGGAGATATTCACACTTAAACATTTTCGTTGTTATGAATTATTTTCATTATATGAAATAAATAAAACCTATTTATTTTTTCTAACTACTTTATTAATTAAATGTAAACATTAACATTCATATTAAATGTTGTTCAAAGTGATTTTCTTGAGCATTAAGACAGGCTCGGCATCTTTCTTCAACAGCAGCAGTAACAGAAAGGCACTGGATATGTGTTATTGTTTCACAAGATTCAATTATCCTTCTTCCTAAGGAATAAAGATCATTAACGGGACACGAAATCGTGACTATTTTAAATCCATTGTCTCATAGATCAGGTTGCCGGGCAATGGCGGTGCTGTGCACATACGTTATCCCGTTCGGCCACCACGCCTACTGAATATCTCCTAAATAAAAGTGTTTGCTTACATACCTTCTAAGGAAATTTTTTTCTGGTTTTGATGAAGTGAAAGTAAAAATACTTTCTTTAAAAATAAAAGTTTAATTTAAAAAACACTAAAAAATAATCCTAAAGATCCTAAGGGAATGTATATGTTTGTTTTGATTTCTTCTTATTACCACAAAGTAGTATACTTTAAATTCATCATGTTAATTTATTTTTCTGTTTAGGATAACTACAGATATGCTCAATCTCAAAATGAGCTTGATTACAAAAATTTTAAATATTCTTAAAAATGAGCCAAAGACTGCTCAGGGTTTTGTTGAGCTAATGGAGGTTATTCGAAGGCATCATGCGAGGGTATAAAAATTTATTATTATTGTATTATTTGGTATATTCAAAGAATCTTTGATAATCTATTCTATTTTTCGATTCTTTATAAATAATAATACATAACATTATATTATATATGTATACTGGGGGGTTATCTCCTGCCCACCCAATGGCGAACCAACCCTTATTTCACAAATTATACAACTGTTCACTTAATTTTACTACTCGTTGCTCAAATTGTGTATAACATTAATTTACATATATTCTGTAGTTCACATTGTATTCTTTTTTATTAAAAAAAACTATTATTCCGTACAAAGTTTATTCTAAAATTTATTAGGAAAGTAAGAGGTTACAGGAGCTCAACACACATAAATGTTAAATGTTAAATGAACAGCTATATAATTTGTAAAATAATCACCAAGCTCCTATTATCTCCTGCTATCCTAATACTAGAATAAAATAAAATATGAAAGTCACTAAAAACTTTGTTATATAATATATGTATATGTATATGTATATATATATATATATATATATATATATATATATATATATATATATATATATATATATATATATATATATATACATATATTATATAACAAAGTTTTTAGTGACTTTCATATTTTATTTTATTCTAGTATTAGGATAGCAGGAGATAATATATATATATATATAACAAAGTTTTTAGTGACTTTATATATATATATATATATTATATAACAAAGTTTTTAGTGACTTTATATATATATATATTATATAACAAAGTTTTTAGTGACTATATATATATATATATATATATATATATATATATATATATATATATTATATTATATTATATATATGATATATTATATATATATATATATATATATATATATATATTATATTATATATATGATATATTATATATATATATATATATATATATATATATATATATATATATATATATATATATATATAAAATAATAATATATAAATAACTAAACTTCATTCTTAAATTAGCTGTTCCATCTGTCTCTCGGTCAGATTCCTAGCCAATGGTTATGATTTTATATTTTTTCTTGTCATCTTCCAATAACTGCAATTTTTTTAAAAACTCTTTTTGACTTAATCCGCTCCTTGCCTACCGCCTAGTGCACTGTGAGGATTCTTTCTGTTGAAGTTGATCCATTGTGCTCCGTCCTGTGCCAGGTCCCTTCTTCTTCTCCAATCCAGATTCCTTGCCGTAAACACCTCCCTAACACCTTCTTCTCAGGTTTTCCTAGGGTGTCCTCTACTCCTTCTTCCATCAAATTAGTCATAAGTCAGTCTTACTATTCTCTCACCTGGTTTATGTGAAACATGTCCAAACCATCCCAGAAGATTCTCTTCCTAGGTTTCATGTTATGATTTTAGGTCAAGATCGTGGTGTTTCTCATTCTGTCTTGGCGGGTTTTTCCTTCAATTTTCCTGAGGAATCTCATTTCTATGGCTTAGAGTTGGCTTGTATGCTTGCTGGTTAGGGTCCATGACTCACTGGAATAAGTTTGGGTAGGCAAAAAGATTGTCTTGCATATTACCTTCTTTGTATTATTTCAGACCTCTGGTTTTAGACAAAGGAAATTCTTGCCCTTATTTGCAGTCTATGATTCCTTACTCATATATATGCACTCCAAGGTATTTGAATGTTTCCCTTCTATCCTGATTATTTGGTCTCCAGGGACTTAAATTTTTCCTATTCTCATAACCTTTGACTTTTCAGGGTTTATTTTCATATTAAAATGGGCTAGCTTTTTCTGTAGGATCCTAAGGTTGAACTGAATACTTCTTCCATTCCTTCTAAATACCACTATATCGTCTGTGGAGACAAATACATTTAAATGGACTGCTTGCATGTTTCTATATTCTATGTGAAAACCTCTCACCTTGTCCTGACATTCTTCAAGGCACTATCTAACTCTGAAATCACCAGGAGTAGGCTAAGGCTGCATCCTTGCCTGATACCGTTCAAAGGTCTAAATTCTTTGGAACTATTATTGCAGGTTCTAATGAAGTTTCTACATTTAGCAAAGAGGCTTAATATTGTTTTCCGGAGTCCAAGTGTCACACCTTTTTAATACTTTTTTAACATACTGGACATTAACACTGTCGAGGTGATTGGGTGGTTGGGATTTGTGTCAGAATTCTCAGCAATTTGTCTAGACTTAATAAGGTATACATTGAATGGGTTCCGGGTCACTTGGGAATTCATGGAAATGAAATGGCTGATGAACTAGCCATACAAGGCTCTCAAACAACACCAATAGCTCCGGAACCCATCTATGGTGTTAGTCAGTGTATGACAATAGGCAGAATAGGGGAAATATATGGTGCTAAAAACAAAAGAAACTGGCATTTGAAAAAGCAGACCCACTCGAGACTGTTTCTGGAAGGAATCTGCCAAAAAAGAACCAACTTACTAATTAATTTGAGCAGAAGCTCTCTTAAGAAACTTTACTAGCGATGTTCAAAAGTGAGAGTTCTTTTTGATTTTTGCATTCCCTGTTGTCTCCTTTTTTAAATGTAGGAACAATTACGGAAAAATCCTTTTAAAAGTCCACTTTAAGTTTAAAATCCAGTTAATTTCAGTAGTAATGTAATCTTTCAGAATCAAACTTCTCCTGGTTCGCTAAATCTTTTATGTTATAATCCATTGATCAAAGATATAATTTTGTTTTGAAGAACTTCTGTGCTGATCATGATTTTGAACATTTTAAAATTTATTATTTGTAATTACACTTTATAAACAATAATGGTATATTATGTATTTTTACCAGGAAGAAAATTTTGAAGAAACTATTCAGTATGTCAGAGATGTATTTAATATGACTCCAGAATTTGACTTAGTTTTCTTACCTGAAGACGTCATTCAAACATATATGGTAAATATATTTATTTCTAAGGAGAGTTATAATTAATTATAAAGTATGTATTTTTTCCTACTTTAGAATTGAATTGTATCTCTTTGTGCATATTAACTGTTCAAAAATCCTTTCCATAAGTTTTATGATGAAGATAATAATTGTTTCTGTCAGAATAAAGGACAGGAAATGCCATAATAAAATACAACCATCCATAAACTATTACTTATTACTTAATTATCTACCTATTCAATAAAAGCAAAGACAAAAATGTAAAAATTATGACATAAGATTAAATTTAGTTTAGCTAGAACCAAACTCAGGCTGTACAAATCTGAGGAAGTTTGCCAAGCATGTAACATGTAAGTGTGGATTTGTATTAATTGAAGTGCATAAATTTGCTGAACTTCTTTGTAATCTTCTAATTAGTTTATTTCAAGTTTGTGTGTGTTTGTATGATTTAAGATATGATTACTTATCCATATCATAGATTTATTGCAAAAAGTCATTAAATGATATTTCGTAACTTGATAAATAACAACTTTATTTGTTTTAAGTTTGACTAAAGTAGTATATATAATACTCTCTATATAATCAAGGCAAATGCAAGAATCAAGGCAATGCAATTTATTTAAGGAACTATTTTATTTTAAATATGTGAGAGCAGATGTGGAATATACAAATATTTCATGCAGTGTTTATGGATGGGTAAAACATGTTTATAATCTTAAATAAATTTACTAGTTTATTAACTTCAGACCCAATAATAGATTTAAATAATTAGGTATATTTTGTTGGTTTATTCCGAAAAATTATTAAGTAATAATTTAGAAAATTGAATCAGTGAATAATTAGATGAATTTTCCCTCTGTGAAATCATAATATTGTGCACATCATCACGAGTTTTTGTGATCTTAATGAAATTGGAATTATGTGGTTTAAGTAGAGTGAAGAATGTTTTCATTGCCCACTATTGATATAATAAATACCGATTATGTTACTTTGATGGTCTTAATGAGTTTTTGCATTACTATAACCGAGATTCAAAAATAGTTTTGTAAGATTTAGCTCCATTAAAAATACACTTAGAAATGCATATAATCAAACAATGGTCTGCCATAGACCATGTTTTGAAGAATTACATGTTTCCTATACATTTGGAACAATTTTCTGTTTAAGTAAACAAAACTTTTTACATAATGATCAAGCCAGTTGATCAAAGTGGACTTCTTCAAGACTTTGATAAAAAAACTTAACCACGTAAACTAGCTTTTAGGCATTCCATGTGCAGCTAATTATTTAATTTTATTTTTTAAAGGATATATGTGATAACGTTACTGAGATCTACAAATTAGCTGATAATTTGAATGACAATGAAAGGGATATTATGGGAAAGTTTTTGAAAAAAGTTGAAGCTGAAGAAAATGAATTGAGAGAAAACATTGAACGCCTTAAAAAAGAAGCCGAGGTAATTAATAAATTATTAAAGCAACACCAGATGTTTGGTTAACCACATTAATGAATAAGGAAAAAAGGGGTTTGGTCAGCTAATATCAGCTAATATATTTTTTATCACTAACTTAATAAATTTTATCAAATGGGATGTTTTTTACTTTATTCACACTAATGAAGCGTCCCTCAGGGTTCCTCCCTATCTTCTATTCTGTTTGCTATTTACATTAATGACCTTCCTCTCCTTATCCATTATTCCCAATACCATATCTATGCAGATGATTTCCAAATATACCTGTCCTTCCCTCCTTCTGATCTATTAGCAGCCACAAAAAAACTTCGAGAGGACTTAAATAGAATCTGTGATGGGGCAGATGCGAACAAGTTGAAGTTGAATGCCGAGAAGACCAAGGCAATTATGATAGGCTCGTCACCTCCTTAAAACTTCCTAACATACCAATCCTGTTCCTACATAATAATCTCATCAAATTCTATCCCATCATTAAGAACCTTTGGAGTAACCTTTGATCAAACCCTTTCTTTGAAAAACCATGTATCTGAGATTTCCTGCCTTGCCTTTTCCATTTTAAAATGACTAAATTACCTCTGCCACCTATTTCCGTTTGAAACCCGTAAACTCTTGATTATTTCCTTAATATTTCCTCATTTTGACTATTGCTGTATGGTATATGGGGATCTTGAGGCAAAACTAAATCATTTGATAAATTGTCTTGTACGATTCATCTTGGGATGCCTCTATTTCCCATTATTATGAAGAGCTAAAACGGCTTTATTCTTCCTACCGACGTAAGTATTTCCTAGCATCCTTCCTCCTTAAGTCATCCAATCCCACCATCCCGTCTTCAGATTTGCATACAAGATCCCACCAAACCGCTGCTTTTGACAGATCTTTCATTATTCGATCCACATCCCTATGGAATTCAATCCCATCCTATATGCGTTGCTCCAATACCCTTCCCACCTTTCAATCCCGTCTATTCAATCACCTCTTATCCGTTCAGTTATCATAAAACTGTAAATATGTATATAAATAATTAGTTTGTTTTAAATACTTTTATTTCATTTTTTGTTTCTCTTAGTTGAAGATTGAAGGTAAATAATACTCTTTTCTTTTATTTATTTATTGTATAATTCTATTTTGTAATGGTTCTCTGATGCTCCGAAGCCCGCATTTCTATCTCTGTACATTATTCTAAAGGGACTTGTCCCAGAATAAATAAAGCATTATTATTAATAAAAAGTGTTTAATTAATACATTGACTGCCATGGTACTTTTCAGTATTCTGGTTTAAAAAGATAATTTGATTTAATCATATTATATTACTAATATCTCAATTTTTTATAAATATTAATCATCAATATGTAGTGTTTCTTGATATCATATTGTTCATTTGAATAAACACAGTTCTCTAATATAGCTTATTCTTCAAATGTATTTTAAGAGGAAAAGGAATAGATTATAGATATTTAATGTATTAGTTTTTGTACCAGTATACTAGTTATATTACTGGTGTAAAATTTTAAATTGGACTGTAAGTAGTACTAACTAGGCAAAAAAACATACTGTGGTAGATAATTCCTCTACTAATAATAAATAAAGTTTATACAACGAAAATTTAAGAAATTTAGGTTCACTTCTGGTGGACAAACATGAGGGCATTTCTTGGAATAAAACCTTCCTAGACCTCTTGTAGCATTGATCTCTGTATCAATGATCATAGTCTGCTCTTTACCGAACTGGCTTTTACTTTTGATTCCTTTCAATTTTTCTGTCTTAAACTTGAAGGACTAATTTTACTAAATTACTACAGCCTGTTTCTTTTTATTTTCGTACTGCTACTAGGTAAGGAAAGCATTGCGATTGGATCAAATATCTGATGTGTGGTTTTCAATGGATCTTTATGTTTCAGAGCTCCTGAGTCCAAAAAATACATTTCCTGCCATTGGTTTGTCTGTCTGTACCAAATTTATCTCGGGAACGAGTTGACCGATTTTGTTACTTCTTTTTTTGTTTTGTAGGATTTTGACTACCGATGCCTGTGAAATAAACTGGACGCTCCCTGCTCACTAGCGGCTGCACAATAAGAGTAAAACATGTTTTTCCATAGACTTGTACAAAAAACGTTCTAATGTTTTTGATGAACCTTTACTATAGTTTAATAAAATTAACTACGAAACAAAAAAAAAAAAAATCATTAGAATTGAACCAATACTAGCAGTGGTACAGCATTTTTTATTTTCTTCAGATTTTATTTTATAACTTCCCTACCGCTACTAGATAAGGAAAGTATTGCAATTGGGTCAAATTTCCGATGTACAATTTTCAATGGACCTTTGCATTTCAGAGCTCCCTCTGTCACTAAAGCACAATCTCTATTGCTTCTGATGATGTATAACTTTAAAAAAAAAAAAAATATGAACTTTGCAGTAGAACATGTGGGAAACATTTAGAAAAACACATCTTTGTACCAAATCGTCCAATTTCAACATTTTTTTTTGTTTTTTATTTTAGGATATTTCGTAAACCCTTCTATAATTATATTCAGCATAGCAAATAATTTTGTACTTTTTGAGTTATTCGGGAATCTAATTTTATCATCTTTTGTAACTTTTTTCCAGCCTCTTTTTGTTGAAGTATGTTGTGTAAATAAATTTAAAGGGCTTCGAGGAGAAGATTTTATCCAAGTTTCATTGAAATTGTTACATTGGTTTAGGTGCTACATTCTATCTGACAACAGGTCATTCAACCACCATCTTGAAAGGAAAGTACTTTTTGGTGAAGTATTTCATATACATAAATTTAAAGGGCATCGAGATGAAGACTTTATGAAGGCCATGTTTCATTAAAATCAATACATTGGTTTAGTCCATATTCAGGCCATCATCTTGAAAGATAAGGACAAATGGTAATACCAATTTCTGAGGATCATCCTTGGGTGAACTTTGACATTTATATAAAATCTCAAAACAACTTGTCCAGTTGTCTCACGAGAGTAGTCGCTGACAGCGAACAGATAAACGGATTTTTTTTTTTTATCCGATTTTCGAATTCTACCTGTATTGAAACATAATACCTCAAATTTTTTCTTTCTTTGTCAATTACAAAGGTTGATTGTTGAAAATCATAAATTAAAAAATCGTTTAAATCGGACTAGTTTTAGTAAATTTTCAGTGTATTGAATTCTATAAGCTGGTTTTAATTATGGTTCACATTGCTTTAGTTCATAGGTACTTCAATTATTTTTTGGACATATTTAAGGTGTATGAATTGGTCTAAAACTGGTAGGAAAGTCACCTGATTTATTTGTTTTTTTCCTCCTATTGTTTGATAGGGGGAAAAAAAACCCACTAACTTTAATAGAAATATAGGTACAAAATTGAAATAATAAGCTGAGATGGTCCGTTCGGTCCAGGAAGATATAATATTGATACTATTTCTATAATTTTTTTTTTTAATTATGTGTGCGTGACCAGCTACATTACTAATATATTGTTAAATTAGTTATCAAAATGATTTGAACCATGTATTAAAAAGTTCAATAACATTTGAAATTCATAGTTACTATAATGTTGGTATATTTATTCTTATTTTGACTGATTGACAACAATATCAATATTTTATAGGATCCAAGTTTTCTTAGCCTCAAAACTGATCTGATTGATATCGAAATTGGCTTGCAAGATTTATTGGATAAAATGCAAGAGCAAGCGCAATTACTCAATAAATGTAGGGAATGTCGAAAAGCATTAAAGGTATTGTAACTCCAATACATATCATAAAACAATTTAAATTTTTATATTCAATACTTTAATTGTTTAATAAATTTAGGTTGCAATTGAAAGATATGAGTTTCTAGATGAAGCGATCACACAAGTTAAATTAAAACAACGTTTATGGGAAAATGTGGTGCAATGGGATGACATTGTTAATGAATGGATAAATGCAAATTTTGAAACGTTGAATGGTGATGAAATACAGCAAACCATTGGTAAATACCTAAAAAATCTTATACAATTTGAGAAAAACTTTCCACCAAACGCAGTTGTTCCAAAATTACGGGAAAAAGTAGAAACTATGAAGGATAAGGTAAATCAAGCTTAGTTGTTATGTCAATTGCTTTGTTTTTAAGTTATAAATTAGAATTAATTTTTTGTCTGTTTCTATTAAATAGATTCCTGTAATTAATAATTTGTTAAATCCCAATATAAAACGAAGGCATTGGCTATTGCTAGAAAAAGTATTAAATTGTAAATTTTCACAAGATGAGGTAAAAACGTTAAAGAAATTAGATGAGCTGGGAATATTTAATTTCCCAGAAATTATTGCGGATTTATCTGCTCAAGCTAGTTCAGAATCAGCTCTGGAAGGACTTTTGAAAAAGGTTTGATGTATACTACATTTTGTTACATTATATATTAAAACTTTCTTTTGGGACTGAAATTTCATTAGAATACATTCCACAAACTCTTTGATTTTCATTAGCATAAGAGCATTTTCAAGAAGTTCACCTATATAATATACGTATTTGTAGGTTGAAGATGCCTGGAAATCACTTGAGTTTACCGTTGTACCATATAAGGATTCAAAAGATGTTTATATGCTGAGTGCATTAGATGAAATTAATGCTATCCTTGATGAAACTCATATAAATTTAAGTACTATTTCCAGTTCTAGAAGTGTTGGACCGATAAAACCAAAAGTTGATGAGTGGAATGAAAAAGTGGAACTATTTTCAAAAACTTTGGTAATCATTGTGTACATATCATATATATTATTTACTTTCAATACTATCTTCCCCTTAAGTACCTTTAATTTTTTTTATTTGAAACAATTGACCATTTCACATTAATCTCTAATATAAAAGATAGTTAAATATACAATATGAAAGAATTTGATAATTAATTAAAGGAGAAATAAAGATCGTAACGTAGAATAGTTGTGATTGAGGAAACAAAGTAATATTATCGCATCCGAGCTTGCCTGAACGATTATAACAGGCTTCCATACATAACATATGCTTAATATAATACGGACTCTGACAGTATTATATAAATATATATATGCGGTTTTCATAAATGCTATTGTTGGTTATTTAAGATTTAATTGTAGAGATTACAGCGACATAAATATTAAAATTTGTATATATAAGGGTACTTATACACATAAAAATACCCACAATGAAATATAAATTAATATAAGGTCTGTAATTTTTACTTTCTCTTTGTCTAAAAATACTTATTTCTGCTAAGGAGAGGGTGGTAAGTGAAAGTTGTGTGATGCGTTACCGCAGCAGATTTTTTATTTCCACTTATATATATAATATGTAATATATAGTAAGGGAAAGTATTACGATCATGAAAATTTGAGTTTTCAACAGAAATACACGTTTTGAGGTTCCCTGAGTCCAAATAACCAAGTCCCGCAAATTGGTGTGTGTGTGTGTGTGTATTAGTTTTCTGTCACAATTATCTACTAATTTTTTATTATCTTCTTTCATTTCAATGATATTTTCTTCTAGTTTATTGAATGTTCACTTCTATATTCTATGAATATCTTATTATAATCTCCTAGTTTCTTCGTTATAATACTTCTATCTTCTATTATTTGATTCAATTCACTATTATCTTCCTTCATTATATCTCTTAGTTTGTTATTGTCTTTCTTTTTTACTTTCTGTGGATTCTTTTGGAGCTTCTTCTATTTTCTTTTGATTTTCTTTCATTCTAAATTTCAAGCTAGTATTCCCTTGTCAATTAAGTATTGCAACTCATATAACATAGTTGTTGAGTTTAATGTAATTTTCGAGTTTACATTAATATATTTTTCTTAATAACATTATATCTTCTTCCATCCAAACCTATGTTAACTTTTGTTTGTTTTTGACTCACATTGTTAACGTTCCTTGTTATAACCTTTGTCTGTATTTCTGTCTGCCATTTTAAGTTTGCAGTCTTTTCTGTCGTACTTCCATCATTTTTTATAATGTCTGCATTTGTTTCACTACATACTGAATTAGACTTGTTATTCATTTTATTAGCAAATTTTTCCCACAAAATTAATAATTATTTAAATCAATCACTATATACAAACACACTTGTCTTTTAATGGATCCCTTTTCGGTGTCTCAGTTTTCAGGTGCCAAATGTACTAATCTTTTATAATTAGTGAATAAATAATGATTATAATTTCTATCTCTGTTCGGGCGCCAAATATTCGTATATATAAAGATCAAAAAAATAAATAAAAATATTGATTTAAAACTTCTGTGTTATGATAATTTATTGGGTGCTAAGTGTCTCTAATTGTTCTTGAATTCTTGTGTTTCTGACGTAGTCTCACCTTGATTGTATATATATTTCATATAACATGTATTTCCATTAAAAACTGAGATTAAAAATTGTTCACAATTGCAATCATTACTTTCCCTTAATTCCCTTCTTTAGGAATATTATATGTTTAATAATTCCATCAATACTTTATATAACTAGATGAAAGTAACATGTTAAATGCCATTGCTTGTGACAGAATGTTATGATGCTCAATAAAACAATTTTAAAAATATATATATTGTGATTTTATTTATTGCAATTTTAAAATTAAGTATTGAATAATTAAGTAACCAACAAAATTATATTTCATGGTTGTTTCAGGAAGAATGGTCAAATTGTCAAACTAATTGGTTATATTTAGAACCTATTTTTTCTGCACCAGATATCCAGAGACAATTGCCTAACGAGGCTAAGATGTTTCTTGTTGTAGACAAATCATATAAAACTATAATGAGAAATACTTATAAGGTAATATTTTTTTTTTTTTATGCTTATGATTATAATTAAGTATAATGTTTAAATCTTTGTATGTGAATTTTTACATTAGGTATATCAAGCAAGCACTGGTCCCAGCAGATTTATATTTATATTAATAATGCTTTTAATAACTTGTAGAATCCTTCTGCTATGCCTGCATGCACTGTTCCTGGACTTTTTGAAGAATTGCAAAAGGATAACTCGTTATTAGAAGAAATTCTAAAATGTCTGGAAGCTTATCTGGAGTGTAAACGTGTTATTTTCCCAAGATTCTATTTTTTGTCAAATGAAGAATTGATTGAAATACTTGCCCAAGTATGTTATAATTAATGGAATACATGTATTCTTATGTTTTTGTTTGTCCCTGTTAGCGCACCAAATCTTAAAATTTTAGTTTATTCCTGTTTTACATTTTTCTTGGAAACTAAATATTTTGATAAATAACAACAAAACTTTATTGAAGAATATTTTAATTGTTATTAATAATTTACAGTTAAATTTATAATCGTTACTGGAGGCCTTCTAGTTTACATAAATATAATTACACTTGATCACTTCACAAGATATATTAAATAAATATACATGAACTATAAAACACTTGTTTACTAAACAATGTATCCTTAACACTGCTAAAGCACTTATAACTGTTAACAATTAACTTTTTTCACAAAGAAATATCTAGATTGCTTGATATGCGCTATTTATAACTTTTGATATATATAAAACCATTATGTAAATAACCTACGGGAAGTTAATTTTAAATGATTAGTTTTGGCGGAAATAGGATCATAGCCTTCCGCTTTTATATCGGGGTTTAAGGTTATTTACACTCGTGAATCATTAAAACAAAACCCCGGCACTGGATATTGACTTTTGAGGGTGTTTAACTGTGATTGGGTATTCGGGGATCTATTACCTTTTATGACACTGTGTGAGAAGAAACAATAAGAATACATATATGAAATGTGGGGCTTAGTAAACACTTTGAATTGACTCACCTGGTTTATTCTTCAATCGTGAGGCCTATAGGACAACTAAATAAAAGGACTGACGACTAAATATAAGGAAGACGACCTGCAAAGTGGGTCGAAACGTCGGCAAAAATTAAAATAATTTATATATTTTAATTTTTTTATTTATTTGACCGCACCCTCGACTAACTCCTTCTCATATTATACCAACGGTCAACCATCTCTACATCATTATAAATAAAAAGACCATTCACTCTGGTATAATAAAACAATTTATTTTGACAATTGATCATAAATGAATATATATAAGTGAACGGTCGGCTTGATAATCTTGGTCTTCAATGTAGTAAGCCTCTCTTCCCAGATGACGTCCTCTTGTGTTGGTGTCCAGGCCTTAAGTGTTTGGCGTCATCCCCGCCATCTGTTGCCAGCTACCTGATCGGACCTTTTCTTCTTTTCGATTCTTTATCGATGTGAGATTTTCCAATGAGCAATTTGTCCACTGCACAATTGAGTACAATTCACAGTGCTACCTCACATTCCTATATATTATATATACCTTCTCATTCCCTCACACATTGTCATAAAAAGGAGTAAATACCGGGGATGTCTACTACAGTTAAATATGAAATATGATGTTACAAAAAATTAGTAATTCTCAATAAATATAAGGAAATATATATTGACCGTGTTGTGCCAGAAAAGCCATTCTGCATTTCATAAATGTTTCTAAGATTTGCATTAATATTAAAGCTAAGTTTTCATTGATTTTAACCAAAAGTGTATTAACTTACTTTTGAAAAAGGAAATCATGAAAACATCTGTTACTTATTTCCATTTATTTGAGTCTCTAGCTTGAGCTGTTCAATAGTTTAATTAAAATAAATTAATAATTAAGATAACATGAAAAATCAACTATCTGGCCAGGCTAAGGCCGCCTAGAAGTACTTCAACACATTCTAATAGTTCCTTAATAAATTTTAATTTTCATTTATACTCAAAGGTAATTATTGTTTATTGAAGATTTTAAAACTTTCTGGTGTACTTTTTAATTCTTCAATTGAATATGATTGTTTTATTTTAATTAAAATTTTTATTGATATTCATTTTCATTATATATTTATATTTATTTTCACTACTGAACTCTTCATGATGGGTTGTACCGGTATGGTCTTTTTTTTCTTTATTATTGTTTAAAATAATATCAATTTAATTGTTACACCATAGGTACTTCTTCGAAATGTTCAAACTTCTTTCTAAACCTTTTATAATATTGTAGTACAGATCCCTTTTCCAGCTCTTAGAATAGATACAGCACTAAGTGTGTTGAATAGACTATCTTGATAATATCATATTGTGTGTACCATTAAACATATTTTGCTGATGAATGAATGAAAAAATAATTTTATTTTGGGACTACAGTCCCCTAAGAATAATAACAAAGTTACATAATTAAGAACATAAGTCTGGCTTAGATGAATACAACATGATGCCTAATTAACTGTTGATTATTATTGCAGTTGTATAGTTGATTGAATGAGACTTCGTACTGATGAAAGTGAATTTTACATGTTTGCGGAAGTTTTATTATGGAGTAGGTGGTGAAACAGGTATTATTTGAAGGCATTTGTGGACGAGGATTGACATATGGAGGTAGGTAGAGAGTTCCAAAAGGAGATAGCACAAATGATGAAGGATTTTCTGAAGGAAGTAGTTTTATGGGAGAGAATATATAAATCTATAGGTTGAGAACTGGTATTGAGAGAGTGGATAGAAGATCGTTGAGTAAGGATTTCCAGGATGTAGGGAGGAAAGGAAAGGAAAACATCAAGGAGGAATTGCCGTCGGGAAATAGGATAAAGCCACTTCAACTCGGTGTACCACAATGAAACATGGGAACGCCTGGGGATCCCAAAGATGTATCTTATGAAACATTTCATGAGTTTCTTCAGTCCCATTTCTAGTCTGGCAGATAGCCTTCCATTTACCAAGCAGCCATAGTTAGAGTGGGGGAATATACCGGAGGTTACAAGGAGCAAGAAGAAATAGTATTGTATCTATTGTTGTTTTACTGTAACTATTTTGATTTTTCACATAATTTTTATACCTGATGCTAATCCCACCACTTTAATATGAGCCAATTCATATTAATTTTCCTATATTTATTAATAAAGTTTTTTTTTTACAGACTAGAAACCCCCATGCTGTGCAGCCATTTTTGAATAAATGTTTTGATGCTATGGCAAAAATAGAATTTTGTAGTAAACTGGTGCTGTCTGAAGGAGCTGAATTAATAAATGATGCTTTGAGCTTTACATCCATTCCAGAAAGTTCTGAAGTTGTTATGACTAATGATATAAGAGCCATGATTTCTTCTGAAGGTGAAAAGGTCAAATTTGTAAAGGTAATCTATATTTTAATGATATTTCATCTATGTTCTATACTTTTATGGTATTCCTATTTGAAGTTCATACACAGTATAAAATATTTTCAAATTCATTCTAGATACTTGGTAAAAAAAAATTCTTCAATTTTATAGAAATTCATTATTTTCTATTCATAAAAATATGTTGAATCAGGCCTGGCCAAACGGCTTCATGTTTCCATTATGAGATAAAATCAGTTATCGCTTGGCCTCCAACTGATGTAGTCAGTTGATGCCCAGCCTTCAGCAGATACACTTTATGTCCTGCAACCAGTTGTTCCTTCTTAGTTTGAGACCAGACAAGATTTCCCGCCGATACAGTTTAATTTGTTTCCTGTTATTTTTGGAAAATATTTAGTTCAAAATTAAGCATCGCAATTTACTTATGCTATTCCAACAGTTGATCAGAAAAGAACCAGGACTATTATCAAGAAAAGAAATGAACAGCTGAGTTGGGCATATTGTTCTCACAATTACAGATACAAAATACATATTGACAAAAGTATTCATGAATACCAACTACAATTGTATTTAATACTCGTGTGTGATAGCAAATACCGATTATATTTATATTCTGTATTCACATATCGTAACAAGTACCAAGTATTATTGTATTTGATTAAAGGATAAAAGTATTTGATTAACATATGATTAAATTTTCAGATACAATGCCAAATAATGTCTCAGATTGAATTTATTTACTATAGCCGTGTGAATTTGTAAAATTTGTTGAAATAAAATTTAAGAAATTAAAACTGGAGAAACAACTCAGCACTTTGATGTTTTATGAGTATAAAAAGTTTTCCAAGGACTTTATATATTTCCAATTTACATCTAGAGGCTAAATGAGAAATTAATTCAAAAAGAGTATTAAAAATGTATTAATATTAATAATATTCAAAAATTAGATTTTCTCTGCCACTGGGGTTTGACATCATGTCATCTGAAGTTCAACATCATGTCATCTGAGGTATAGATTTTGAAAATAAAATATATTTTGGAATTCTATGCTCCCATACCGATTTAATTTAATTTATTATTGTTGTATTTTTCTTTATCAAGCTCACATATTATTTTATGCAAGGTGTATATTTTTAAAATAAACAAAAACTGATTTCGAGATCACCTGCCTCCGAAATGATTTACTATATAAAGTCTATTTACTATTTTATTGGCAGTTTATTTTTGAAAATACAATCAATATTACAATTTTTTCGTTATGTATCGATTTATTTTAGCTTAGAGGATTTCTTCATAGTTAAGATCCAATATCATGCTGGAAGTATGATATCCAAGACCCAAATTTAAAAAAAAAAATGAGATACCTAGATTCCGTATTAATTTATTTATCAGATTTCTTCGATGTTAAGATCTATTATAGGTTTAGAAAAGTGCGGTTTTTACAAAGGGTCAGTTGAAGAAGGTGAAACCATTCAAATACGGTGGATGTCGTTTCTCCGGTGAGCTGGAATTTGATGATAGTTGTGTGGGTAGGATAAGTCGAAATATGAAAAAACTTGTTAAGTTCGAATCTCCTTAAGCCAAATCAAAAACTCAATATAGTAAACGGGTACGTGTTTCCTTATTAATATATTCACTACAGTCAGTGCCATTGACGAAATTGCCTTCATCATTATTGGAGTCTATGGAGTTCATAATAAGAAGAAGTGTAAAAGCGATGATCGGATTGCCAACTCATGCTCCGCTATGATATATGCTCTGCACCACAACAGGGGCCTAGGTCTTTTGCTGTGTCAGTGGGAGGCTCCATTTCAGCATTTGGTCTATATCCCAATAATTGGAAAATGTATCGGATGCTCTATTTCAGAAGATTTTTGGTTTCATGGGTGAAGTTCAAAAGTGTGTTGATCTGTTGGGATTCGAATCAAATACTATAGAAGCGTCACTATCAGTCAGGAAAGTTAGGCAGTCCCTGAGGGAAATATTGTTTGAGGGTTGGGGTAAATGTAAATGGCAGAGAATAGGTGTGCCACATTTTAAATCAAACCAATGGGCTAACAGGTTTATGTATGACAGAAAGATCCTTACGGGCTCGGAGTGGACGAATGCTTTGAAATTAAACATGAACTATGCGCCTCTTCTTGGAGTTCCAGGAATTGGAGGCCAGGCGAATGGAGATGTTGGACCCCTCTGCTCCAAATGTGGCCAAGAGCCAGAAACCCCAGCTCATATACTGGAAAAATATCCGAATAACATGCTACTTGTCACCCGCTGGCACAATAATGTAAAGCATCGAGTTGCCGAATTCCTAGAGTTCGTTGTGACAGTCATAAGAAGAAAGAAAATTGAGTGTAGCAATAAGAAAATAAAGGATAACATTCAGTACTTTGAATGATAGTCCTGCAAAACTCTAACCTTTGTTCCCTCTCATTAAATGTTATCTATTAGGATTGATGAATATGCTGAGTGTTGTAGCAACTCATCGTAGTTGAGCAGCTGTACAGCTTTGTTGTACTTTTCTCTATTAAATATATAAATAAATCGTAACAATATATTAATGCAAAATTGTATTTACAAATAACTCCAAACTATGTCCTTTTTTTTGTCGAATAGATATAATATTATTTTTAAAGTTAATAAAACTTCCTACTAAACAAAAAATTATCGAAATTAAACCATTTGTTGTTGATATATAATTGGTACATATAACTCCTTGGAAATATAGTTTCCTTTGTTTTCTTTTTTGATAGCTCAAAAGCTATAAAACTATTGGAAGATTTCTGATGCTTGGTTGAAAATTATTTTAATTATCTACATAGATATATATAAAAAAAAAATATATACATATGTGTTGAGAAAACTCAATCCAATCGTAACATAGAATAGCATTTGGTAAGGAAAGAAATGAGTGGAACCATCACACATATTTGATTTATAAAATTTCAAATTCAAATAAATTTCCTCAGTTAGGTATTAATGATGAAACAATTAAATGTGTTTTCCTGTTTTTCAGACAACAATAAGAGGTATTAATACAACCCCAGTGGTTGTGTTTTCATGCTCACCTTGTTTTTATTTAGTATTTCTCAAAAATAGGAACATAACCCTCCAACATCTACTTATTTTAACATAAAATAATAAAAGGGTTATTTAATTTTTTTTTTCGCTCAAGTTATTGATATTAATTTAAACTTTCTATGAAGTTTAGAAAGAAAATATTATTTGCGTTGTTTGGATAGTTTTATAGCAAATATTTTTGCAATTTATTGGAGTGGCATATATGTGTTATTAAGTTTATTCATGTTTTCCTTGTTATATTATGTGTATTGGATATTATTATTTTGAAGAAGATAAAACAATTATTATTAATCTCATGATTATATTATTATTAGAGATTGAAAGCACAAGGAAATGTTGAAGATTGGTTAGGAAAAGTGGAAGATGCCATGTTTTCATCATTATATCGATTAATGAAATTAGCTCTTGATGACTTTCATACCAAGAAAAGAACTGATTGGGTTTTATGTCATGCATCACAGGTATCATTTTAATAAGTGTTTTTATTTTCATTAAAGAGTCAGTCCATTGGAAATCACCCAGACCAGAAAAACATTTTAAAAAATTTAAGGTTCAGTTTCTTCTCAGCGGCTATTTTTGAATTTGCTTTTTGACTGAAAACTTGTTCTGAAAAAATGCCTGTAACTCTGGGAAATTCGTTGATATCAAACCAAAATAAAATAATGTAGAATATTTTTTCTACATTTCTGTTCATCAACACATCATCTAAGAAGAACGGAAAGTGGTTTTAAAAAATCATGAAAATAGATATAAAACGAGACTTTATTACACTTAGCACTGCAAAAGTGTAATAAAGAAAAGAGTCAACCTCAATTATTTTTAAATTGCATTATTTAAATTATGAATAAGCATCCTGCAATTTAAAATAGTGGAACTGAATTTTTTTTTTCTCTCTAATTTTAGTTTTATCAATAAAAAAAAATCTGTGGTAGGTATATAAGTTTTCGCTGTAGTGACAGCTACTATCAAGTCAACAGGTGTTTGTAAGTGCCTAAACTGTTCCAATAGCTCCAATTAACCTTAACACTTTAACAACTAGATTAGCGGAAATCATAGTTCTAAAATTGATTAATATGATTGTGTAATGTTTATTTCTGAACTTATAATTGTTTCTATCTATTTGTTATTAAATTAATTTTGACAGAATAAAAGGTATTTACCACTTAAGTGAAAATAATAATGTAAGAATCTATAAATGTATAATAATGTAAACAGATAACAATAAATAAATATATAACATAAATATTTATCCATTATTAAGCAATTCGATACATGAAAATACTGGGTAGAATCGAGTTTGATTTCAGATATAAAAATTACACATCCGTATTAATCGTTTTTAAAACAATTATCCCCTCCTTCCTTCCCTCTCCCCAAGCACAAATACAGTTATTAAGGTGACAGCTCATTGTTTAAGCACTGATTTACATCTGTTGATGTGTTAGTATCTGTCACTGCAACGGAAACTTATTTATAATAAATAATATAAATAAAAATAAATAATATAAATATAATAAATAAATAAATATAATAGCTACCACAGAATTTGTGTAATGATAAACTAAAAAAAAAATTCAGTTTCACAATTTTATATTGCAGGATGCTTATTCATCGTTTAAATAATGCAATTTCCAGACATATTTCATATGATGTATCTTTATACAACTTTCACAATTTTTCATTAGTCCTTTTTATGTTATTCAAATTCAAAATTCGACGAACATGACTTTTGACGGTTTTTGAAAATTAATATCTAAAAAAGTACAAGGTGTTCAAGATTGAAATTTCATCAGCAAGTAGTACAGAGATTGGACTACATATAAAAAATAAATTAAAGTTGATACTCTATTCATTATTACTGTATTGCAGCGCTAAACATCTCGTTTTATGTTTATTTTAATTTTTTAGTTGATTTTTTTGAAACTGTTTCCTTTCTTTTTAGATGGTGTATTGATGGACAGAAATGTAGAAAAAATACCTTGCATTATTTCAGTTTATATTTTGATTTGAATCTCTACCCAATTATTAGAGTAAAAGACTTTTTCCCAAAAAATGTTTTCAGTCGAAAAGCAAATTCAAAATGGCTTCTGAGAAAAACTGTGAGCCTTAAAATTGTTTTAACTATGGTATTGATCTCTTAAATAAACATGGAATAACTGCTAAAAAAATTATAAAAACAAAAATCTCGAGCAACAAAATTAATTCAAATTGAGTGATTTAAAATAGATTGACTCTAAAAATAATTTTATTAATTTTAAAAATATTTTTTAAAATTAAATATTTAAATAAATAAATAAGTAATTTTAACTATAATAGTGAGTTGATTCAGCAAGGATCTGATTATCAATAATCCTATAAAGAATATTATTGTGTTAATAATAAACTATACAAGAATATATAACCATGACTACTCCATCATTTGAGATGATGACTTTTAAAATCAACTTAAGGGCCAGTTGCACAATTCATGGTTTTAACCAAGATTCAGTTATCTCAACTTAATCTATCAGTAACAGCTCAGCTCTGTTATCACTACTTTCGGTCGTTGGTAAAAAGTTGAATCTAAACCGAGATGTAGAAAGAAAGTAGGAGGTTATTGATAGGTTTTTCTGCAGTTCTTTGTTGTGTGAGTTTCTCAACGTCAAGTGTTTGTTTTCGTTTAACGAAAGTCAAAGTTGAATTAATTTGTGTTAATTAGTGTTAGTTATCAAAAAATGTATATCTAAATATATCAAAAAAATCGTCATCAGATCAATGGAGCAAATGATTCATCCAAGAATGTTATACTTTTATCTCCATTAGTAAAAATGCAATTAAATCAAGGAAATCCTCATCATCTGTGAGGTTGTCAAAATCTAGCATATCTATTTTTGCAAGAAAAAAGATAACTTTTGTTCTATGAGCATTATATTTTCGGTTCAAATTTTTTTGCAGGATAGAGTCATATGTAATTTTATATATTGTAAATGTTATTACTTCGTGAATATATAACAAAAAAAGGTTATACACAATTAAAATTGTTTATATTCCTGGGCGACCAAATGAATGAAGACATGGATCACACAGAGGACCTCAACCCAGAAGAGGTTGAAAAACCAGATATACTGGATGTAGAAATACTATCGAAAGGCTTAAAACAAGAAAGGTTCCATTGATGGACAAACTGCCATCAGAATTGATTAAAGATGAGAGAGACAACTTAAAAGCGAAGCTACTACAACTAATCCAGAAAATATACAGGCCTAATCTATCCTATCCTAAAGAAAGGCTCCGTGTATGAGTGTAGTAATTATAGAGGTTTAGCACTCCTTCTGGTTGCCTACAAGATAATGACCAATATTTTAGTATTGGTCATTATCTTGCAAAATCCTACTAAACCGGATATATCCATATTAGGAAACTATAATAGACGACCACCAAGCTGTATTCAGAAAAGGAAGGAGCACACTAGACCACATCTTCATCCTAAAACAAGTAATTCAAAAACGATAGGAAGTAGCAGCTCAGGAACTCCACGCCCTATTTGTCGATTTCAAAGCAGCCTACGATTCTGTGGACAGAAACTGTCTTTGGAAATCATGACTGAACTAGGAGTTCCCGGTAAGTTGGTGAGATTGACAAAGATGTGTAGAAATGACCCTAAATGTCGAGTCCTAATACAAGGAAAAATATCTGAAGCCTTTAACGTTCGAATGGGCTTACGGCACGGAGATGGAATCTGGCCGATGCTGTTCAACTTAGCAATAGAGAAAGTAATAAGAATAACATCACGCGAAGATGGAGGGGTGCACCTCAGAATGGAACACAAAATCCTAGCATATGCCAATGATACAGCTGTCCTTGGAAGTAATCAAGAGGATATTGAAAGCCTCGCTCGGACTCTGTTAAAAGAAGCAGAGCAAATCGGACTACAAGTCAATGTAGATAAAACAAAATACATGATAGTTAGCCGAAATATCCACCCTAATAACATGAACTACGTGAACTCTAAGCCATTCCCGAAAATAGACAGATTCAAATACCTCGGTTCCACAATAACCTCAATAAATGATCAACTAACAGAGATAGACCAGCGAATAACAAATACGAACAGATCTTTCTCCTCTCTTTCAATGGTACGGAAATCCAGAAATCTAAAAATAAGGGTGTACACTGCCGTGATTAAGCCAGTTCTGCTGTACGGTTTTGAATCCTGAGCTCTAACCGGCATACTAGAAGCCAGAATTAAGAGATTCGAAAGAAAAGTTCTACGTTTTTTAAAGATTATTTGGTAGAAATACGATCAAAAAAGTTATATAGAGCATTACGTATTTGTCTTTATCCTGCAAAAAAATTTGAACCTAAAATATAATGCTCATAGAACAAAATTTATGCAGTGTAGTATGACCAGATTAGCAATAATAGTTAATATAATTCTAGTGTCATATGTTAGATAAAAAAAAAAAATCAAAAATAACTTAATCTAAGTCCAATCCAGTAGCAGATACAAATGGCTATTATATATCGTTTTACTGGTGCTGTAAAACAATTTATACATCTATCTCTCTACTCCGATGTCTACATGACTGTGAACATGAGAATATCCAAAATTATCCCTGGAAGACTAGGTCCAAAATGTGAGATTATCTCCGTTACTAAAAATAATTAAATATATCATTGTAATTTACCCTTTTGTAAATAATTGGAGTATTAAATAAAAATTAATTCTCACCGATACAACAGAAAGCCTCTCCTTGGACTTTTCAAGCGATTTTCTTTGTTAATTTCATTCACATTACGGTATTACAAAACAAGTACGCTATGCAAGAACGAAAGACAAGTGACTCTTCAATCATCTGTAATCACCTGGACATAAATTACTATAACCATGGGCTGCCATGTTACATTGGCTGTCGATATATTATATAATATAAGACATATCATCTTTGTATCCAAGTATTTTATCCAAATAATAGTAAATAATCTGAAAATTATTTGTATGTGTAAATTGTACATTTGAACAATATGTATTTCTTTTGCAGATAATACTAGCTGTTTCTCAAATTATGTGGGCTAGAAACGTTCATTTAATACTGAATCCTAGTAATGAAGATATATTGAGAGGTGTAATGAATTTTGAAAAGAAATGTTTTGGTGATTTAAATGATTTAGCATCGCTTGTTCGAGGAAATTTGAAGTCTATTCATCGTACTACGTTAGGAGCATTAATCACTATTGATGTTCATGCGAGAGATATCATCAGTGGCCTTGTACAAATGAAAGTTGATAATAGGTATTAGAATTTCAGCTATGTTAATTATAATTAGATCATCTGCAGGAATTATTTTGTAAATCGATTTTTGAAAAAATATTAAAAATTTGGGAAAAAAGTTTAGAGTATTAATAAAAAACAATTTCAAAAATCAACTTAAATCAGCCTAACTTTTTTATTCATTGCAGTAGGTTTTATTTTTGAACCTACCTACTAACATTTTGGAAAATGTAGAGTAAAATTATTTAATTTACTTTTTATTCATAGCATCAGTGATTAAATGAAGAAAGGAATATTTTTATTTTACTTATGTTGTATTAGGGCTTCAATAGTTCAAATAATATGATTAAAACTTAAATATTGCATGTGTTTTTTTAATGTTAAGGAGAGGACAATTGTCACAAAAGAAAATCAGTGAATTTTTTATAATTTTATCATTTATTTAAAATACAAAAAAATTCCATGTTACTCCTAGTATCTGAGTATATGTCACAAAATGAATACATTTATGAAAATAAACTTTTTTTAAATAATATCTTTTTTTTATAATACAAGTGTCTTGAACATTTCTTTCCTTACCTTACTTTGCAGATCTACTGCCCGGGGTGGGCCTTGGCTTCCTGGATTATAACATGCCAATCATCTCTATTGCTTGCTCTTTCCTTCCAGTTTCTCACATCCAGTGTTTTTTAAGGTCGCTCTCAACATCTTGTAACCATCTTTTCCTTGGTCTTCCTTTTCTTCTTGTGGCATACGTTGTAGATAACAATGCCCTATAAGGCATCCTGCTGTTGTCCATTCTAACCACGTGCCCTAATCATTCCATGCACCTAGTTTTAACGAAATGAACTATGTTACCTCTATTATATAGTTCAAATAGCTCTGAATTTTTTCTATATCTCCACACACCCTCTTCACAAACAGCTCCATAAATTCTTTTCAATATTTTTCTTTCAAAGATATTTAGCATGCTAATTGTGCTTGTACAAAGGGTCCATGTCTCCGTTGCATAAGTCACAATAGGTCTTACTAAAGTCTTATATAATCTTATCTTTGTTTCTCGTGACAGAAGTGATAATCGGAAAAATTTTAGGTTGGCATAGTACACCCGTTTTCCAGCCATGATCCTCTTGTACACCTCAGCAGCAATTTTATTTTTAGAACTCACTTCCACCCCCAGGCACATGAATTTTTTGACACACTCAAAGGTAACACCACATATTTTAATGCTCTGTGGACCAGCCTCATTGTCGGTCTTGACATACATTTGTTTTGATTAATTTCCAGCCCTACATTTTCACTTTCGGCTTTCAATATTTCCTTCAATAACCTCAAATTCCTGGTAATTAGGCATATATAGTCTGTGTAAGTACATATTTGCACCATTGGGTTAAGTATGCAACCAAGCAAATTCAGTTTTTTCAAAACATTATTAAGTGCTTGCAATATTAAATAATGTGGCAGACAAAGCATCCCCTTGTCTAACCCCATCCGTCATTGGAAAGTTATTGCTTACGTTGCCTTTAATAATTACTTTTACATTGCTATTATTCATAGTCATTTGCAATAACCTTATTAATTTTTTTAGAATTTGGGACTCATGTAAGGCATTTATTAATTTGCTTCTTATCACTCTATCGAAAGCTTGCCAGTAATCTATGAACAACATATGCAGGTCAATCTTATTTTCCCAGGCTTTTTGCATTTTCTGTCTCATCACAAAAAAAGAGAAATTCCTCTATTTTCTTTTTAATAGGAGTTAAATCATTTCCAATAAACAATCAATAGAACCATTTCTTTTAATAGGAGTTAAGAAAAGAAAAGTTGAAAACAAAAAGAAAATCAGAAGTTGTTCTTTTTGTTATATATTTTTATTATAATGTGTAAATACTGAGCAATTGTAAATAGTATAATAAATTTGAAAGATAGAGATGTTCTGAATGAACCTAAAATATATATAGTTTTGGAATGTCTCTTGTGGACAATATTAATATTCACCACGGCTGAATGAATTCAGCTGCTGTTCCAGAGAATACTCATTAAGTAGTCGACACAGAGGATTTTAATTCTCAATCTCAGTCATTCTCCCTAATTTTTTGTTATCGCAAGCTCTTAAGACTTGTTCTCTTCAGCTTGTCTCTGCATGGTATGGTTGCACTGTGATGGGCTGAACTGTGAAATTTAAATAACAGGTTACAGATTAAGAGTTATCAAATTATGTATTCCAGTTACAGGTTATTTTAATAACATATGAGTTCACCATGTCATACTGTTTATTAGCTATATTTATTATACTGTAAATTATTAATGAGAAAAGGTACTTTAGAAAACTATTTTATAGAAAATATAAGTAAAAAAATTCGTTCATAACTTCTTTTATCATACAGATTATTGGGTGAACATTATTTTTTATATTTACAAATCATCTTAATTAATCTGAAATGTAATCATTAATATACAAGAATTACTTATCATTAAATCATTAATTAATAATTATATTTTAGTTAATTGGTTTATAATAATTGCTGTAGGATAATCAAATTATTTTTTTCAATTAATGGGTACTGATTCTTTATTATTTTAATAAGGGTGAAATTCCCTAACTTATTGGAAGCTGTAGAGATAATAAATTGCGTTGATTTAGATATTTAATATCAATTATTAATCCAATGTCATCATCTCCGGCGATTTTAATGTAAATATGCTCTCAGAATTTCCCAAAAAAATACTTCCTCACTGTCCTAATATTTTCTCTTAATCTTTACCTTGTACCTTATTCTCCCACTCATCACACATAGTTCTCTGACACCTGGCTAGACCTTCACATTTCTGACTCACCCCTTAAAATCCTTTCCTCCTCTCAACACCCCGTACCCTTTCTATCATCACACGACCTGATCCAAATTTCCTACGACCTACCCGTGAAATCATTTACTCCCAAAATAGTGTCATCGCAATTTAAACCTTCTTTCATATGAATCCCTTCAACCTGACCTTGATCTGTCCAATGGGATACCATATTTTCCTATACCTTCATTGATCCTATGATATCCACCCTTACATCAAATAATCCATATTAGACATCCATGCTCCTCTGAAAACCAGAATCTTACGTTGTCCCACTGCTCCTTGGCTGACTCCTGAAATAAAGGAAATGATAAAGAGAAGGAATGCAGCAAGGCACGAATACCTTCAAACCTGTTTATCTGCTGATTATGCGTCTTTCAAACAACTTCGTAATGCAACCCAATCCACAATCCGACTTGCTAAATCTAACTATTTCCATAATGCCCTTTCCATTGCTCCCGATTCCAAATCAAAATGGAAAATACTTCGTAATCTATCCATACCAGATTCCAATAACCTCATTTTCCTCCCTGTGACTTCAGATGATCTTAACGACCATTTTTTACCTTTTGCTTCTAATCCTTCTCCTACTCATGATATTGAACACCACAATTTCAATCCTTAAAACTTCTTGTTTTCCCATGTATCCTACGACGAAGTACTTTCCACTATCCTAAAATCCCGCACCAATGATTATGGTCCTGACAATATTCTAGTAAAACTAATATAATCCAGCCTTTCTACCCTTATGCCAGTACTTTATCATATCTACAACTTTTCATTGCAAAATTCCATATTCCCCTCTTTCTGGAAAACTGCACTAGTCCGAACTTTGAATAGAACTTCTAACCCTTCTTCACTGAACGACTTCCGTTCTATTTCTCTTCTTTCCAACTTCTCAAAATCACTGGAACGCCCTGTCCAAAATCAACTTTCTACCTTAGTATATTATAAACATTATACTAATGTGCTTTCTAACAACATTCAAGAATGAAGGAGTTATTTCAAAAATCTAGTTATACTAGTAACACGTTAAATGCTATTTATTATGTATTTATGCTTTATTTTAGAACCTTAAGTTATTTCAACCCCACCACTGCCAATAACTGCTGCCTACCGTTTTATTTACCTTTCTCTTTTTTCTTTGCAACATAACTTGGCAGATTCCCAGTGATTATGTCCCGTTTATTTCCTCCATTCTATTACTATCTTGTACCTACCTGTTGTCTTACTCTTATCAAATTATGAGAAAATGCAGTATTGAAGCCTTCAATAAACATCGCCTTAATAAAAATTCAGAAAATATGTTGGTAAGTTACCATTTAAAAATGTCAGGTATATGTTAATCCTTAATCCCACTGTTCTTCACATACTATATTACATTATCTGGTTGCAGACTATGCACAACATCATTGTTTATAACTACATTTTTTACATGCATATTCTTGAATGAGTAAAACACTCCTTTTCTCTTAAACATTGTTTTTACAAACATATAGAATTGATTTTTGAGCTTGTTAGTTTGGTATTTTATATTATGTACTAAAAATAGAAACTACTATATAATGAAATACTTCTTCATTTATTATTCATGAATTATTAGTATTCATGAAACATTCATTATAAAAATAATGGATTAACGATAATTTAATTTTTCAGCAATAGTTTTGATTGGGTGAAACAGTTAAGATATTATTGGGACCAGGCCATTGATACTTGTGTTGCTTGCATGGCTAGTGCAAGGCATGTCTATGGTTTTGAGTATCTTGGAGTTACAGCGAGATTAGTTATTACACCATTAACAGACAAGTGTTACCTTTGCCTTATGGGGGCTTTGCAATTGGATTTAGGTATTTAAAAAACTATATTATTTAGCTTTTGGCGTATAAACTTATAAATTATTATTTTTTATATGATTTATCTCTCTCCGTAATATTTATATTTGAGGGAAAAAAAGGTCAATGTTTTTGTCTGATATTATTTATATCAATATTGAAATTTAACTATCAACTTCTATTCGACTAAAGATTGCACCAGAAATGTCATGAATAATTTATGCTAGAAAATGTTTAAAAAGAATGGAGGCAACGTAATTTGTCTTGTTCCTATTAATAATTTTTTTATTTACAAATATTAATATATTGACTCTTTATTTTGTCATAAGTCACATAAATATTTATATAATAACATAAATATATTAATATTTAATTGTTTCTAATAAAGGTATTGCAAATATTAAATGTTAATCCTCTTTCCATTGTTTTAAAGATCAAAAATATCAAGACACAAAATATCAATATTTTATATCCGTACTCTTTAAAGTTTAAACATACTGAGGGTTGATATATTGATGAATACTACTCAAAAATGAAAAGCGATAATGTTTGTTATGTGCGATTTATTTTCCCTAGAATTTTTATTTTATTTTTGTTATAAATTACATTGAAAATAAACAAAAATAAGATTGTATTTGACTTCAGGAAATTTTATAAAAGGTTTTTTAAAAAAGTAATGAAATTAAAAGTTTTTATGATTGCAGATTGTAAGAATTTTGTCAAATTTAATAATTTGTGTAATATCTTCTGTTACCCACTACCTATCTGCACTTAATTGGCATACTTTTTATAAAGTCACTGATTTCATAAGGAATTTCAAATCATAAACATGGTAATACTCTACTCAGCTGCTGAAGGTTAAGAAGTTGCAGATAGTGGTCCAAATGCCTCGTCTGCAGTTAATTCCATAGGTGCTCAATGGGATTGAGATCTGGAGACAATACAGAAAGTGGCAGATGTGAAATATTATTTTTAAGACAATGATGAACAACTTTCTTCCAATAGGTCGCATATTGTCATCATGAAAATGAAAATCTAATCTATACCAATTATGGCCCTGCTTTGAGGAATGTACTCCTCTATAATTTCTTGAAAATAACGAACTGGAATGAGAGAGTACATTTCACAATATAGAGTAGAGTCTCTTGAGTATATGCCGGCCCATACCATCACACTCCCACCTCTAGACTGCATTGAAGGAAGCACAAACTGGCAGTGTACCCATTCCCTGTTTTTAGAAGACTCTTTGGCACTTACAATCGCTATTAAACAGAAACGCGACTTGTCTGGCATCATTCCATATACAACATTCCAATTTGTATCCTCGTCTAGGCGCTCACTGCACCATAATCTACGAATACGCTGTTAGTGCAAGTCATCTTAACACGTTAGCTGTGGTTATGGTCCCCGGGGTTCGTTATTCGTTTCAACTACCAAATGTTTGGGATTGTTTTGAATTTTGTCTATCTTACAAAATCTCTAAAAAAGTAATTTTTTAAAATATTTGAGTTGGAGTTGGATAGACGTAAACCTACGAGCGTAAATAATCATTATATCTGATAAAAGTTTTCAGACGCCAGGGACTGATACCGCCATCATCATCATCATGAATGGCTCTACCACTCTTGCAGAGTTAAGGCCTCCCGCAATTTCAACCTCCAGTCCTCTCCAAGTAATGCCGCTGCCTTCCAGTTGTGGACACCAAGGATACTTCGGGCGTCGGCTTCCACCACATCAGCCCATCTGAGTCTTGGTCTGCCCACCCGCCTTGTGGCGAAGATCCGCTCATCCATCAGCTTCCTTAGCACATGTTGTTCAGACATACGGAGAATGTGTCCTGCCCATGTCAACCTGCCAATTTTCATTAGCCTCACAACATGGGCTTCTCTATATAGCTGCATCAGCTCATTGTTGGATCACATACGTCACTCCTGATTAATATTTATTATTGGGCCAAATATTCATCTTAGGACACGACATTCAAATCGAAAGAGAGCTGTTTCTTGGGCTCTTGACATTGTCCAGTACTCAGACCCATATGTAAGTACTGGTCTGATCAGGGTTTTGTACAGGAGCAGCTTGGTTTTACGAGAAACCACTCTGCTTTTGAGATGTCCCTGGAGACCAAAATAAGCTCTATTTGTGGCCATGATGCGCCTCTGTATTTAAGAATTCATGTTGTTATTCCCATTCATTTAAGAGCCAAGGTATATAAATTCTGAGACATCTTCAAAAGTCATCCTTCCGATTTCTACATTTGCCTCTCTGTGGCCTCCACCCTTTGGGTTGGCCCGCATAAACTTTGTTTTCTTCTCATTGATCTTTAAGCCAATTCTCGCTGCCGCTCCTTTTAGTGCTAAGAAAGCATCTTTTATAGCCGTCCGTGTTCTTCCAACCAATGCAATGTCATCGGCAAACCCCAGTAATTGCACTGAATTATTAAAGACCATTCCTCCATTGTGAATTTGGGATCTTCTAATGGCACATTCGATGGCAATTGTTAAATAGGAGACACGCTTAGCAATCTCCTTGGCGCAGTTCTTTCTGCATTGAAAGTAGTCCGACATATCGCCTTGGATATTGACAGTGCATTGCACCTCCTTCATTGTCACTTGTATCAGTCGCACAAGTTTAGGTGGGACATCTATATATATATATATATTTTTTTTTTTTTTTTTTTTTTTTTTTTTTTCTTTTTGGATAGAAGTAGATATTACTTTTATCTAGATAGAAGTAGTACATTGCTGACTAACTGGGTATTCTGCTCAGAGTGTGGTCTTCTGTCCACCTCCCTTTAGGAAGGATCCTCTGCATTCTCATTTGGGATGAATACTCAAGTGTATAAGTTCACTTAATGTTTTCTTTACTTTTTTATACTTTTTTTTATTGTTTTATATCTTGGCCAGAAGTGATCTTGTATTTTTGTCCGATGTCGTTATTATCAAGGGACTTTGTCCCAGAATAAAGTTATTTTCTGTTCTATTCTATATGTTACATTGAATGCTGAAATCACATAGTCCTCGACACATTTTATGAATTTCAATTTTGAGTTCTTCTTGTGTTGTATCAAAGGTGTAACTTGGTCTTCATACCTTTATGATGAAAGCACTGGAATCTGCTTGAGTCTGGCACTGTCCTAAGAAGGAATTTAATTATTTATCTTCAAGTTATATTATTAGATCATGGCTTTTTTATAACTGGCTGCTGTCTTTATTATTGTAGGGGAAACTAGCATGAGAAGTGGACTTGTTAGTTCATTTGGAATTGCTAGAGTATGTACCCCAGGAAGTATCCAAATTCATTTCATGATAATATCACAAAATAATTATTAGATAACATAAATGGAAATCAAGCTTTACTACTCTGAATTTTGTTTTCTATTACCTCTTACTACTAGCTATTTTTATGTTAAAAGTTAAACTAAATTAGCTTATATATTAAAAAAAAATAATTTAAGGGGTTTCAGGTTTTATTTTAATATTTTTTTTAAAATGTTATTACTTACGATTATTTCTAAATTCAGGAGGTGCTCCAGCTGGACCTGCTGGGACAGGAAAAACTGAAACAACCAAAGATCTAGCGAAAGCGTTAGCTATCCAATGCGTTGTTTTTAATTGCTCTGAACAAATTGATTATAAGGTAAATATTTTGATTAATTTCTTACAAAGTATAATTTTCATTAATATTGCTTATTCACTACCGAAGGTAGGGAAGCATTGTATTCGTGCGAGAGATTAAAAAAAAATTTGTGCTCAGAATCGAAAATTTTCCCTCGCGTTTTATGTTTCAGATATCAAGGATAAAATTTGGTTCGGTGCCTGTCTATCTTTTTTTTTTTCCCTTCTGTTCTTCCCTACCTCTCCATTTAGGCTATATAGTATTTCCCCAGGCCGGAGGGTGAGGGCGGGGAATTTAAAATCCCCTCCGGCACCGGGACGCAAACTCGTACTTATTTTTGTCTCTCAAAACTTCATATATCTTCACCCCGCCTCCAGTGTCTGTCTATCTTTTTTTTTTTTTTTTTTTTTTTCTTCTCTACCTCGCCTTTTAGGCTATACGGGATTTTCCCGGGCCGGGGGGTGAGGGCGGGGAAATTTAAAATCCCCTCCGGCACCGGGACGCGAACTCGTACTTTTTATATCATCTCAAATCTCTGTTATCCGGTTGCCAGGCAACTAGCGGTGCTGTTACACACGCTTTAGCCTATTCGGCCACCCCGCCCCCAAAAAGTAAGTAGTGCCTGTCTATCTGTAGTCAAATCAATGTAATGGGCATATCACCTACTACCGTTCATTCAATTTTCAGAAATTCTGTGGATTGGTGTCTAGATGTTCCCATATCAATTTTATTAAATTCTAACCAGCACTTTCCTTTATGCACGCGCAAACGCATTTTTGTAGATATGCCAATATTTCAGAAATGGCTTGTTCGATTTGGATAAAAGGTAGGTATTTGTAAAAAAATAATGTAGGGTAAATTTTATTGAATTCTGTCCTTTGCTTTCTCGTATATTTGCACAAATGTGTTTTCCTTGATACCTCTATATCTCTAAAACCACAAGTTCGATTTGGCTCAAATTTGGAGGGAATTTAGGCATGAAATGAAATAGGCATCAATTTTATCAAATTTTATCTACTGCTCCAAGAAAAAATACTTCCACTTTTAGATCAGGAAATGTGTTATTTGATATGCCTATAGTTTGAAAACGGCGCATTCGATTTGATCCAAACTTGAAGAAAATTTGGAGAACAGTATAGAAATTACTCAGTATCACTTTCATTGAATTCCATTTTTTTTTTTTTTATTTCTTAATGACATTTACAACTGTATTAAATAAATACATCTAGTAAATTTGGACATAATGGATATAATGACATGAAAACACTTGCTGAGTAACTAAGTAACCAATGGTAGCACTCTAATGATATGACTACATTAAGAGATCACAGGGCCATCTTCTTTTCAGACGCCTCGGAGGGTTATCAGGAATTGAAGAGGAAGCAAGGTTAGAAACGAGAGGGTTGGGATGATTCTGAAGTTTATTATGGAAGGATATGTATCTGGATTGGGCTAGATCTGAAACATAAGGAACATTAAGGTCTTTATGGATGATTTTATTAGTGACAAAGTAAGGAGCATTGAGGATTTTATGAAGGATTTTGGATTGTAAGGATTGGATGCAAGAGGAATTCTATGGTTTAGTGGAGCCTCATAGATCAACTCTGTAAGTCCAAATAGGCCTTATTATAGTCAAGTATATGAGTCTTTTGTAATTAATGGGAAGTTTAGAGCGTTTGTCTAGTAAGGGCTGAAGTAATCGGAAATGTCAAGCGGTTTCTTGTTGTTTCAGTCTAGTATGAGGATTCCAAGTTTGTCCAAGTTTGTCGTTTGTCCAGGTGGAGTCCTAGGTATCGGATTTGCTTAACAGAGATAAGTGGAGTATTGTTAAAGGAAACTGTAGGACAGGAAGTCGTTGGTTTACGAGGAAGGGTAAAGATAATTTGATGGGATTTATTGGAGTTTATTTTAATTCTCCAGTTTTGACACCATTCTTCAAGATTTATGATGTGTGATTAAAGCATTTGGGATGTAATTGATGGGTCATTATTTACTGATAGGATACATGTGTCATATGTGGTGATGACATTGTTGGGATAGGTAGGGATGTCAGCTGTAGGACCTAGGATACTACCTTGAAGAACACCAGCGGACTGGGAAAAAAGGGATGAATAGGCGTTTTTGTGATTTACTTTAAAGTGTCTATCAGTAAGGTAGGAACGGATAATGAGGAAGTATGTAGGTGGTAAGAATTTTCGGAGTTTGTACAGCAGTCCCGGGTGCCAAACTCTATCAAACGCCTGTTCAACGTCGAGAAAGACTCCCATACAGTACATTCCGCGCTCCAATGCAGAGGAGACTACGTCTACCACATGATGACATTACTGTATAGTGGAATGGGAAGTGCGGAATCCAAATTGGTGATCTGGGATTATGTGTTTAGAATTTAGGATAGGGTACAGGCGTTTTAAGATGAGTTTTTCTAGGATTTGCCCATGATGGGTAAAAGAGGGATAGGAGGGTAAGAGGATGGGTATTCTGCTGGTTTTTTGGGTTTGTGGATCATTTTAACAATATATCGTTTCCAAGGATCAGGAAAATATGTGGAACGGAGTACAGCATTATATATGTAAGTAAGGAATAGGATGGCTTTTCGAGGAAGAAGTTTTAGGATCTGGGATGTAATTAGGTCATGTCCAGGAGCTTTACGGGAGGGTAATTTTTGAATGATGTTGGATATTTCTGTGGGATGAAATGCTTTGGGTGGCAGGGGCATTTGGAGAAGAATATCCAGTTCTGCTTCAATACAATCGATGTGATTTGAATTAAGGATATCGGGATGTGGTTTAAAAGTTTGGAAGAGATGTTGACCAAATATTTGGGCTTTTTCTTCTTCGGATTTGGACCAGGTTTGGGAATCAGTAAGTAGCGGGTGATTAAAGTCTTGAAACTTGAGAAGTTTTTTGGTGGTCATCCATAGTGATTTGTCAGTGGTTGTAAGTTTTTCAGTTAGGTTAAGTAGTTTTTGAGCTTTAAATTTTCTAATTTCTGCTTTTAGTTTGTTAGTCAATTCAGTATAGTATGTTTTATCTGAAGGATATCTAGTCTTGTGCCACTTCGATCTTGCTCTGTGTTTTTCCCTTAATAAGATTCAAAATATGCTGTGGCAAGTTAATATGTGAGTTATTTCTTTTATTGACGGAAGTGTTATCATTTATAGTGGTTGTTATTGATATGGTAAGTTTTTCTATGGCTATGTCAATATCTTGTTTTGTCTTAAGCGGAATTTTTAAATCCAGTTTATTTTCCAGATCATCGCGAAATTTGTCCCAGTCTACTCGTCCTGTAATCAAGTTAGGAAGTAAGGGTTTAGCAGCAAGGTTTGAATATAGTAAAAGTAAAACTGGACTATGATCTGATGAAAGGTCATCCAGGGATTTGATAATGGCTTGGGAGGTCATCATGGCTTCTGGCAGGTGTCTAAAGCATGTAGGCCGTCACATTTAACACATCTGACTTCATGATAACAATAGGCCTTTGTATGCCCCAAGTTTTGACACTTAGTGCATTGTACAATTAGAGGCTTCTGTTTTGGTTCCTCAAAACAGACTATTGAATAAACTAATCGTTGAACCTGGAATATTTCAACATTGGTTTTTGTTGGTTCCAAGTCTATGAAAAATAATGGTAGCGGATATCTTTCTCTAGATTGTTAGCACAGGTGCTGTGTGCCTGACATTATGACCGATTTCTTCGAGGCCTGATTTGATAGCAGATATGGGTGTGGTTGAATGTAGTCGTCTCAGGACCACTCGATACGCCTTTTCTTGTTTTAATTGGTAACAATGGAAGTCATAGTTATTGGTTGTTAAAAAATTGATCAGTTTTTTATAATTGTCTCTAGAATTAGTATTGATTTTAATGTTGTTCACTCTCTAGTAACTCAGATCAAATCTGCAATTTGTTGACCGAACGACATAAAGTTCTTAATTTTTGAAACAAATATTGGCAGCGGCTCAGGATCAGAAAAATCTTGAAGCTGCGGAGTCTTGTGAGATAAGTTGTTTTCTAGAATTGAGGTTTTGCTTTCTGATATGTTTGGTGCAGTTGGCTTTGAATGAGTGGCATTAGATTTGCTCCGAGTTCTCGGTGGAGATTTATCTTGTTCTGCTTGCTTATGTGATTTTTTTTTTTTTTTTATTAGGTGAGTTTTGTCCCGATCCGGGAACTGAGTTTTGGAGACGCTTTTGGAGTGTACGCCTTTTCTAATATCGCGAGTCGATCTCTGATTTCTGAAAATGGTGTCTCGTCTTCCATTCTTCACAGGATGTATTCTTATCCAGATCCATGATAAGTGTTAAAGAAAATTAAAGAAAAAAAATATATATATATATATAAACCTAACTATTAAAATTAAAATTAATGAGATAACTTCTTAAAAGCTAAGCTATTTACAAAATTATTTACATAAATATATACAGGTATAAAATAAACTATAAAATAATTTATTTCCAAAAAATAAATAATCAAAGAAAAGAATGAAATAAAACAGTCTCTGGAAAGAAAAAAAAAATAAAATGAAAAAAAAAGTGAAATTAAATGTCTTGAATTCGAACTGATAATAACACTGAAGAATGTTATTGTACACAGTGCCAAGCTTTGGCCGTGAACTTATTGCAGATAAGGTAAAACCCGCAAGGAAATTACAAGCCACATGGGCTAACCAAACGAGGACTAATTTATAACTGTTTCATTGTTAATAAATAGTCTCTCACCTGATCATATGTGAATATAAAAATGTAAAACTATTAATATAGTCACTGTTGAAAAAGTCTTACAGCAGTATTTTAAATAATAAGCACATTAGATAGTAACAAAGACAGAGCGACGTGTTAGTTGAATTGCACTAGTGGCCATGACACTAGCTACATTGAATTCCATTTAATAATTAAAATTACCCCCATACCAGACTGAAACGACTAGAAACCGCCCGACGTTTTCGACTACTGCAGCACTTACTAGACAAACGATCTAAGCTTTCAATCAATTATAAACGACTCGTATATATGACAATAATAAGACCTATTTGGACTTACGGAATTGAGCTTTGGGGCTCCACTAAACCATCGAATTCCTCTCGTATCCAATCCTTACAATCCAAAATCCTTCGTAAAATCCTCAACGCTCCTTACTTTGTCACAAATAAAATCATCCATAAAGACCTTAATGTTCCATATGTTTCCGATCTGGCCCAATCCAGATACCTTTCCTTCCATAACAAACTGCAGAATCATCCGAATCCTCTCGTTTCAAACCTTGCTTCCTCCTCGATCCCTGAGAATCCTCCGAGGCGTCTGAAAAGAAGATGGCCTCGGGATCTTCTAATATAGAACTTTAATTTGAGTTCTACCAATGGGTAGTTTCTCTTCATGTTGTACATGCCATGTTACAAATTTCTCATTTACTTATTGTATTCTCTATGTAATACAGTTGTAAATTCCATTGAAATAATAAAAAAAATAAAAAATAAAAAAAAAATAAAATAATTAAAATTAATATAAATAATTTTTAACAATATAATGGCTGCAAATTTATTATTTACTGATTTACATGATTGAAGGCACCATATGGAGTGGGAGTTAGATTATTACAATATTGCTATGGGGTTATAAAATTTTAGGTTTTATTAAAAAAATTAATTGACACTGTATTGTTTGGTCGATTCCAAACGTTACTGGCATGACACTTAATGCCATTACTTAAATTTTGTGTAATTTTCAATACATTTAAAGTAATGTATACGCAGAGTTTGTAAAAAAAATGTCTTATTTGTGATTGTGTTTATTTCCATTGAAGTTCAACCAGTTCGTCTTGGTCTCAATTTCCTCCTTTAATATCGAAGCTATGTGAACTTCATCCATATTTTTATATTTTCTAGCTTAAAGCGTTTTGTTCTGACTGAAGGAAAGTATTGTTCTCGTTAACTCCGAACAAACAACAAGTTGAATTTTTCCTATTGATTATCTAGTTTCATCCATTTTACAAGTGAAATTTCAACTTTTATTCTATTTGTGCTAAAGGTGACATTTTGTAGTCTACAACTGATATAAATAGTCTGCTACTATGGAAAATAGCAGATAACAATAAAATATGAAATTATACTAATAAAGCATAAAGAAATAATTAGTTTTTATGTACTCTTGCTAAACAATCAATTTACTTACGATCTTTTGCACTAACAGCAGTGAAATACATGTTCAGTATGTATTTTATTTATTTATTTTTTTTAATTAAGGATAATCAAATATGGAATCTTCAAATACGGCACTCTTTTGCATTTTAATATTAGCTGATAAATGAAATTCGTGGATATCAAACCTGAGAATGTTGAAGGGTAACTGTATTTCCGAATCGGCTTCTCCCAGAGATTTTATTCTCATATGAAAAATTGTATACCTTGTAATATTTTAATATTTTAGCCAATGAAAACGGTGACTATACGGAAACTATACTGTCTTTGCTTGGCAGACTTTTTTTTTTTTTAATATTATTATTATTATCTCAGAATGATTTTTTTGTGTATTAGATGATGGGTAGATTTTTTTCTGGTCTGGCTCAGTGTGGAGCTTGGTGCTGCTTTGATGAATTTAATCGAATTGATATCGAGGTTCTGTCTGTCATAGCTCAACAATTAATAACTATACGAAATGCTAAAGCAGCTAAGCAGAGTAGGTAAGCATGGATTCACCAGCTAATTTTGTAAATCAAATTATGTGTTACTAATCTATCTATAGGTTTATGTTTGAGGGCCGTGAGATCAAACTCATTCCACAATGTGCCACATTTATAACTATGAACCCAGGTTACGCTGGAAGAACGGAACTTCCTGATAATTTAAAATCTGTTTTTCGTCCTTTTGCCATGATGGTTCCCGACTATGGTCTTATTGCTGAAGTGAGCCTTTATTCAGAAGGGTTCGAATCATCTAAAGGATTAGCTCAAAAGATGGTTAATATGTATAAGCTCTGCAGTGAACAGTTGTCTCAACAAGATCATTATGATTTTGGAATGAGGTAAGAATGATTTTTTTTAATTCACTCCACAGTACATTCCACTAATGTGTTAAAGTAAATATTCAAGTTTATTTTATCCCTAGGTATGGATAGGTTAGAAATACATACTTATTTCTGTAGTTAATTTTATTTATACTTATTTTTTTATTTTTATTTTTTTTTTTTACTTATTTGAGATCTCTAGTAACTCCAATAAACGATGTCTCTACTGAGATAAGGAAAAGGCTGGTGGCAGCAAATAGGACATATTTTGCTTTACTGAAAACTCTCCGCAGCAGATCCATTACCAGGGGCACTAAACTGGTCTTATACAAGACTCTTATACGCCCAGTTCTTACCTATGCTTCTCAATCCTGGACCATCTCAAGAAGTGATGAAAATAATCTTTTGATTTTCGAAAGAAAAATCTTAAGGCGAATAGTTGAGTAGCCCAGTGAGAGATGGAGGATTAGGAGGAACAGAGAGCTTTATGACCTTTACGGAGATATGGACATTGTAAAGTTTATAAAACTGGGGAGGCTCAGTTGGGCTGTTCATGTCGCAAGGATGAAAGCTGAAGAAATTCCTAGAAAAGTAGTGGACACCGTCTTTCACGGTACACGACGGTACACATAATAAAATTAATTGCAATATAATTATAGAATAGAATAGAAAATTAAACTTTATTCTGGGACTAAGTCCCTTTAGAATAACAATGATGAGTTAATACAAAGTAAAGTACAAATCTGGCCAAAAACTAACTTCTAAAAATTTTAATATTATATACATTATTTAAAAAGTATGTAACCAGTAAAAAATAAAAAATAAAATATATATACAAATGAACATAAAATCTTCTCAAAATTACTTAATTGTGATGAAAAAAAAAAAGAAGAGAAATTACATATTTATATATACATAACTACACAATTTATAAACAATAGGCTATCTAATAGAAAACTAACTTAATACAAAATGAAGTAATATCTACAGTGGTTTATATAATAACATGCAGACACTAAGATAAAATAAAGTCTTACGATACTTGTGGTGTAATGGAAAAAAAAAATAACTAAAAGGAACTATTTATACTGTAATGTCAACATTACATGGTATATAAATAGTGGCGCGAAAGTGGCAAGAACAGGGAGGAAGTGGGGGAAGCAAGCCTCATGTAACTCAGACTGCGACGGGCCGCCAAGAGGGAAGGTGCTAGCGGCCAAGAGAGAAGATTATGAGCCGCCAAGAGAAAATGTGACAAGCTGTCAAGAGAGAAGGTACTAGCCAGCAAGTTGAGAAAATAGAAAGAGCCACAAAGTTTAGACTGGGACAATCAAGGTTTTTGAAAACAATATGTATAATTTCTTAATATATGTACCTAGTTTCTTTATATGTATTTAGTAATTGGTAAATTATAGTTATTAAATGTTGAATGAGTGTTCAGTTGTCAGAACCCAACCTGAAAATTGATGTTATGTGTTAAAATAAATAATATATTGAAAAAGGAAACTCGTTTGTTTGATTTATGTTGACAAAGGGAACGTAACAACATGGCGCCCAACGAGCGTGGCTTTTGGGTACGTTACAATATGGCGTCCAACTAGCGTGATTTTTAAAAACGTACCTAGTCACGACAACTGATCACGCAATCTTTGTTAATTTTAATTTTTTTTTGTTAATATTTTTTAGTAATATGGAGAATAAGCAGAGAGAGAGAGAGATAATAGAAGTTAAAAATCTTAATAATATAATTCTTAGAAAATGTAATGGAAATGTTGTTAGTGTAGAAAATAAGGAAGAGTCAGTTGTACAAAGCCTACTTGATGAAAATAGACAGTGTGAAAACGGAAGTGAAAGTCTGTTGGGATTAAATGAAATAAATAAATGAGTTTAGTGAAAATAATATGGAGGGTGAAAAAATAGATATAAGTAGTAGCAACAATTTGAGTTGTGCTGATGTGTGTGGTATGTTGCAACAAGTAATAACTATTCTTCGTCATATTGAAAACAAGCAAACCCAAATGATTGCAAATATGACTGAAGTCCAAGAAACTACACTGGATGAAAAAAGTTCTAATAATGAACAGGAAATTTTGAAACAAGATTGTGATAACCTAGAAACCCAAATTATTGCAAATATAACTGAAGTTCAAGAAACTAAACTGGCTGAGAAAACTACTTTTGGTCACTCAGAAAGTGATGAGAAGCAAATTGTTTCTGAAGAGCTTAGCAAAAGTAATTCTTCAATTGATATTGAATCAGAAAATCTCTTAAGAAAAGATGAAGAAATCCTTGAAGAAAAATTAGTGACAACAGAATTTCTAGTAGAAACTCATACAGTTAATCTTATAGATATTAAGAAAAAACTTCTCAAGTTTCAAATTGAGTTCATAGGAGTAAAATCCAGCAGAGAAAAGCATGGTAATTATTTTATTTCAGAAGTTCCTTTAATTCCAGAAAAGTTAACTCTACGATTTAAAGATGAGTTAGGAAAGTTTGATGACTGGAGTAAGAAAAGAACAGGATTATATGAAGTGTCGTTACATGGACTCACTAAGTATAATTTTGAGTGTAATGGATTACCAGTCATCCTACTTATTCTAGAATATGAGTTTTATGGGGGTTATATGATTCTGGATCATGTTAGGGCAGGTCGCTCATTATGTTATAGTGAGACACGGTAGTCTTTATCCTATCCAGAGGATAAAAAAGGGTTTTAAATTAGCGTCCCTTCCGTTGACGAGCTAGAGGGTCCTGGCGAAACCATCGTCAGGTTACCCATTCTGGATACTTGTAAATAATTAACTTGTAAATATATTGTAAATAGTCTAATTACATTGTTGGTAGATAGGATAATAGATTAATATCTAAAAGTTTAATAAGTTGTTTTGGCCGGATATTGCTAGGTAAAATCCAAGTTTTAGAAGAAAGTTAGAAATTGTCTTAATTAATTAGTGTCTTCTCTCTGATTATTCCTGTAATACAAGTTAAAATATATTTTTGAATGTTATATAAGTAATTTAAACAGTTATTTTGTAAGTTAACTATACATAAGATATGGGAATTGTACGGTAAAATTCTTTTGGTAAATAATGTATTCAGCTTATTTTATTATTTGTATATCAATCTACTTTTCCTGTACATAAATTAGATGAACAAGTTATGTAATTTTTGTATGTAGATTAAGGTAATATAGTGTAAATAATTCAATAATTTTGTATATAAAATTGTAAATGTTTGATAACCAGGTTGGGAAATCTATTGTAAAAAGTGTGAATGTCAAAAGTTAAATTTATTATTTTATATGAAAAAAAAAAAATGTAAATATTGCACCAAATTTTAAATTTCCATTTTTATTTTTTTTTAAACTGGAACGGAGGAGAAATGTAATGTTAACATTACATGGTATATAAATAGTGGCGCGAAAGTGGCAAGAGCATGAACTACAGGGAGGAAGTGGGGGAAGCAAGCCTCATGTAACTCTGACTGCGACGGGCCGCCAAGAGGGAAGGTGCTAGCGGCCAAGAGAGAAGATTATGAGCCGCTAAGAGAAAATGTGACAAGCTGTCAAGAGAGAAGGTACTAGCCAGCAAGTTGAGAAAATAGAGTGGGCGGGGTAGCCGAATGGGCTAAAGCGTGTGCACTGCACCGCCGTTGCCTGGCAACCTGACATATGAATACAAAGATATAAAAATAGTCACGAGTTCGCGTGCCGGTGCCGGGGGAGTCTTTTAAATCCCCGCCCACACTCCCTGGCCCGGGAAAATCCCGTATAGCCTTAACGGCGAGGAAGGGAAGGACCCAAAAAAAAAAAAAAAAAAAAAAAAAAAAAAAAAGTTGAGAAAATAGAATTTTTATGGGGAAAAATTCCCGAGACGTCGGGGCCTACACCACTAGTTCTTGAAGATCTTCGGCCATTGTTCTCTACAGTCGCTAGGAACGGCTTCTCCAAGAATTGGGTCCTGGAAGTCCACCCAATGGTCAGGTTTGCGCTACTAGAAGTAGGAATCTTGGATGGAGGATGGTGGTCGATGACCTTCAGGGATTACATTGACGCCCCACGTTGCTCTAAATGTCAGGGCTATGGCCACACAAAGGCCACTTGCCAAGCTGACAATGTCATCTGCATCTGGTGTGCAGCAAGCGGACATATACTGAAGGACTGTCCAAAAAAAAAACAACAGGTTGGGCCAACGTGTATTAACTGCGTGCGAGCGAATGCATCTCCCAACCAAAGGAATCACAAGGCGGGCAGTCGGGACTGCCAAGTACACTTACAGTGGGCCGATGAAGTAGTGAAAAAGACCTATTATGAGTAAAATAAACATTCTGCAGTTAAACATGGGCCGCCGGCGTATCGTGGCAGACGAACTCCGAGCCCATTCTGACCGATACGATATCATGGCGGTTCAGGAACCGACATGCCGTGGGAACATGGTCACAGGATTTGGCCTCACGTCGAGGGTTATAGCCCTGAGCAGTGGAGAGAGGAGGCCCAGGGCTGCTATCGTGGTTAATAACCCAAACCTCGATGTGATGGATCTGAGGCAGCATACTACGGCGGATTGCGTTGCATGTTACATCAGGTGGGGAAGTGTAGCTTTTACGCTGGTCTCCTCGTACCTACCTGATGGAAGCGATATTGAAGAAGGTATATCCGCCATGGAGACGGTCTCAGCTTGCACAAGAAACGTCATTATATGCTCAGATACAAATTCCTGGAACACGGTCTGGGGATCCAATCGAACGAATAGAAGAGGCGCTAAACTGGATGATTTTATCGCGAGATGCCAGCTTGTAGTACTAAACGATCCTTCTGCCACACCTACCTTCTCAGGAGGAAGAGGGCAGAGTTGGATAGATGTCACGATGGCTTCGCCTGCACTGTCAAATCGCCTTATCGATTGGACCCTCAGATCTGAGACGAGTTCCGACCACCATGCTATAGTATTTTCAATGGTACAAAACATGGTAAGTTCCCACGGTATAAATAAGGGTTACAGAACTCGGAAAGGAGATTGGAATGCCTTCCGGTCAACGCTGGAAGAAAAACTAGTCGACGATGACTGGGATGTGGCGGAAACGGATTACACTGATGACCTGGATTACAGGGTTTCGAGAATCACTGACATCATCCGTGATGCCGCTGAGGACTCTCTCCAGCACCGGAAGGCGAGAGCTAAACCTGTCCCATGGTGGACGCCGGCTTTAACCACCATGAAGAGAGAGCTCTACAAGGCCCGGCGTTCGTACCAGCGGTGTAGTTGCGATGAGAGTTGCGCAGTAGTGTAGTTGCGCACTACTCTTCGTGACGAGTACAGGTCTAAAGCCAGGGTATACCGAAACGAGGTGCGTCTACACAAACGTAGGTCTTGGGATGAATTCATCGTTGAGGAATCATCTAAAAACCCCTGGGGTATCCCGTACAAAGTAGCCTTGGGTAAATTGACTCCAATGCAAGTAATCGCAGCGATAAAGTATGACGGTACTCAGGCAAAAACTCCAGAAGAATCGGCGAAGATGTTTATTGCAGAGACTTACCCCAGGGATGATCCATCTCAAGATAATGAAGAGGAGGAGTTCGTAAGACGCACTACGGTATACCCTCCCGGCACGGACCTGTGCCCACCATGGGACATATGGGATCTTCGCACTGCCGTGGACAAGCAAAAGATTGGTCGTGCCCCCGGTTTAGACACCATTGACGCGTCAATTTTCAAGAACAGTATTCCCTATATAGAGGAAAGATTGCTGGCTATTTATAATGATAGCCTAGACAGGGAATACTTCCCAAGAATCTGGAAAATCGCTAACGTCAAGCTCATTTACAAAGGAGGAGACAAAGATAAGCAATTAGCCAAATCTTATAGACCTATATGTCTCCTCCCAGTCATGAGCAAGGTGTTAGAAAACCTGATACTCACCAGCCTACGGCCAGTCTTCTCGAGGGCGAGCCATCCACGGCAGTACGGATCCTCTAAAGGCAGGGGAACCGCAGATGCCCTGCTGAGAGTGCGCTGTGATGTCGAAGAGAAGGCGGAGAAGTATGTTATGCTCCTCCTGTTTGACATATCATCCGCCTTCGATAGCGTCTGGTGGCCGAGCGTACTCCAGCAGTTGCAAAGGCATGAAGCCCCCAGCAACTTGTATGGCTTGATCAGAAGCTATCTCCACGATAGGACATTGAAGATTAAAGGTAGCTTCTATGAAGTAGAAGATACAGTGGAAAGGGGCTGTCCACAGGGCTCTGTCCTTGGCCCTGCCCTATGGAAACTGGTCTTTGACGAGTTGCTGGGAGTGCTAGAACAGGAGCGGTTCCCCGCCACTGCATATGTAGATGACCTGGCTGTTGTAGTGGCCTCGAATAGCAGGGCCAGATTAAAATATGAAGCTGAACGTTGTGTCAACCTTGTAGAAGAATGGTGCGAGAAAAAGAAGTTAAGGATGGCGGGTTCCAAGACTCAGGCCATCCTCTTGAGAGGTTCGACCGATAGGGCACACCCCATAACCTTGGTGATACAAGGTTCCAGAATATGTCCAAGTGAGGTAGTCACCTATCTTGGAATTAGGATTGGGAAAAAATTCAACGTGACGCCTCACTTGGATTACTTAAGGAATAGGATAACCTTAGCCCTTAATGGTCTCAGTCGCATAGGTGGGGCCTTTTGGGGCCTTAGATATCCAGCAACTATGTCCATTTATAAAGGAGTAGTTGTTGGTATCCTGAGATACGCGTCCCCCGCATGGAACCGGAATCTCTCGTACCGTCAGAAGCGCAAGTTGGCAACAATCCAGCGGATGGCCCTGCTTAGAGTAACCAGGTCATACAGAACTGTGTCCCATGAGGCGGTGCAGGTCTTAGGAGGAGGTATTCCTCTCGACCTCCTTCTGCGGGAAGACCTTTATCGGTACAACATTAAGAGGGATGACTTGGCGGATTTACCAGCAAACATTCGGGAGAGGATTTGTGATGACCCCAGAAGATGGAAGATGATCCTCCGGGAGGATACATTGGAACAATGGAATCGGCGATGGGTGACAACCCCAAACGGGTCCACACTAAGAAAATTCTTTCCCACTATTAAATCGCGCTTAGAAAAGAAATGGGTCCTCCCGGACTACTGGGTCTCACAGATCCTCACGGGGCATGGGGGTTTCAGAGCAAAACTTTTTAAACACGGTAAAAATATCGACCCCTTATGCCCCACTTGTGGAGTACCTGAAACCGCTGAGCACATCCTTGTAGCCTGCACCAGCTATGAGGCACTGAGGGCCAAATTAATGAGGGATACAGGGCTTTTCGTTCTTACAGAAGGACAATTACCCCAACTAATGTCTGAACAAAACTACCCGCACTTTATAAGTTTCGTATGCGGCTGGAAAAAAACTGTGGGCCCAACCCACTTCTCCCTGGGAAGGCGTGAAGAAGCAGTACCTGGAAGGCCGCTAATTAGGACAGGAGAAGAAGATGGAGAACAATAACTAAGTGACAAAATTATCAAGCAGGCTGTGTGCACAGCAATTTAAAAATGTAAATAGATAAACATGCAACAGTGATTTGTTATGTGTATCAAGTCACTGCTGCAAACTCCCGTATTGTCTTAAAGGCAGGGTAGGGAGGAAAATAAAATAAAAAAATAAATAATAAAGTTGAGAAAATAGAAAGAGCCACAAAGTTTAGACTGGGGCAATCAAGGTTTTTGAATGTATAATTTCTTAATGTATTTATCTCGTTTCTTTATATGTATTTAGTAATTAGTAAATTATAGTTATTAAATGTTGAATGAGTGTTCAGTTGTCAGAACCCAACCTGAGAATTGATGTTATGTGTTAAAATAAATAGATATTCAAAAAGTAAACTCGTTCTTTGTTTTCGTTGAAAAAGGGAACGTTACAATACGTACATTCTCATATTGGGCACACATAAAGACAAAGATATAAAATATGAACATATATACCCGAAAAAAAAAAAAGCACAACCTGAGGAGAAGAGAAAAATAAATAAATAGTAAAAATAATAGTCAAACTAGGTGACAAAGATCATTGCTGTTTTATGTTAAAACTTAAACAGTAGGCACCACTATTTACTTCGTGTAGGCGAATTCAGTTCATAAAATGAAATTTATGGTGGTAAATCTTCTGTTTGGGATGTAAGGAGATATTGGAAAAGGAGGTATTTGAAAGTTGACCGGGAAGAGGCATGACGTATGTTATGTGGCAAAGAATTCCAATAGGAGACGGAGCGGGCTAAGAAGGAACGTTCATAGGTTTTTGTCCTGTGGAATGGAATATAGAGGTCAGAAACACGGGATCTCGTTTTTATTGAGTGGACTAAGGGTTTAGGCTGGAGAAGACAACAGATATAGGAAGGGTGCTGGGAGTTGATCGTTTGGTATAAGAAATTTCCAAGGAAGTATAGGCGGCGGGAAGAGGGGAAGAGCCACTTTTGACTCGGCATATAGGTGGGACACATGAGACCATCTCGAAGTGCCGAAGACGAATCTTAAAAAACAATTCATGATTCTCTTTAGTCTCTCCTCAAGCTCAAACGAGAGGCCACCGTATACCACACAGCCATAGTCAAAGTAGGGGAAAATCAATGAGGAAACGAGGAGCCTGCGGATAGGTTGTGGGAGATGCTGATGAGAACGATGAAATAATTGAGTACCAATAGACCTTCTGGAGTTTTGAGCAATATAGGGTTTCCATGATAGGTTTTGATCAATGGTAATTCCTAAGTTTTTTACAGAGGATGTGAAGGAGATAGGTTGGTCATTAATAATCAAGGAAGGATGGGTGGAAATAGATCTAAGGAGGGAGTTGGAACCTATAAGAATGGCCTGAGTTTTCGTTGCATTCAACTTTAATTTATTTAAGCTTGCCCAGGCACTTATCCTATCTAGGTCTCTCTGAATATTCGTAAACGCTTCTAATAACTCAGTGGGTGGAAAGGAAAAATAAATTTGGGAGTCATCAGCATATAGATGGTATGAACAATGGTGGATTGAACTAGGAAGGTCATTGATGTAAGAATTAAAAAGGATAGGAGAAATGCTTGAACCCTGGGCTACTCCATGAGACAAAGTGAGGAAAGAAGATAAGGGTTGATTCGGAATACTAACGGTTTGAGTCCTGTCAGAAAGAAAGGATTGGAACCATTGGATAGAATTATTGGAAAAGGATAGAGATTTTAATTTATTGAAGAGAATAGAATGGTCTAAGGAGTTGAATGCTTTGGAGAAGTCCAGGAGTACTATTACAGTCAGTTTTCTTTCGTCAATTGCAGAATGTATGTCGTTTGTAATTTTAGCTAAAGCGGATTGAGTGAAGAAGTCTGGGCGATAGCCAGATTGGAGTGGATCTAAAAGTTTGAACTCTTCGAGATAATTGGAAATTTGGGATTGGACTATTCTTTCGAGGGGTTTTGACAGATTTGAGAGGATGGAGATTGGACGATAGTCTTTAGGAGAGGTGGGGTTAGGGATTTTATTAATAGGACGGACTAAGGCTTTTTTCCAGGATGTAGGAAAAACAGAATTTTGAAGGGAAAAGTTATAAATGAATAGAAGAACTGGAAGGATTTCAGGGAGGCATAATTTTAACAGTTTGACAGGTATTCCGTCAATTCCTGTAGAATTGGATTGGGATTTCATTATGGAGGAAATAAGGTTTGTAGGAGTGATGTAGGAAAAATAAAAATTGTCACTATTAAATATGGATGATACAGGAATATAAGAAGAGGCGGGAGAAATATTACTAGAGGAGGAGGATAAAAAGTAGGAATTTAAGGCATCAGGAGAGACTGGGACAGCTATGGAAGAAGATGATTTGCAAAGAGATAGCTTTCGGAGTAAATGCCATTTGGATTTAGAATCGGGAGCTGAGGAGAAGGCTTCATGAAAGTAATTGGTTTTCGCTTGCCTGATCGCTGTTTGCGTCAAGTTCTGGAGTACCCTGAACGCTTCGTAGTCATCTGCAAGCCTGGTTCTTCTAAAACGTCTACGGGCTGCCTCACGTCTCTTTTGCATATTTCGAATTTCTTGATGCATCCAAGGAGCAGGTTGGCGGCGGAATGTAGAGGTTTTAAGTGGGGCATGGGTATTGAGGATATGGAGGAGATTAGAAGTCAGGATATCTACCATGTTATCAATTGAGGAGCTGGTATAAACATCATTCCAATTCAGGGTTTCAATATCGGGTAAGATGCTTTCACGGGTTAGGGAATTCATATTGCGGAAGGTTATGGTTTTAGGAAGGATCGCAGGGGTCTGGATATTGTATGATAGTTGGATGAGGTCATGTGAAGACAGGAAAAGAAAAGGTTGTTGGGACGAGGACAAAAGGTTCTGCGCAGAATCGATGATAAACAGGTCCAGCCATGTATCAGACCCGCAAGTGTGATGCGTAGGAGCAAATGGCACTATAAAGAGGTTAACGGAGTAGAAAAGGTTTTCCAGGTAGTGTTTATCGTGGGAATTGGAAAGGAGATTGGCGTTAAAGTCACCGGAAACGATTATGTTACTGTAAAATGGGATAAATTTGTCTTTTTTTTTAACTATCATTGGTTCTCAACATCTAATAAAATTAAAAACCAGATTTATGTAAAAAAAACACCAGAAGAATGTATTCTAGAAAGAGGAAATTAAATATATAAGTGGCTTATTTTTTGTCAACTTTACTTTTCATTAAAAAATTGAGCAATAAATTATTGTTTTCCGTTTTTTTTTTTTTTTAGGGCTGTCAAAAGTGTTCTTGTAATGGCTGGGTCTTTGAAGCGACAAAATCCTGATGTGAGGGAAGACATTGTCCTAATTAGAGCTTTACGAGATTCAAATCTCCCAAAATTTCTTGCTGATGATGCTGTGTTGTTTAAGGTATTTTCATTGTATTTTTTTTTTTTTTTTTATAAAAAGTTTTTTCAGTGAGTACCATTTACTATAGAAAATATATTTATTTTTTAATATGTCATGTTTCAACAATGATATTTTAAAAAAATGAACAAAAACGATCTGCAGATAGCTTCATTTTTAACCCGTTAGACCGGATCCCCAGTTAGAAAACAAACGTTCTTCCTAATGATGCAAAAATATAATAGCACTTCCACTAATGGTGCAAAAAAGTTATAGTTCCTGAAGCTATTTCCTTATTTTAATCTGTTAAGAGTGACAAAACGTTACTAAGAGTATTTGGTTGTATTGTATATTTAATAATACAATGTACTGCTATGTTCCTGGCCTCGCGTTTCTACGGCGAGTAGGGGGTTTCAGGAACCGCATTTATTTGTAATAAAATGTATTTAATATTTATATTTGTATTTATATCGGTCCCAGAAGGGAACCGATCAACTTAAAAATATATTAATTACGTATTTAAATGTTAGATACCACAGACCCCCTACTGTAGGATCCTAGATTGAACCATATAATTTTTATTGGATTTATTTTCTAACGGTATCGTGTTTCTAAATTTACTATTTGTTTCTATTACTAATTGGTGGCATTCAAGGTAGAATGTAAAATTAACAAGATGGTTTGCTAACTATTATATTTACAGGCTTAAATAAAACCAAACCATATATACAAAATAATGAACAAAGCTATATACATAATGAATAGTTGAGAATCATACTAGAGGAGAATGCTATGTTTACTTTATCCCTGATTTAAGTTACTTTGATCTATTTATTCTATTAATGATTAGGGATAGCCACACACAAGTTTTTACATCTGTATAACTAAATGCTTGTTACCACTTAGCTGGTTCTTCATGGTGAGGTGGGTTGTCGGTGTCTCTATCTGTCATTTCATTGCCGCCTTCCTGGACCTCTGTCTTCCTCCAAGTATCAACTGTCCTAGCCTCTCCTCAGCCAAGAGTCTTCGCTTGAGTCCCAACTTAAAGTCCTTCCTCAAAACTCACCGTCTTAGCTTTCAGTCACCCCCTCTCTTTTTGTACTTTTTCCTGATTGGCTGAATATTCCTAGCCTAAGGGATGACCACGCCCTCTCCCCCAGGCCAAGATATTCCACTAACCAGGTATATTTTAGGTATTTCTGGTGGAAGGTGTGAAAGGCTTTCTGGAAGGTGTTAATGTTTCTTTGGATCCTGTTTAAACACTCAGACGTGAGACTGTTGTCGATATTTTGTAAGTGGTTCTTAAGGGTTTTTATTACCACTTACAAAAGGATGGCTTGTTACTCTCCCTCATGTACAGCCAGATGTTATGATACCTTTGAACTAATTAACTAAATTCCACAGGCGGTCTTTAGAATACATAGCAGTACATATTTTACATGTGTACAGTAATGTGTATATAATGCTTTATATCAATAATGAAAGAGTTTCAGGGTTTAGTTATATCCAATTTTGCAGTTTTAATAAATAATTATGAAAACTGGTTACTTGGAACAAAATGTATGTAAATATAAGAGAGATTCAGGCCATAATTAATGAATCATGGATGGTATCATTAATGAAATTTAAGCTTGAGAATTTATATTTTATAATTGGTGTATTAATCAATTGAATTGTTTTAAAAGAATTCTGGAGTAATTAAATTTTCTTTCTTTACAAAAAAAAGAAAGAAAATAGAGTATATTTAAGCAATTTTGTTGGATAGTATTTGAAAGACCTTTATGAATAATAATCATCTTAAATTAAGTTATTTAATTATTTATTTGGTTATTGTATTTCTACCTTCAGGATCTATCTATGGCAAATATATAATTCATATATATGTTTGATTTTTGTTTACATTAAAATTAATTGTATATTAAAACTAATGACTTATTTATACTTTTTAGGGAATTTTAAATGATTTGTTTCCTGGTGTCACTTTGCCTGAGCATGATTATGGGTACTTTCAAAAAGCAATGGAAACTGTTGTGAAAAATAGAGGTCTCCAACCTGTTCAATGCACATATACCAAAACAATTCAACTCTATGAAACAATGCTTGTAAGACATGGTGTAATGACAGTGGGTCCTACAGGAGGTGGAAAAACTACTGTTTTAAATGTAGGAGAAGTATTGTAAATTGATGATTTAATTTTCATTGGGGAAAGGATACCTAAATCATTATTAGTTATCCACTAATCCTTGTCTCAAATTTCTCTTTTTATAAAAAAATCTAGTGACCAATATGATAGTTTCCATGTTTTTCCTAGTTAGATTCTTTAAAGTTTAGGTGATGTAAAACAATCCATGTACATGTAAACATGTTTATTCTTGTATACTAAAAGTACAAAAAAATTTTGTTACATCAGAAAGGTTATTGATAGTTACATTATAAGTTTACTACACTTACGTCTTTGCTACCCCATTATATTTTTAAATTTAATAGAATTTTTCTACTATCTTGATATCCAATCTTTATAAATATAAAGAAAATTAGAATATGTGAGGCTTCAAGAATTGAGTCGGACAATCACTTTATGAATCTTTTTAAAAGAATTAGTCTTGAAAAATAGGTAGTTATGATTTCCATTGCAGGTGAGTGGTTTTGATCTGATCCCGGAAGCAGCAATTAGTAATAATTATGGTCCTATGGGCTTTACACATGCTACTGGGTCAGTCATAATTGAGTGGCAAACTCCACCATATAGATAAATTAGTTATAAATAGTTTTTAAAGAAACAATGTTCTAATCAGTTTTGATTTAATATTTTTTCTTAAGTTTTCAAATTTTTTAATTATTGCTTTTTATAGGTCTTGAAAGATACTCTCGCAACATTGCACCAACTAAAAATTGAAGGACCTTATTATAGACCTGTACTTATTAACACATTGAACCCTAAAGCAGTTGCCATGGGAGAACTGTATGGGGAAGTGAATCTTTCGACAATGGAATGGAAAGATGGCTTGTTAGGAATTTTTGTTAGGAAAGCTGTCAGGGTAATAACATTTTTTATATCTTTTGTGAAATGAAAATTATCTATGTATATTTAATCTCCTATCTCACTTTAATTTGTATCTTCTCATATTTTATTTTTATTACTTGAAATTAAAAGTTTTTTTTCTATAGTTATTTTTTAAAAATTTGTTTAGAAGAAGAGGCGGAACAAAATACACCAGAGTTAGTTTCACCTCTATCCTTGCATCCGTTCGTCCCTTCATAACTCTGGGCATTTATTGAGAATCGGGTCTAGAAGTGGGTAAGGGTAAAATGTAGGGAGATATTGAATTACTGAGGACTTTCTTTTTTTTATCCATATTGTTATAAAAATGACAACTTTTTTGACTGTTCTCTCTGAAATGCTTTATTAGCAGGATGCTTCTGACAATGATTCTGAACTTGAAGAATGTGCCTTAGAATAGAATAATAAAAGTCTAATGAATAGTGATATTAAAGATCTTATAAAGATGATGGGGAGAGTCATAGAGTAGTTTGAAGTCTTAGAAGGATACAAAAAAAGTTTGGGTCGAAGAGGATTATATCAGCAAAGAAAACCTGCATGAAATCATCACCAAGATCAAATTAGGCTAGGCAACAGGACTTGACAAGATTACTCCTGATATGATAAAGCATAGAGGCCGCAGTGTCCAAGAGATGTTTCTCTATGGGCGACGAAGTAAGGAAACCAAAAGTAAGACCCTGTTGCAAAGAGGCATTCTGTAAGGCATTTATGGAGTGAAGCATAGATTGGGGTAGGAGAAGAGAGTAAGCCCAAGATTGAGAAACCTAGTCCATACTGTTTAATCCTGGATTGCTGCACATCATAATAGTTACAGGTGTACAGGGGTTCAGATGTACCCCAAGAAAACAATTATTTTACTTTCCTAAATAAATGAATTGTTTGCAATTTGAGCGATTGACTCGGCTTTTTCTGTTTACGTTGTTGGCAGAAAGCACATCTTCCAGCTGACGATACCCTATTAGATGCAGGTTTCAATGATGAGTCAATGTCAAGGATTTGACTTATGAGAAGCCGGAGTGGATACTGCAAAGTTGGACCATCTACGCAGGCCAACAGGTGCTGCCCGATGAGCTCTCATTCCAGGCTTTTCATGAAAGATAGCCTATTTTTTATGTTTTGCTAGTTATTACTGTTGGATTAATTCAACAATATCATAAAATTCACAATCTCCAATAGATCATAAAATAGAGTGGCATAGTTGGTCCAAACTGTTCACTCTACCTTTGTTTATATAATATAATTCTATAATTTCTGGAAGCACAAGTAGGTTTATCTCAGTCGGTGGTTATATATAAAAAAATAAACCATTAATAAAAAAGCTAGTTCCACACAAATTACACAGGGGTACAAGTGTAACCCACCCCGAGCTTTTCAATTAACACAGACAGCAATTAGCTGTAACGCACTGACAGTCATGTACCACCGTGTGGGACTGGGGGCTAAAGAATCCCCCACCCTCCTGGAACAACGTCTGTGAATTATATGAAAATAATTCGTGAACTGGGGTACACCTGTACCCTTGTGCAGTGTTCCAGGGTTAAAATAGCACCCTTACCCTGCATAGTAGTACTAGAGGAGAAAGAATATGTTGATGATGAACGATTCATTGTTCCGTCAATTTTCCTTCTTTTTTTTCCATATAACATTTCACCTATTAGTTTACAGATCTTTTTTAGATGTTTCCTTTTTTTTCCTTTTCTATGTTCGAAAATAGTAAACTTCTCTTCCTATCAAAGAAATTTTGAAGTTAAAGAAAAAAATTAATGACTCATTATGTACCTGAGGGTCTCTTAACAAGATAATAGTATATTTGACTGTCTTTTAATGTAATTAAGTTAATAAAAATGCTTATTGTGCATTTATTTTAACAAAATGCCTCTAAAAAAGGTTCATGTTGTATTAAACCTGGCTGTATGGTCCGTCTCATCCCAGACTACATCACAGTTTGAGGGTTGATTATAATTTATTCATAATACATATGAGTTATTTATTGTATAGTGCACTGAAGAAATTCACCAATGGGTGGTTTGTGATGGACCAGTAGATGCAGTTTGGATTGAAAATATGAATACTGTACTAGATGACAATAAAATGTTATGCCTTGCTAATTCTGAGAGAATTAAATTAACACCCTGGGTAAGTTATTAATAAATGAAATTTAATATAAATTCTGTTCCATCATTTGGATATTGTTAACTGACAGCAACCGTTAATGACTATTATAGGTTCATATGCTTTTTGAAGTGCAAGATTTATCGCAAGCTTCTCCAGCAACGGTTTCACGCTGTGGTATGGTTTATATTGATCCAAATGAATTGAGGTGGATGCCTTATATGTTGACATGGGCTCAAAATCTTTTAGCTAAGGGAGTTATAGATGAAAATATGTTTCAAGTACTTACCAGCACTTTTGAAAAATATGTAGATAGTGGTTTTGATTTTGTTAAGAAACATTGCATTGTGGGAATTCATCAGGTATAAATATTTCTTTTATTTTTAAGAATATTTTTTAAAATCATCTCACTATTTACATTTTTTTTTTTTGTGTGTTTCCTGCATCCTAATCATAAATAGGTTGAAATCAGCAAGATTGCTATGCTGTGTTCAATGATGCAAAGTATTTTAAAAAATCCAAAACTATGGACAACAAAAGAAGATTCTGAAATCAGAAAAGTCATTTCTGAAAGTTTTCTTTTTGCCTATGTATGGTCTATTGGGGGAAACTTAGTTGAGAGTTCAAGAGAGCCATACAGCCAATTTATTAAATCCCAATTTGAAAAAGTTAAAGATGTCAGGTAAGAATTATTTTTTTAAAAGTTACTCGCCAATATTTGAAACAAGGGTACTTATGCAAAGAAAAATACCCGAAATGAAAAATAAATAAATATAGCATCTATAATTTTTACTTTCACTTCCCCTATGTCTGAAAATATTTTTTTCTGCTAAAAGGAGAGTGGTAAGTAACAGTTGTGTGACACGCGCACCACACTAGATTTTTTATTTGCTTATCCCACCATTTCATATTCCAACTCTAGGGTTATCCAGAATAGCTTTAGCTGTGTTATCCCAAGGTTCTACTGTATATAATTTTTACAGATTACCTCAATTTGGTTCAATATGGGATATGTATTTTTCAATAGAGCAAACAATGTTAAGAAATTGGACCAGTATTATGCCACAGTTCAAATACAATCCAGATGTTCGATTTTTCGATATGTTGGTTCCTACAATGGATACAGTGTGCTTTGGATTTATTATGGAAATGCTACTTCAGGAAAATCACCCAGTATTTTTTACTGGAACAACAGGTATTTTAAAATTAACTTCTGTTAATTTTCTTAAATCCTTTCTTGGCTTATAAAGTACTGATAAGTTTGAGTTGGCCATGTGATCAGTTAGCTTCCATAGCAGATCTTATTTCTCAGTAGATTATTGGTATTGCCTATTTAATGTTTTTATTTTATCTGTAAGATTAACCTGATACAGTATTTTAATAGTATTTTGCTTACTATTAAAAAAAGTCAAGGTTCTTCTTTTCTCTTCTACAACTTTATTATTCTTTGTATTATTTTGACTGGTTATTATTAGTATTTATTATTTGTCTTTTATTTATCTAGCTATAAATTATTCGTTTTTATAGGCGTCGGAAAATCTGTCATTGCTAAAGCAGTATTGGACACAATGAGTGCTAAAGGAACTTGGGTCGTTAATATATTAAATTTTTCTGCTCAAACTTCATCTCTTCGTACGCAAGAAATGATAGAGTTAAAGATGGAAAAAAAGAAAAGAACTATGCTGGGACCTCCATTTGGAAAAAAACTAGCACTTTTTGTTGATGATGTAAATATGCCAAAACTTGAAACCTATGGTGCTCAGGCACCTGTGGAATTACTAAGGTGGTTTTCATCATATCTAATTTATTTATTTTGTTTTTTTCTCTAATAATTCAACTAATCCTATTCCTATATGCACAACCATTTAATGAAATGATATAAATCATTTGTGTATAAAATGGCTTAAAAAACGTGACTGACCTGATATTATCCTCTCGATTACTAATTTAAGTTTAAAGGGTGAACCAAAGATACACAGCAGTTTTTTTTTTTCCATTTATTGGTTAATGTTTAATACAAAACATACTTTCAGCATTTCTTGATGTAATTTCCTATTTGAATTACTCGCTTTTGTTAATTTGGAAGCTTAGATATTCTTGTTCACAAAATGTTTAAGATCAAGTTTCAGCTAATTGCACGTATATTCCACTATTTCTTCATTGCTTTGGAATAGGTCTCACCCAGGTGATTATTTCAAGGCTGGAGGATGTTGGAGGGTTTCCCAACTCATTTCCTCCAATTTCTCTCTAGTCAAATTGCAGTGTAATATCTATCATGGAGAAGAATGAGGTCCTCAATGACTATACCTTGTTTTTTGTTTCAATGGACAGTTTTTGGAGACTGTTACCAACTTGCAAATGTAAGTCATGTTCTTGAATCCATTTAGGTAAATGTACTTCAGTATTTCAATCTGAAATTATATTCTCCCAATGAACTATGGTCCCTCAATGCTGCGGAATAAGGAGCTATAAGTTAAAAAAATTACATTTTATACTAAATGCTAGGTAGAAATAGGGGCATTAAGCAACTATTCCAGCAACCCTGCTCAATGTAACAACCAGTACCAAAGAAATTCGGTATTCCACTTAATGATGAGGCTGACAAATAAGAAAAGACTCAGATAATATTTCCATAATCTCAGGTTATGTTACGACTTAGGTTTGAGTTGTTTTGGTTGTATGAACTCCTTGGTGAACCCAAAGGATTTAGAGCTTGTCAATCCATCAGGCCTTCTTAAATTTACTAATATGTTTAATAATAAGAGCTAAGTTATGCTACACAATAGGCCTAGTGAGTATTTGATGCTATAAGTCATTCCACATTCACTATTTGATGATAATGAAGAAAATCAACAACTAAAAACTCCTTCTTTTAAGGCATTGATCATTCTATGGTCCACTTATACACTTAATTCTGGCACATTATAGTGTCCCCAATCTGTGCCTTTAAACAATTAAAAGTTTCTGAGGGGTTAATGTATTCTTTGGTTAAAAATATATCTCCTGCTCTGTCAAGGCTGCACTGAAATTATGATTTTCCTTTACCAGAACTATGAGGATATATTATAATTAGATAGATATCTATTGCTTCCACTACAACTATAATGAGAGTGATTTTATGTGATATAGTGTGAAGGTCATAATTTAATTTATAAGAGCTTTTCCTCTATTATTTATCCTTACAGCATCTTTCAGGATTTTACCTCCTACCTCATTTTCTAACTACTGGAAGTCCTTGATAAATATCCTGCTCCAATTAAAATATTAAACATGAAAAATAATATTTCTGAAATATATATTGAACATTCTATCAATTATTATCAGTATCTGTTTAGGAGGGAGTGGGTAGCTCAGTGGTAGGGTGCTGAGTTTCCAATGCTAAAGGTCCCAGGTTCGAATCTCGGCTCATGACAGATAATTATTTATTCTATTTCATTCGCCATGGGGAGGCCCTGGGTAGATAGACCCTCCTACTGGGCACACCCAGCCTCTATAAAGTGGGTACCCTTAATTAAAATAATTAATCAAGGGGAAAACTGGGAGTTGATCATGATTTCGTTCAAATCATTTCCTTGCACAACCGTAGACCATGAAACAGCGCTTTCCCTAAATAGTACTGAACCCTTCATGGGTTTTAGTGGTACAGGTAAAAATCTGTTTGGGAACCATTAACATATCTTCTGCAGCAGTTAACATATTATTCATGAAGATATTGTATTTTTTTATGTAACTAGTTCAGGATCATGGTCATAAATTGGGTTTGAAAGCAACAGCTTTTGTTCTAGGCAGTGTTTGCCCAAAAGAACTGGAGCTATACCCTTTAAGCCTGATCGTCTTTATTCCCTGTTTTTCTACTAAGCTGTGAATCAGAGATTTTTACAACCACGTACAACAAATCTTTTTTTTGTGAATTGAGAATCTTTCTAGTTTCAGCTAGCAGCATTTGATTTGATTATAAAATATCATTGGTATCTTAAATTTTATCATAGTCTGAGTGTTAACAAATTAGTGCCTTAGATATAACTTTGTTTTAAGATTAATACATACAAAACTCCCAACAGATATAATTACATAAAATAAAATTGGTTATTGTGATTCATCTTTTAACAGACAGTTCCTCGATTTCAAAGGCCTTTATGACAGAGAAAAACTATTTTGGAAGGACTATGAGGGTATGGTACTTTGTTGCGCTTGCGCACCCCCGGGAGGTGGCAGAAACCCATTAACACCTCGTTACGTTCGGCATTTTGGAATGTTGTACATTCCTGCTCCATCGACTGTAGCCCTAAAGATTATATTCTCGGTGAGTTTTTCTTTTTTCAGTTTTGTAAACCTTTCTCCATCATTTAAATTGAAGTTTGAAGTTAAATTAAAGGTTGTCTAGCTTGGCTTTCTAGGCTGAAGTATGAAAATTGTCTAACAAGGTTTAATTTAAACAAATTGCTGAATGAAGATACATCAAAATTAAGTGTTTTCTCAAACATTAAACAGTCAAAACAGTGCTATTAATTTAAATAAAACGCAAAATGAATCAATAAAAAAACATTACTTATCAAATAAAACAGCTACAAAAATGTCAAATGTTAATTAAATGACAATTTTGGACTAGTGTTGCTTAATTCCATATGCTTAATGCAATATACATTATTCAAGTAAAGAAAAACGTGTATTTTCCATTGTACATGCAGAATTAAGCAATGCTAGTCTAACTTGTCATCTGATTATTGTTTTATAATTATATAATGAAACTTTTGTAGAGGTTTTATTTAGTATATTTTTTTAACATTGATTTGTTAACTATTATGGATAAGAAACAAACTAAATTGGGCCAATATAAACAAATAACTTTTATATTGGACTTTCCCTCAAAGTGATAAGAAAAGTCATGTGAGAGGATACATAGGATTTTATTTATTATGTATTTGTGGAATCCCTGGACATCCGTGCCACATGACCCTACCATCTTATTTGGTTACTTCTTTCAATTGAGATCAAATCCAGCCTTGCATAGATATAGATCTCATGCAGCTCTTTATTGGTGCAAATTCTCCACTGCTCATTTTCACATGCTGGACCGTAGATCCTGCATAGAACCCTTCTCTCCCGTGCGAGTAGCTTCCTTTCTGAGGCTTGAGAGATTACCTAAGTCTCAGAACCATAGGTGACAACGGGTCTTATGACTTCTCCTAGTGTGATTTTTGTCCTATAAGAGAGGGACTTATAATTTAGCAATTTTTTCATGGTAAAACAGCGTCTGTTCCCAGCAGCCATTCTTGCTTTCAGTTCTTCCATCATATAATTACTTTCTCTAATTAGAGCACCTAAATACTTAAAGGTTTCTACCGCTTTCAGGGTGTGATTACCTAATGTGACACATTCCTCTATTCCACTCGGCGTTCTTGAAGTTCGCATGAAAACAATCTTCTTCTCATTTATTTGTAGCCCTAATTTTTTTAGGCTGCTGTTTCAAATTCTTCGAGTATCCCTGCTAATGCTGTTTTATTTTTTGCCGTTATTACGACATCATTAGCATAAGCTAAATGATGTGTTATCCTATTATAAATAGTGCCACCAGGAAATGTCTGGATCGTGCTTATTACATACTCTAAAGCAATATTGAATAGAGTAGGGGATAAAGGATCACCTTGCCTGAGCCCATCTCTTATCTCAAAATCCTCTGACAACATACCATTCATCTTCTGCTACTGTTTAGGGTCATTCTTGTCAAATTGACTAGTTTTTTGGTGATCCCTAATTTTATCATAGCCTTCAGTAATTCTTCCCTGTTTATGCTGTCATATATCTGTTTAAAATTCATAAAAATGTGATGTATCTCAATTTGGTATTCGCATGTTTTTTCTAACATTTGCCTTAACAAGAAAATGTGGTATAAATTTATAATAATAAATAGTACCATATCATATATGATGCTTGTTTTATAAAAAAATCTGTTTTATTTAGATAAACAAAGTTGAAGTTCAGGTTTTTTTTTTTTTATTTAAGTTACAAAATAAATAAATCCTATTGAATAAGAAGAAGTTAAACACCTGGATTGATACATCCCAAACTAATAAACTAAGTTGATTATATTGAACATGATATTTCCTTAAATAAATATATATTTACAAAGATTTTTTGTATTTCAGTTTTTTCTTTTCATTATTTTTTTTTTTTTTTATAACTTTTCAGAGCATATTGAAAGGATTTTTTCATGAATTTTCTAAATCCATTTTTGAAGTTGCCGATGAACTGGTTAATGCAGCTGTTCTGCTATATCAAAAAATAGCTATTGACTTACTTCCAACTCCAGCTAAGTCACATTATGTGTTTAATTTAAGAGATCTGAGTAAATGTATTCAAGGAGTACTTCAAGCTGATAGTGGAACAATGAGAGAAAAGAATGAAGTGTTCAGGTATGGCTTTGACTATCGATAGGTTGTTATAAATTTAGCAGAATTTGAATCTTTATTTAATCTCCTCTTATATTGCCACATCTATATTGTTTTTTTTTCAGATGATTTTAATAATTACAACAATAAATTATTTTCAACAATTTATTAATTACTAGTATACCCCAGCAAAAGCTTTCACATTAGAAACTTGATGTCTGACCAAATTTTCACTCTCTGTCTACTTCTTAAGAAAGCCAGAGTGTATTGAATTAGCACACACCATGTATTTGTAGACTTCCAATAAGCATATTCTACAAACAGGAATGAAGTCTGTAAAGCTATGATTAATATTCAGATACCTCCAAAACTGGTAAGACTCACACACTTGACAATGGAGGATAATCAGTTATATGTGCGAATATTTGGAGACCTTTCAAGAAGCTTCAACATGGGGACGAGAAGCTGTCAGGGCAATGGTTTTTCCTTCCTTGTATCTAACTTGGCTTCTGAGACAGCTGCGAGAAACTCTGATTTCAGAGTTTCTCTGATATTCAGACCACATGAACACTTCTGAACAGACTTGTTCAGAAGCTTGGATATGCAGGTAGTCTGGATCTTGCTGAAAGGACACTGGAGGCAGTCAGGGAGGCTTTTGAAGCTCTGGAAGTAAGCTCTAATAAACAAAGTAAGTACATGTGTGTAAACTCAAAGCATGATATCTGGGAAAGTTTTGTTCACTTGGATTCACACAGGATAGAAGAGGTACAAGGTTTTTCTACTTAAGATCTCAAATGATCTCTCGGAACGACATTGCGAAAGAGATAGACAAACATAATCTGGCGACTAATTGATGTTCATTCGCACTTCATAAGCAACTCCAGTCTATCAACTTGTCGAAATCCACAAAGGTCAGAATATAAAAAACTTTTATTCGACCTTTTTTAACATATCGCTCCAAAACCTGGACACTTACAAAGACTCAGGAACTGAAACTGTCCAGGTTTGAATGAAAGAACCTGAGAAAAATTTATGGGATCGCATATGTTAGCATAGAATGGAGAAGAAGAACAAACCTCAAGTTGAGAAGTCTACACAGAAACTATTCGGAGTATGGAAGGTTGGATGGCCTGTGCTCCAATGTGAAGACAATTACCTATGCATTATCAATACTTGGCATTCATAACTGGAAGGGAGCGGCACAAAACAGAGATGTCTGGTGGTCATTGCTGAAGCAGGCCAGAAGTCAACATGTGGGTCGTACTGTCTTAAAATAATAATCTTATAAAAAATTCAATTCTTAAAATTAAGCTAACCATCATAGTTATTTCAAAATAAATGTAACAATTAATTAATTTTTAGTCAACATAAGTAAAATTGATGAATTTGGAAATAATAAAAAAAACTTTACTATCCAATTAAATGATTTCCTCCCAAGTCTCCTTAGTATTAAAGCTGTTAGCTCTTGAAAGTAATCAAAATAATTCTAAATCATTTGGCTGATGATTAATCATTAATATTGAAATATTTATATTTGTGATTCATTAATAATTAAATGATTATTTATTTACAATTTTACCAATAACTACATTCATTCAACTTATATAATATTTGTCCTTCTGTGTTCCTAAATCCAAAAGCAGTCAAAGTGAATCACAGTATCTTTTTTTTTCCATTTTTATCACCACTCCATCCTATCCACCATAATTTTGGTTTATAAATATAGACAACTAATTAGACTTACACTTACTTGTTCATTCTTTTATTAAATATTTGTATGAATAATATTTCAATTCTGTTTTTAACACTTTTTTTCAGACTATTTTTTCATGAATGCTTAAGAACATTCCATGACCGTTTAATTGATAACAAAGATAAAAGCTACTTTTGGTTTCTGCTAAGAGATATTTGTAGTAAGTATTTATCAGACCCAGTTGTCAGCCTTCCAGAAGGTGGTGGTGAATTAAAAACACCTCCAGTTTTACTATTTGGCGATTTTATGAATCCTACTGCTGAAAAAAAGGATAGAATATACGAAGAAATTAGAAGTGTTGAAAAATTGAAAGCCATATTACAGGTTTGTGTTGTTGAATACAAGAATATGAGAATAAATTTTGGTTATTTTTTTCATTAAAAAAAGAACATTAACAAAAAGTAACATGTATCTAATTTTATTAGTCACATCATTGTCATATATAATCTGTATTTCAGAAACTGTTTTTCTTATATTTTATGTTATCTTTTGATTCAGTATTATCATTGTAAATTCTATCCATATGTAATTTTCTTTTTTTAGTTTTCACTTACTATTTAATAATTAGCATGCACCTCAAGCTAGAGATGGGCAGATGAATTGAAAATCGAATCAAAGAATCGATACCTCTGAAAGGATTGTTATTCTGAAGTGATTCACATGAAAAAATCACAATTCACTTGGATTAGGTCGATTCACTTGTTTTATTTATTTTGTACTTATAATTGGTCTAATGGGGTATCAATCCTAGGATGATAAATTTATTTTTCATTTCATTTACAATTTATATACACAGACCAAAATCTATTATATAATATTTAAAAAAACTTTTCCTGCTTTATTTAAACTTCCTTCCTACTTATAAGGTTCATAATTTTTTATTTGTATACATTTGAACTACGACTTTTAATTTCAATCAGTTAAAAATATATATATGTTTTTGCTTGAAAACCATAAGATTGAGAATGATTGTTATTGTTTTTGTTTCTTCACTACAATGATTGAATTGTTGAAAATCGGCTCAGTTAAAAGAATCAGATTTCCCTTTTATACCTCAAGCTATATGCAATTCTCAAATTAACTTCCTTGAATTTATATTACGAAAAAATACTTGAAGAGTTTCCTTAAGTAATTATTTTTTTCTTCTCCACCATTTTTTAAGATTCCATTCTATTTTGCTCTGTTAATGGACTAAATATATTTTCATTCTATGTAACATGCTTGTTAGGGCCTCTGTATACGGTTGTTTCTTGACCAATGTCTTCAACAGGATATTTAAGTTAAGTGCTTTCATTTTCAATAGATTATGAGAAGCACTACGATAGTTTGATCAAAACTTTTCAACCTGTTGAAGCAATTTCGTCTTACAATTTTCTAAACCCATTTAAAGGGTTGAGTTTCTTAACCTAAATAATTTTCTTCTGGACTTTATTTAAGAATGTTAACTGTGTAAACCGACTTTTAGAGATTATATCTTATAATAGGCTTTATTTTATGAATAGGTTTAGAATAGACATTTTATGACCTTAATTATATGTTTTTTGATGATTTTTTGGAAAGGTGAACTAGTTCTAAATTTTCAGAAACTTTTTTATGTATTGTGAAATAGTCAATAGAGTTTGCTTATCTACCAACTGCCATTAATTTGTTAATTGATTTCAGAAACTCTTTTAATGTTGATAGTTTTTTTTTTACCTTCAAATATTTATGTATTATCTGCATATCAGAGTATCTTCCTCAATCCAATATTCACTCCTTTCTTTTTTAGCAGTATAAATTTTTAAACAAAAGACGATCTTGTTTCTATCCTGTTATAAATTACTTAGGTTTATAGATATTTCAGATGCCATTATTTTTATTTAGTTATTTTTTTAAACTAATTATATATACCCTATAGACCTTGGAAATTTCCTGGCTATACCCAGCTCAGTCAAGATATTCACTTGGTAGATATTTCTATCCACTTATTAATGTGTCTTGAGTAAGTTTTGATGGGATTCTTGGAGATTGAATGTGGAGACCATTGCCATCAGATTTTGCTAACTCTTGAAGCTGTTTTGAGGAAGCCCTATTTTTATGATAAATTGATGATATATGCCTTCGAAATTTTATTTTTATTTCGAAATATAAATTTGAAAGTAGATACTGCCAATTTTCTTATGCCAACCAATGATTATCTCTCAAAATTTCTTAATTTTGTTCTGCCATCACCTGTGACGTTTTCATAAAATCTATACAGGTTAGTAGTAAAAGGTTAGCGGGATCATTTTCTTATAGGCTTTAGATAGCATTGTTTTAAATCTGTTGTTACTGAATTCAATATAATTAAAAAAAAATATTTTGTATTTTTTATTCTGTTGAATATAGGACACTCTTGTTGATTACAATTTAATTAAAGCCCAAGATGTTAAATTAATTTTCTTCACCGATGCTATGGAGCATATTTGCCGACTGGCTCGTATATTAAGAGCTGAACGAGGAAATGGATTGCTGGTAGGAGTTGGAGGAATGGGAAAACAGTCCTTAACAAAATTGGGATCACATTTAAATCTCTGCAAGTTAGTATCATGTAATCATAATTATTATATGTTTTCAACACGATTTTTGATATATGTACATGATATATATTCTTGAAAGATGTTCAAAATTAACAAACCAACCCTCTATAAAGTTTTACTTAAACTAATTTGGACTTATGGACAAATCCAGTCTTTCTAGTTCAAAATTTAGCAAAATATAGTTGACTGTGAGATAGCACCGTTTTATGTCACAAATGATATATGTCACATAAAGACATCCCAACAATTTTAAGACATTCACCAAAGACTAACTTATAAAAAATCCTCTGACAGAAAACCTTAAACGCACTAGAAACTTGTACAGCCCACTCAATGATTATGTAGGCGGTGGCCAAGAAACCTGCTGAACTGATCTATTTCCTGGATATATGATGGGACATTAAGCTGCCAAAAAATTTATTCATTGCAAAGCAATTTGCAAATCGTAAATTTAATTTGATATTAAATTTTATGTTTATGTAGTAATATTAATTTATCCAATTCCAGGCTGTTCCTTAATGACAAAAAAATTATTTTCAAATAATTACATACACATATACATAACTGTATGTAAACATCTCTTATTTAACTAAATATGTTTTTTTTTTTAAGTATCTTAAAATTAATAAAATTTTGAAGAAAAATGAAACAAAAATAGAAATAATATTTTTATTTAAAAAAATATTGAATGATAGTAATTTTTCAGAATTGATCATTTTGTAGTTTCAATAGTGTATAAACCAAGAGGCATTAATTTCTGTTGGAAGATGTAAAATTAAATTAGTATTTTATTCTTAATTTAGTTACATTGAGCCATTATTAGTATTATTATATTGTCCTGATTACAATATTCTTCTATGCTCTGTATTTATTATTTTTAACACAAATTTATTTGTTCCAAGTTGTTTTCAAATAGAACTCACGAGAACATATGATTACAATTCTTTTCACGAAGATCTTCGTAAATTATATTTCAATGCTGGAGCTTTGAATCAGGATATGGTTTTTCTTTTTACTGATACTCAGATTGTGGTAGAAGAATTTTTGGAAGATATTAACAATATTTTAAATTCAGGTCAGTATTATTTCACTTCTAAAACTTTTTAAGTCTGATTATTTTTTCTTTTATATATTCCACTTTTGCTTATTTGTATATCTGCTTCAAGATATATTAAATTAATATTTATTATGCAGTTACAAACATAATGCTTCTATTCTCAATATTGAATTCAACTTAGCTATACGTTTTTTCTTAAATCATACCTACTGTTGATTCATTATAAATCATTATATTTATCATCTGATCATCATTTTTGATGTAGTTTTTATCAACGAAATTGGTCTGTAATCGCACGTTTGTAGAGCAGTTTTTTCCTATTAAAATAAAAGAATTCTAAAATTTCTGTTGAGAAAAATAAATATCAAAACTTGGTTGGACATGTGTTGCAATAAGCTGTGCTATAAACAGCTGTGCAGAAATTCAACAACGTATTTCTGGAAAAATTGAGGCGAAAAGAAAGGACTTCAAGGAAAAATCACTACTACTCAAAAAAGGGGCAGTTTAAAGCCAGTCACTTCCTTGAAGTAAGATACTCTAATGAAACTAATGAAGAGGGAAAAAAAAAATAGGTGCATGCCTTATTTACTCCAAAGCAAAGAGAAAAAAACACACTAGTATTCAAACATAGTTAGACTTTTTGTTGAGTCTTAAATGCATATGACATTGAACATTTTATACCAATTCTTTATTTAAGATTTTAAATTTAAGAACCATAATAACTTGATTTGATTAATGTTATTTTCAGGAGAAGTACCTAATTTATTTGAAGGTGATGACTTAGAAAAATGTATAATTGCTTGTCGTCCACATGCAAAAGCTGCAGGAATTGCTGAAAGTAACAGGGATGGCATTTTTACTTTTTTCATTCAAAAAGTGCGAATGTCCCTGCATGTTGTTCTGTGTATGAGCCCTGTTGGAGATGCATTTAGGTATTATTACTTTCTTTTTTCTGTCTCTCCCGATTTCGAGAATTTATCGTGGTTACTTGCCATAGGAGGCGTTGTAGAATGTTTCCATCCTTGGTGAACTGTTGCACAATTGACTGGTTTATGCCTTGGCCACAAGAAGCCTTAATATCAGTCGCTGAGGACTCTTTGAAGCAGTGTGTTGATTCAAAACTAGTTGATAAAATGTCCTCTACTTGTTATGTAATGCATTCTGTAAGTTATGATTTTTTTTTTACAATAAAAAACACTGAGAATTGTACAGGAATTTCTTATACACGGAAAAAAAAATAGGAAATGTAATTCCTTGAAAAATTTGTTTAAACTCTGCAATATAATGGATATGTTTAGATAAAATTTGATGAGGTAATGAGCTTTAGAAACTTCCAAAGCTTACAGCTGGGATTATTAATAACATAGTGCTTGATGTAAATAGTATTTAGAAATTTAAACCTGTAGTGACCCTACTATTTTGTCAATCCAAATTGGAGATGAATCATTGGGACTCCCAAAAGTTTATTTTATGCACTGGTGCACTTAGTTATGCTTTGCTTAAAATAAAATAAAAAGTGTAACATGATTTTAGGTTACAATTTTTTTATTTTTTTTCATGTGATAACCGAGAATACGATGGAAAATATTTGAAAACCCTAAAAAATACAGATAAAAATTAAACCGGCATGACTGTTCAGTGTTAAGGGTATTGTATAGCCTGCCCACCCCTGTATATATATGTATATATATATATATATATATATATATATATATATATATATATATATATATATATATATATATATATATATATATATATATATGTATTCAAACTTGTGTATACTAAACCCGTATATACTATATATGTAATGTATATATACTAAACTTGTATATACTAAACCCGCAAGACCGTTCAGTGTTAAAGGTGATGTATAGCCTGCCCACCCCTATATCTAGATATGTATCTGTATATATTAAACCCGCAAGACCGTTCAGTGTTGAGGGTGGTGTATAGCCTGCCCACCCCTATATCTAGATATGTATCTGTATATATTAAACCCGCAAGACCGTTCAGTGTTGAGGGTGGTGTATAGCCTGCCCGCCCCTATATTTAGATATGTATCTGTATATATTAAACCCGCAAGACCGTTCAGTGTTGAGGGTGGTGTATAGCCTGCCCGCCCCTATATTTAGATATGTATCTGTATATATTAAACCCGCAAGACTGTTCAGTGTTGAGGGTGGTGTATAGCCTGCCCACCCCTATATTTAGATATTCATCTGTATATACCAAACCCGCAGGACCATTCAGTGTTGCTGATACTGTATACCAATAGAATTTATAAGCTGATTAAATATCTGGAGACAACTTCATTTATACATACCTGTGGACCTAAGTTCACTATCTAAACTTCTCCGTTAGTATAAATCAGATTCGGACAGTATTTCAAATGAGGTATTTTATAATACAAAATACCATCAAATTTATTTGTATTTTATTTCTAAAATATAATTTAGTATAATAAATACATAAAATACATTATAAAATTGAGAAAGCACCTTTAAGTTATGTAGTAAGGCTAATTGTTGGCTAAGTGATGAAATGTAAAATTACATGTAAAAGTCTGTTAATGGAAATTACAATTAACCTATGAAGTTATCAAAAATAATGTTTTTTCTGTAAAATTATTATAAACTATAATTCATATTTTATATTTTATATTCATATTTTATATTTAACCTATGAAGTTATCAAAAATAATGTTTTTTCTGTAAAATTATTATAAACTATAATTCATATTTTATATTTACAAATTTTCTCTAAACATTTGATATAATGAGAGAAGAGAAATTGTGAAATACATTTATTGTAGAAAAACTTACAGAGCCTACAAATAACTCTCATAAAAAACCTACAGTAGATAAATAATTCAAATTTCTCTATATATACAAATACCATTCTCACTCAGTTTAAATTGAAACCCTGAGATTTCTACAAGATCTACCTCAAAATTTACAATTTCTGGATGACTGCCCAGAATGATATTGTTGAATGATTAATTGTTTGAAGAATGGGTATTATTAGAAAATATTTACTACTTTGTCTATTTATTTGTTTTTTTGTTGGTCAATTATAGCTTTTTTAACAAATTGTTCTTTTAAAAAAAATGGTGTGGTCAAATAAATACTAAATTTAAAAAAATAGTTTTTATAATTATTATGCCGTCATTTCGATCCACTTTGCAGGTCTTCATCAGGACGTGGCATGTGGCACTGCAGGAGGCAGTTAATTTATACAGTCGTGCTAATATTATATTAGCAGTCTAAAAAGTGCCTCCTGCAGTGCCACATGACACGCCTTGATGAAGACCTGCAAGGCGGGTCGAAATGCCGGCATAATAATTATAAAAACTATTTTTATAAATTTAGTATTTATTTTACCGACCCCTCCCCTCCCCCCACCCCCCGACCAACTACTTCTCATATTATATCACGGTAAACCATCTCTACATCATTAATAATTACAATACTTTTTGCCCAGGTCTGGTTTAAATTACTGTGTTAAATTGTAAAGCTTTTTATCATCAATCAATAAGTTCAAACAGTTCAATATGTTGGTATTTGGTTTCTGATGTTTGTATAGCTGATGTTTGTAGCTGCACTACTTGTTGCTATGTAAAAAGTACAGAAAATAAATGATGTGAAAGTCAAAATTATTGATGCTCAGGGAGTTAATATTACTTGGGGGACTGCTCAAAGAATTTTTTTTTTTTTTGGTATTTATGAAAACCTCTAATTGAAATTGTTAATTTCAATTATCGGTCAATATTCACTTTTATTTTGGACTGAAAACTATTTGATGCTACAGATGTTGATGACCCTAGAGTTTTACGCCTTAAAGCTCAAACAAACCATTTGATCCATTGAAAATCAAATAGTCCACATTAAAACAAAAGTTTTAGTTGTTCCATAATTGGAGCCAGAATACCTATTATATTTTTTTAAAATGTAAATTATTTTATGATTTAATGGTTCTAAATCACTTAAAGAAACTTTTTTTTGATATTGGCTTATTTTATTTAATGTGCTCAGTGATCAATAATAGTAATTAAAAAATGAACTAAATGAAAACCAATGTGCTGAAAAATTTATACAGTTATGTTTAAATGCATTGATTCTAATTATCAGACAAATTAGCTAACAATGGGTTGCTTGGTGTTGAAGGTACAGTCCTCTGATTTTTTTTCTAAGCTATCCACAAGCAGTAACATTAAAGGAGAATTCTTAATAATTTTTCTAAACATCAATTAACAAGTGTAATTTATGCAGATAATATAAACTGAAAACAAAGACAATATTATTGGTATATTTTATTATTTACAAGTTGTATTTTAACAAATAAAATTAGTGAAATGAGAAAACTTGATTGTAATACAACAATTAACCTAAATCTACATGAAAGAAAATTTTTATCTAGCAATTGGTGGAATAACTTATAATGTACTTGTGAATAAGACATAAATTAGAACCAACTGGTAACGAATTTATTACCAGTTACTCTAGTAGAAGTCATTTTAATATTAACTCTTTCTCTATAATTGCTGGTTTGATGTTTTGTGTGCATCCCAGATTACAGACGAAATTGCCATACCTTGGGTAATGAGGAAGCAAAATTAAAAAAGTAAATCATGAATAATGTTTTATGTTTTGTTACAGAGTGTTGAGGCAATGACTGGTAGATTTTATAATGAAATGAAACGGCATTATTATGTAACACCTAGCAGCTACCTAGATTTGCTTAAATTGTATCAAAAAATGTTAGAGTCCAGGAAAAAACACATTACTCAAACAAAAGATAGAATTAATAATGGTTTAACGGTAGGTATACATTTATTTTAATTGACAATAGTAGTCTATATTAAATGATAGACAAGTTATTATTTTAATTAATTATTGATTTTATAATTAGATATAATTGTTTCTTCTCCTTCCTATATTTATATACTTTCACTCCAAAGTTATACTTATTAGTAAAAATAATTCAATTTTTATAAGGTAAATTATTGCATGCGGCAGGCTTTCACTATTTTTCCAATAATTGGCAAATGCTTGATTTTTTGTGATGTCATCTCAGGAAGTATTTCTCTGAAGTGTTTATGATTTACTTATTAGTGAATCTCACTCCTCCACCTCTTTCCATTAGTTATTTTTTATTTTTTAAAGATACTTTGTAGAGTAGGCTAGATATCTCTGTGACCCAACTGAAAACTTCGCATCTTCTCTCTTGCTTTCCCCAACGCCAGATCGAGAACCAGTACGAAAAGAAGTGGGCTCAGGCTACAATCCTGTCGTATGCCGAGTGTTGTTTTGAACTCTTGAGAGGTATGGTTTCTTGTTCTAACAAGATTCCTCGTATTTCCGTATAAACTGCTTATGGCCCTTATAAGTTCATTATTTACTCCTTTTTCAACTAGAGCCTCAATTATATCTTTTTTTCCAACCCGGTCAAAGGCTTTACAGAGATCTACAAAGCACACTGAGAGTTCCTTTCCCCTCTCGACAATCTTCTCTGTGATTTGTCGCATAGTGAAAACTAGATCCTGTGTGCTTCTTTGACTCCTGAATCCATACTGCTCCTCTCCAATCTTGGATTCTATGGTGCTTCTGACCCTTGCCTCTAGGATTTTCGAGTATATTTTACTGGGAACTCTAAGGAGCGAAATGCCTCAATGATTGTTGCAATCCCTGTTGTCTCCCTTCTTATATATTGGCACTATGACTGCGACTTCCCAGTCCTTCGGGATCTTCTTCTGTTTCCAGACCAGGTTCACAAGATGGAGAAACATTTCCTGGCCTTAACTTCCCATAAGCCTCATCATTTCCGGAGTGATTCCGTCCAGTCCCGCCGACTTGCCGAGTTTCATCTTGGCGATAGATTCCTGCAATTCTCCTTCATCAATGTAATCGTGCTCTTCTGAGGAATCTTCCTCTACAACCTGGATCTCGTTTAGGTTCCAATCTGTTCCTTCCAGCAGTTCTTTAAAATACTCTCTCTACCTCTCCATTATCTCATCATCCCGCCAGACAATGTTCCCCTCTCTGCTTCTAATTCCTTTCAATGTGGTGGGTCTCTCCTTGCTCATTTCTTTAATTGCTTTGAAGAATATTTTTTGATTTTCTTTTGCGTTTTCTTCAAGTTTGTGGCCCAGATCTGCTCAAGATTTCCTCTTGGCTAGAAGTACTTTACTCTTCGTTTCCTTTCTCTTTTCTTTGTACTTTTGGTGAGCAATGGGTGTTCTTTGGCTCATGAAGTCTTTCCAAGCTGCTTTCTTCTCCCTAACAACTCTCTTTACATTCTCGGTCCACTAAGCAGTTCGCTTGAAATTTGACCCATTGCTCTTCTGACCACAGACGAGTCTCGCGGCATCAAGAATGATATTTCTAAATGCTGTCCAGCTCTCCTCAATATCATCGGTATCCCATGATTGGTAGATATCTCGTGACTTCCTTTCCACTTCCTCCTGATAGTATTGGGCCATTTCATCCTGCTTCAGTCTGTAAGATTTAAACGTTTTTTTCTTACTACCTACACATCTGTTCCTCATTTTACTGTCATTCCAAATTTTATCGAGCATTAACAGATAGTGGTCACTGCCTATTTCGAAGCTCCTCTTAAATCTGGCATCTTGTACATTTCTGAACTCTTCCCTCTTAACAGTACATAATCGATGATCGATCTTTCGTTCCTGCTGGACTCCTCTCTCTCTCTCCCTCTCCCTCGCTCTCTCCCTCTCCCTCTCTCCCTCTCTCCCTCCCTCTCTCTCTCTCTCTCTCTCTCTCTCTCTCTCTCTCTCTCTCTCTCTCTCTCTCTCTCTCTCTCTCTCCCTCTCCCTCTCCCTCTCCCTCTCCCTCTCCCTCTCCCTCTCCCTCTCCCTCTCCCTCTCCCTCTCCCTCTCCCTCTCCCTCTCCCTCTCCCTCTCCCTCTCCCTCTCCCTCTCCCTCTCCCTCTCCCTCTCCCTCTCCCTCTCCCTCTCCCTCTCCCTCTCCCTCTCCCTCTCCCTCTCTCCCTCTCTCCCTCTCTCCCTCTCTCCCTCTCTCCCTCTCTCCCTCTCTCCCTCTCCCTCTCCCTCTCTCCCTCTCCCTCTCCCTCTCTCCCTCTCTCTCCCTCCCTCCCTAAGTGTGTGGTGTACTATTCTGTGTATGAGTTAGTGCAGTGTACTGAACTCGGGGTCCGGAAGATCGTCAATCCCCACTAGCTGCGCACTTCGGCTAGCTCCTGCGGGATTTGAAATATACAGAGCTAAAAAAAAAAAAAAAAATGGATGTTTTGTAGCTCTTTAACTCTAAACAGGCGTTTAGGCAGAAAATCGATTTAGTGTAATGAATGAGTTTTAAGAAACCATCTATAGACAAAATGAACCAAGCGAACTCAAAGATGATATGTCTCAATAATATATATTTCATGTTGGTTTAATTCAGTTGCTAATATTTATATGGAATAAATTGCTTTTGATATTTTGTCTCATCCTTCACATGCTATTTTGATAAGACTCTGTAAGTTTGAATCTGGGTTTTTCATAAAACCTTGGAGCCACAGTAAAGTGTTTTCTTAAAACGGATTTAAAAACGTTCAGAAAGAAGGTAGTAAATAAAACAAAGCCTTGTGTCAAAGTTTTTTAAAAATATATTTTCTTGCATAATAATATAGTATTTTTAGAGTCTTTATTAATAAATAGCAACTAGTTGACCTATGCGAATAATTCACAGAAAATTTTGTTTAGTGAAGGAATAGCAAAACAATTTGGAAATAAGTAGATCCTATGTATTATGTGAGGGAGGAATTAATTGTTTTTCCTTGGTGGATTACAATATTCCATTTAACATAATAGACCAAAATATTTGTTGCAAATTTCTTTGCTAGAGCCTATTTTTAAATGCTGATTGGATAGATAATAAAGATAATATAGCCAAAATAAAGCCTCAATCATGGAATTTTCAAAATTATTAAGAAATATAAAATGTAGGAACAAACAAATACCTTTAAGAAATAATAAAGTTAAAATATCAGCCTGGACAAACAGGGTAGTAGAATGGTAAATGCAATGTCCTTAAAGAGGAATAAATTATTAAGTATACCAAAACTAATGGACTGTATCTTTGTAAATAATTGTCTGATTTTTACAGTTTCGTTTTCCAGAAAAAAATGCACACTTTTTGAGTTATTTGCAAATAAAGTTTCTTTTCAGTCATAACTTTTTTCTCAGAAATTTCGAGGTGATCGGACAATTTTTCACATGTGAAGGAGAAGAATATCTTCATAATTGAGTGGTCAATTAAAATTTTGATTTGATGAAGTTATGGCGTACTGACAAAAAAACACCTTTTAGAAATAATATATAAGATTTTTCAAAAACTTAAAAAGGATGCTTTATATAGATAGTAATTATTAAAAAAATAAAATACAATCATTTTAATATTACCATAACTAGTTTTTATTATGACTTTAATCTGTACAACATAACCATAACTGTTATTTGTAGCCATTTAGCAAAAAATGATCAAAACTTATTAAAATAGATCAAACCATTGTGGTTATAAATATGTAACCAAAAATGTCATCTGGCCAACAGTGTTGGCAATATCCCCTTTTGTATGAGCCTTTTAGTTGACAGAATGACCATCTCCAATTTCAACATTTTTGGGTAGTAATTTTAGTGATATTTCTAGGAAAATTTATAATATCTGTACAGACAGTGAGTAAGTTGTTGATTTCAGAGTAAGTGATTGCAGCGTTAAAATATAGAACTGTAAATAAAGGTATAAATTTATCCACTAGAAACATAACTAAAATTATTAATAAAAAATGTTAAAATTGGAGTTATTCATTCTTTCAACTGAAGGGCCCATATTAATTAACTTCCCTGTAATAGTACATAACACATGATTTACCCTAAATCTGTTTAATCAATTCTTTACTATCCTAATTTTCTTTAAGGGTTAGCGACAATCTTGTCAGATTTTTTTTCTTCTTTTTGTGTTTTATATTTTAAAATACAATCTCTTCTTTATTATGTGATTAAATTTATTATAAGATTAGTCTGTGGTACAGCTCCTTTTTATCACATTATTATTACAAAAGTTTATGAATGACTTCATCTTGTCGTAACCTACAACTTTTTTATTTATGAAAATGCTCGGAATTTGGACGTTTTTGATCACCCATTTGCTTTCCACTTGAATCATATGATAATTTTATCACAAAACCAAAAAAGGTTAAAAAAGAAAAAAGGTGGTCTGCAATAATATTTGCCTTTTTGGTGTGCACTTCCCCCCCAACATGCCAAAATAACAGAGGCCAAATGGTCCAATATTTTTGTAGTTCACTTTTTTTTCTTTTATTTTGTGATTGATTATCTTATGATAAAAGTAGAAAGAAATGAATTGTTAATACCTGATTAAATTAATTAATTTAATGAGAAAATGCCCAATTTTTAAGAAGTTTCCATAGATGAAAAATTTGTAGGTTATGATGAGATGAAGCCATCCACGATATTTTAGCTTTATGTTAATAATTTGATAAAAAGGAGCTATATCATGGACTAGATGTTTTCTATGATAACTTTTTCCAGAAATTATTTGAAACCAATGATTTAGTTGCTTATATGAAGGTCGAGTTAGCAAAATTAACACCTTTATTAGCCAAGAAAAATGAAGAAACATCAAAACTGGTTGAAAAGTTAATTACGGAAAAAGCAGCAGCTGATGAAGTACGGACGGTTGTCTTAGCTGATGAAGCATTGGCCAAGGTACTCATTGTATTCAATATTTTTGTTCAGGTCATATTTATTTTTTATGCAAATTAAATTTTTAAATTTCATGTATAAATTTTATTGAAACTTTTATTTACTTATATAGAACTTAACACTTTTTATTAATATTTATATTATTTTAGTATTTAATAACCGGATATTTTTTATAATAATGATTAAATTAATTAAGATTGAAATAACTAATACAAATTAACATTTATTTATTAATATGAATAAGTTTAATAATTATAATGAAATTGGCCATTAATCCTTTAGCTTTAAATAATAATTAATGAGCCAAAAGTTTTATATTTATACTCTGTGATATAAATATATTTATACGATGCTACCGCATAATGAGGCGCTGTTACTTGATTGTTGATTAATGGTAAATGATGTTCTAAACCAGTAGAGTATTGGGAGTATTACTGGAGCTTAGAAACAGAATGAGCTGTTCTACCACATCTTATCTCATATTCTCAAATTTGAATTGTCACATTCTCTAGGAATACCAGGGGAACCTTGCCCCTGCTATTTCTTTAATTTATTAGGTAGCCGCATTGGCTCAGTCTGTCTAAATGTAAAAAAAAGAAAATAGAAAGCGCATTTATTTGAGGGGCATCTCAATACTTTCCCTACACATATGGGAAAATATAAAAATTGTATGTTTGTATTTACCTGGATAAGGAGTTCTTAAATCACTTCTTCAAATAATAATTTCAATTACTTGTGTAAATGGCTAGTCTGGCCAGAGAAAGCTACCTATGAACATCGCTATAATTCTCTTATACCACAGTTTTTCTTTATTTTTATCTTCACTACAGTTCATCTTGAGTTCAGTTTTTTTTTTTATTATTATTCTAGAGCATTATTAGTGTTCACTGATTCAAGTGACGTATATTCACGTAAAAAAGTGCATAACTCTAACTGATTTCCTAGAAGTACGAGACTGTTATCTTCTACTAATCCTTACGGCATTAGACACGCTGTTTACTGCTTTCATCACATCAACAACTGTCTAGCGGTATTTATTTATATTTTAATTTATTTACTTCTCATAAAATATGGTGCAGTTTAATATTTGCAATAATACTATTGCACGCGAGGACAAAAACAATATTAACTGTGCAAAATGTAAAATTATTTACCATAGTAGGTGTTTCAACTTATCTGATAAAGACATCGAAGCACTAAAAACACACAAAAAAACATGGGTATGCCCTAATTGCGACCAAACCAAAAAACCCAAAACCGAGCCGTCTGCCTCAGAAATACTGGCGGCAGTAAATCGTCTAGATTCAAGCGTGAACGAAGACGTAAAAAAACATTAAAACAGCCCTTGATAAATATGGGGAGCTCAGTTTTGAGGTAAATGAAAGATTAGCAAAAATTGAAAAACACCTCGAAAGTCAAGCCAGTAAATTCGAAGAAATTATTCTGGAAAATAAAGCCCTCAAATCCTGAGTGGGCGAACTAGAAGTTCTCCTGAATAATGAAGAGCAGAGCCTGTTATCCAGATCACTGGAGATCCGAGGGATACCGGAACGAGCTAGTGAAACGCCCGCCGCCCTGTTGACCAGCCTGGGAGTCAGGCTTAGTGCAGAAGACCTGGATATGGTCCATCGCCGCAGAAGCAGGAAAGATGATCCACGACCACCGCCTGTCATCGTGCGATTTGTAAGGCAATCAGTCAGAGACGATTTAATATCGAAAAGAAAAGTCAAGAGGGATTTCTTCACTCGGGATATCGGTTGGCAGGAGAATGACTGCCGCCGGATACATCTGGGAGAGGAGATGACTCACACGAACAGGCACTTATACTGGCTTGCCCGACAGAAGAAAGCAGCGGGAAAAATCAAATATTGCTAGTTTGCCGCTGGAAAGGTGCGATGTCGAAAAGAAGACGGACATAAGGTTATCTTCATCGAACAGGCCTCGGAACTCGATATATTTACCTGACTAAACAGAATTCGTCTACCCTTCATCCTTATCAAAATAACTATTGACAAAATTTCCTTCAAAGAAAGATTTTCGCTTTCAGTTGTATTTCTTCATTTTCACATATTACCCTATGTATTATTAAATATATGCTTTCTATTTTTTGTTTCTTTAAACACTTTCTTTTTCTCATTTTCATTAATTGTAATTGCTTTTCTGTATTTTTTGTTTGTTTTAGTGTTTCTCTACCGAACTCTGACTGTTTCCTTTCAAATCCTTCTCATGTCTAGTACCCTAATCACCTGCCATGTTAACTCTCAATCCCTCCCCGCTCACTATGACGAATTCCTGCAATATTTCACTCAAAATTTTTACCTTATTATAGCGATCTCCGAAACTTGGCTCAAACCTTATATCCCCTCCTCTTCTGTCTCCTTGCCTAATTACAATCTCTTCCGTCATGACCGGGTAAGCCTGAAGACCCGAATCCTCGATTTATCCCCATCTTCCAACCACCCACAAATTGAATACCTATTAGTTGAAATCCTTTGTAATACTTCTCCTCTCCTCTACGCTGTGGTATATCGTCCTCCTCTTGTTCCATTTCACACGTCCTTTGAATCTAGCCTATTGAATTTTGTTCGCTTCTATCCCAGAATAATCATCTCAGGTGACCTCAATACCAATCTCCTATCTAACTCCAATGACAAATCCTATCTAGAAGACCTATTCTTCTCCCTTCACCTCTTTATCGTTCCTTTTTCTCCCACTCACCATACTAGCAGGTCCGACACTTGGCTAGATTTCTATATTATAGACTCTGCATAAAACCTCCTCTCCTCTTCCCAACTGCCAGTATCCTTTTTGTCATCTCATGATCTGATACAAATAATATATAATATCCAAACTCCTCCTATTCAGCCTCGAACTATCACCTTCCGCCATCTACATTCCCTTACACGAGAACAAATATTACCTGACCTGGAAATCCTAGATTGGAATAAAATATATTCTTGCACTTCCATCGACTCTATGGTTGATATTCTTACTACCAATCTCCTAAATATCCTCAATACCCATGCCCCTCTCAAAACCTCTACATTTCGTCACCGGCCTGCTCCTTGGATGTGTCAGGAAATTAAAGACCTGCAGAAGAGGCGCGACGCTGCTCGTAGACGCTTCAGACGTACTAGGCTTGCAGATGACTACCAAGCGTTCAGGGTGCTTCGCAACTTGACACAAACAAGGATCCGGCGTGCGATTAAGGATAAATGCTGCCAAAATTCAGGCCATTGTCATTGGTTCCAAGCCCCTCCTTAGATTCTAGACAGACTTTCCCATCCTTCACCTTAATGATCAGCCAATCTCCTTCTACTCCTCTGTTAAAAATTTAGGATTTTTCATTGATCAAAACCTCTTTTGGAATCACCATATTTCTCATATCTCTTTACGGACAATTTCCACCCTCAAACTATTCCATCGCTTCTGCCATCTCCTACCTCAACATATGCGTAGACTCCTAGTTTCCTCTCTCATTTTCCCCCACTTTGACTATAGCTGTGTGGTGTATGATGGCCTCTCTGTGGAGCTCCATGATAGACTGAAAAGACTAATGAACAGCTGCGTAAGATTTGTGATCGGGGCCCCAAGATACTCCCATGGTTCTCACCACTACGCTGAGTTAAAGTGGCTTTTCCCCTCCTTCCGAAGACAATATTTCCTAGGTACGTTCCTCTACCAAATCAACAACAACCATCGTCCTTCTTACGCCTACAACCTTCTCCAGTTCAAATCCTCAGTCCATTCCCTGTCCACAAGATCTCGACCTTCTAACCTTTACATGCCTTCTCACAGATCTGCCTCATTCCAAAATTCCTTTATTGTTCGCTCTGTCAATTTCTGGAATTCCCTCCCTATCAAAATTCGACATTCCCCATCCATATCCACATTCAAAACCCTCCTATTCCAATTCCCATCCCAAAAACAGTCAGATAGTTGCTAACCATTCGAGCTGATTTTAATAGAGAATTTGATACGTTTTTTTTTTAATTCTTTATTTTTTTATTATATTGTATATAGGTATGATTGTATTTTTATGTTTTTAATTTACTTATATTTAGGTTTTTTTATTGTATATAGTTTTTATTTATTATTATTTAGTTATTGTTTTACTTTGTTAATTTTTTTTTTAATGGTATATACGGTGTGAATGTGCTCATTTATCAATATAATTATTGTCCCTGTGACAGAATGTTGTATGTCTAAATAAACAAATAAAAAAAAAAAAATTCTTTATTATTTTCGTAAAAGTGTATACTGGTCTATAAGTGCAAATAGCTTTAAGTGTCTTGTCCTTGTATTAATGGTTTTGTATATAGTTTAGTTTGTTTTGTATATAGAATTTTTACCTTATATTTTTTTTACATTATTTCTTTTTTTCGATTGATTTTATTTTGGCCAGATGTAATATTTTAATTTTGTTCTGTTTTGTTATTCTCAAGAGACTGTGTCCCATAATAAAGTTATTTTGCTATTCTAAATGTAAAGTTTTTGATTAATCGAAATCTAAGATAGATGAAATCATCTTTGCAGAAGAAAAGTTACTAAATATTTAAAACGCTATGTCTCTGCACTAATAAAGTCCAATTTCAATGATTTTTTTTTATTTTGTATGGGATTCAGGAAGCTTTCAAATAATCGTCGGTGTAATCAAACAAAAATTGTGTACTTTTTGAATTATTCACAAATATAGTTCTGAATATTTTTTTTAGAACTTTTTTTTCATGCTCTTTTCAGAGAAGCATTTTATATAAATAAATTAAAAGGGCTTCAAGGAGAAGACTTTAGCCAAGTTTCATTAAAATCATTTCAGCCGTTTAGGTGCTACAGGCTATAGCAATGCACATTTTTTGGCTGCCTTTCCAAAACGAAAGACCGGAGGGTGATTAAATGTATGTAAATCTCTCCTGAATCTGATAGAAACATTTTGTCAAAATTTCTAAGCAATCAGTGAAGAACTTTTGGAGATTATTGGTTATGTACTAACGAACATTTACTTTTTTATTTATTTAGATTTATAAATTCCGTTAAACCACATAAAACCATACCATAGTCATATATATAAAGACAGTGAAGATAGAGATAAGTATAACTCAGAAAATTTGATTGATAAACTCTTTTAGACATCCCGGATGTAGCAGTTCTGTCCAAACTTTCTTTCAAAGCTTTAATCTTAATTTCTTGCAAAGCGATCTACTTAGCTCAGTCTTTGTTAAGTATCTTTGGAAAAATATATTTACATTTTTTGGTCATAATACAGTTATAAATGATCAAAAATCACGGTGAGTTCCAAGTTTATTGGTCTTGTGATTTTAAAGATTTGGTGATTTGTATTATGATTGTATAAGATTAGTGATTGAATTGTTTCGTAGTACTTACACAGTACCTCCATTTTTATAACATAATTTTATAACATTTAAATTGAGAAAAATTAATGCAGTATTTCTATGTTTTGTTCTTGATGTAGTTATTAATACATCGAAAACTCATATTGTTAAATTAAATCCTTTTTTTATGATTATCTGTAATTTAAATAACTTTTTTTAATGATACTAATTTTATTTTGTCAGGAAAAAGCAGGGGAGTGCCAATTGTTAAAAGATGATGCTCAAGCTGATTTAGACCTAGCCCTTCCAGCAATGGACGCGGCTGTAAAAGCTCTTGAAGCATTAAATAAAAATGATATCACTGAGGTCCGTGTTTTCATAAAGCCACCTTATCTGGTGAAGTTTGTAATGGAAGCTGTATGTTTACTGCTCGGAACTAAGTATGCATGATTTTTAGTTGTAGCGAACTTACTGCTTTCTAGTTGTCTCAACATATTTGTTGATTATGTATCTGAATACCACATGTGAAGAATATAATTGATGTCACAAATATTTAATTTTGAATATGAATACTGTTTATCATTAACAGCTATGTGCCAAAAAAAAAAGCAGAAATTGAATTGGACCCAAAAATGTCTATTTCCAACAACCCAAAGTGAGGGGTTAAATATAGCAATCATTAATAGTTTTGCTAACAAGGTTCAAAGTTGGAAAGATAGCTAAATGCCACAATTTACATATAGAACACTTTGAATTATTAACTAACTATTCTGATTAAAACCTGTTTATTGGGCATTTACTTTATTGCTGCAAAATATTTTCTAGCATGGTCATTATGATGAACCAAACTGTAGCTGATGGCAAGAAGCGGTTTGTTTTTCAGTGCCAGATAGAAAAAGTGACATCATAGAGATATTCAGAAATACTACTTTTTAGCATATAAGCAAACAAATGCTGAAATTTGTAAAATAGAATAGAAAAGAAATTTATTCTGGGACTAGTTCCCTTAAGATTAAGAACATGTTTACAAATATAAAAATGCAATATTGGCCAAAATAACAACCAAAATTCTGTCAGTATTTACATTACAAAAAGTCAATATACATATAGGGTTGTCCGGAAAATAATGCAGGATTTTGGTTTAAAAAGAAAGATTTTCAACTGTTTTGTTTAATCAAAATAGTCTCCACCACTCTTAATACATTTCTGCCAACATGTCGGCAACTTTTCCATTCCCTTGGAATAGAATTTCTCATATTTAGAATTGATAAACTCCAAAAACGCATTTTCTAATTCCCTTTGTCCATTAAATTTTTTGTCACGTAAGTAGTGGTCCAGGTGTCTAAAAAAATGAAAATTTGTAGGCAAGAGGTCCAAAGAGTAGGGCAGATGTGGCAGAATTTCATATCCAAGCTCCAACAGTTTTTGTGACATCACACATGAAACATTTGGTTGGACTTTGTCATACGACGAAATGGGGTTCTTCCAATTGACCAACGATGGCTTCATTATTGCCAATTTCTGATGAATTACATTAATTGAAATACGATTCGGCATTGGTGGTTTCTCCAGGGTTTAAGAAGCTGTAGTGCATCTAACCAAACGCAGCCCACCAAACTGTAACCATCACATTTTTTGATGAGTTGGGAGCTTTGGAAAATGTTCTGCCGCTTCTCCTTTGTTGAGCCACTGTCCAGAACCTCTACTGTTATTGTAAAGTATCCAATTTTCATCATAAGTATCAATTCTGGACAGAAATGAGTCGTTTTTGTTTCGGCAAAGAAGTGTAGCACAAACTTCATAACGCTGGTTTATGTAACGGTCATTTAATGTGTGTGGAACCCAACTTTCAAGCTTTTTCCCCTTCAAATCGCCTTGAGGTGGTATTCGACTGATTTGCTTAGGCTAAGTTTCCATGCAAGTTCTCAAACAGTTTCTGGGGTTTTATTCTACCTACAGAACATTTTCATGAAGAGAGGAAGACCTTCCACGATCTTTTTTTTTCAAGTCGGAAGTCCTCCTCTCCCCCCCAAAAATTTTTAGAACCGCTGTTGAACAGTGCACTCATTAATTCTGCTCTCGCCCCAGACTTGATTGATGTTTCTGGTTGTCTGGGCCTCATTCCGGCCAAGTCTAAACTCTTAAAACAAAATTATGCAAAAATTTTGAAAATTTATCAAATAGGTTTTGAAATTAATCATCTCTTATACAATATATTATTATTATTAATTAAATATTTACAATTTATTTTACTTCATGGCTATTTATTATTTTCAGGCAAGACTGGGCGTCAGCCAAAGTAGTCTTAGGAGACGGTAACTTTTTGAGGAGACTTCAAGAATATGACAAAGATAACATTCCTGATGTTCTGTTGAAAAAACTCAAAAAGTACATTGAAGATCCTCAATTCGTCCCTGATTTAGTTGCTTCAACTTCCAAAGCATGCAAATCTCTGTGCTTGTGGGTCAGAGCTATTGACAAATATGCTAAAATATATAGGATCGTTGAACCAAAAAGAAAAAAGTAAGATAGATTAACAGTGAATTAGTTTGACATTAAAATTTTTAGCTTAAAACGTATTATTATCATTCATATATTTAATAAGTTTGGGTTGAATATGAAACTGTTGTGAGTGTAATTATACTTACCCACAGGTTTCCTATTACCTCTATGTACCAATTGATATTGCAAGGCAGCATCGCATCATTTAGGGACTTAATAAAGATTTTTAGCTATTGGAAAGCTGCATTTTGATTGGATTTAATTAGGGTTTTGAATTCAATGAGGCTGTCCTACTAATTTTTACTCTGCTATGAAAAAAATTAACAATTTAATATTTCAGAGATAGATATTTTTGTTGATTGTATTTTTTTTCTTTTTTTTTTAACTTTTCTACCTATACTAGATAAGGAAAGTATTACGATTGGGTCAAATTTCCAATGTGCGGTTTTTGACAGATCTGTATGTTTCAGAGCCCCCTGAGTCCAAAAAACACATTTTGAGCCAATGGTTTGTGCCAAGATCGTTGGTCGGGAACTATTAAAACTATTTTGTTGCTATGAGTTCAAACCCTAGTACCAGAAAGGGGAGAGAAAATAGAAAAGTAAAAAAATCTAGTACCCGCATCACATAAGTTTTACTATTTCCTCTACTTTTAACATGAATTATTATCTGACAAAATTGGGCTATAGTAAAAAGTTTTTGATTAGCATTATAGGAGTGTATTTTACTATGATCTTCCATAAGCCGGCTATATTAGTGCTTTAGTTTATCAAAGAAATCGTACTCAAATCTTTTCTTTGATCAATTTTTAGGAAAATAAATCAAATTAATTTTTGGGGTTTCTTAATGGACATATTTAAAGATATAAAAACTTTTCTGAAATAGGTAGGAAGGTCGTGTGAGTTGAAACACCAGATTTTTTATTTTTAGATTGAATAGATAGGATATGCAATCTAGATTTGTTTTATTCTGCTTGCCGACATTTTGATCCAAGAAAATTATTGTAGGATTCTGTTTGTTAAAATCCTTTGTTTAATAAAAGAAGATATAAATAAATGAAGAGAATTAAAAACCTGTTTGAGGAAAATATTCAATCAGTTGAGAAGAAAAATTAGAAGTATACCAGTAGGTTTTTTTTTCGTTTTTTTTCTGTTAGCATTACAGACCATGTAGATCTTTTGCCATCTTAACAAGCCTGCTCCACTTCTGCCTTTCTTGGGCTATTTCTTTCCATTTATCTGCATGCAGCTATGTTGCATCTTTATTGATTCTATCTATCCATCTGCTTTTTGTCCTTCCACATGGTCTTTTGCCTTCTATTGAGGCATTCATTGTTACGTAGAGGCTTCTAGATGGATTGCTACAAGCTACATGCCCCACCCATCTTTACCTCCGTGCCTTCATATCATGGGATATTAATTGATCAGTTTCTGTAAGCAATTCCTTATTGGTCTTTCTTCTCCTTGTGTTAGTACTCTGATTCCAAATCGCTCTGGATATCGTGAAGAGGATTTTCCCCTCAAATCTTTCAACACTTTTTTCTAGGGTGCTGGTTAGTTTCAAGGTCTCACAGCCATATATTAGATAGAACTGGCGTTATCATAGCGTTGTACACCGTGTTTGAGATTTTTCGGGATTTCAATACCTTAGAGAGTGAGAAGAAAGCTCTGTTTGCTCTAGTTACATGCTGGTCTATTTCTGCCCATTGGTCATTCATTGAGGTTATTGTGGAGCCAAGGTATTTGAATTTTTTGGCTATCGGGAATGATTTTTCTTCTACGCAGATTCTGATATTGGGTTGGAATTTTCGGCTTATTATCATATATTTTGTTTTGTTTTTTCATCTACTTGTAGGACGATTTGCTCTGCCTCTCTTATCAGTGTTATAGTGAGTTTCTCAATGTCTTCTTGATTACTTCCAAGGACAGCTGTATTATCTGCGTATCCAAGGATTTTATAATTCATTCCAACGTGGACCCCTCCATTTTCCTGTGATTTTGCTCTTATTACCTTCTGTAGGGCTAAGTCGTACAACATCGGTGATAGTCCATATGTATTAGGACTCTACATTTGCTGTCATTTGTGCACGCCTTTGTCAATCTCACCAACTTACCAGGAATTTCCATTTCAGTCATGATTTCCCAAAGCCAGCCCCTGTCCACAGAATCATAGGCTGCTTTGAAATCGACAAATAGAGCTTGGACGTCCTGAGCTACTTCCCATCGATTTTCAAGTACTCGTTTTAGGATGAAGATCTGGTTCTTCCTTTTCTGAATCCAGTTTAGTAGGATATTGGTTATTATCTTGTAGACAACCGGAAGGAGTGCTATGCCTTTGTAAATACTATACTTATAAATGGAGCCTTTCTTTAGGAAATGTCAGATTAGGCCCGTATTCCAAACCTCAGGTATCCTTTCCTCTTCCCATATTTTCTGGATTAGTTGTAGTAGCTTGGCTCTTAAGTCGTCTCCTCCATCTTTACAACAGTTCTGATGGTATGTTGTCTATCCCTGGGGTCTTTCTTGTGTTGAATCTTTTGATAGCTATTTCTACATCCAGTATATCTGGTTTTTTAACCTCTTCTGGGTCAAATCTTCAGTGTGGTCCACTTCCTTCTTATTCGTTCGTGAAGTCTCCTTGATTGAGAAGTTTCTGGAAATGTTCTTTCCAGATATTCAATATACTTTCTTTATATGCCGTCAGAATCCCATCTTTTCCTCGCATTTGCATATTTTTCTCTTTACATCCTACCCTTTCTTTCCTAATGTCTGCATAGAATTCGCGTATATCTCCAGCCTGCCAGTTGTCCTCAATGGTTTGCAATCTTTCTTTGAGGAATTCCATTTTTGCCGATCTTATAGTTTTGTTTGCCTTTTTCTTGGCAGCTGTGTACTTGTCCTGAGCAACTTGATCAGTTGTAGTTTGGCAGAGTACTTTTATTTTTGTTCTTTCTTCTACTGCCTTTTCTCAATCTTCTGTGAACCATATCTTAGCTTTTCGTTTCTCCTGAATACCGATCACTTCCTTAGCTGTTTCTTTCTGTTCAGTCCTTTCTCTATTTCCTTCCAGTGTTAGTCCACCATGAGGCTATCTGAATCCATTGGTTCGAATTTATTTTTCAGCTCAAGTTGGAATTTGGTTTTTACCTCAGGATTTTTCAAATTATGGACTTCATACCTCCTACCAGTCAGCTTAACAGAAATAGTTTTCTAGCAGTACTGACACAATAAAAAATTGTTCAACTGGTATTACTCTTTTTATGTATGGTAATCTATTGGACTGTTTTTGAATTTAGTCTTAATAGTCAGTTCATTATCAAAAGATTCACTGTTTCAATTTGCAATATTCATCATAGGCTTGTACGAAATTGTCATACTAGCTTATTAATAATATATGTTGCATTGATTTGTATGACATATGTGCTGGGCTCAGTTTGTACCATTAGATTTAGTACATTATTGCTTTAGATTGCAACAATCTCTATGACTGTAAGAAAAAATATCAATAGTCAAGATTCATTGCCATTATATTTTATATGTTACCAAGTTGCAGGTTCAATTAACTGACTCTTGCACCATTATGGTTTTGTGAAATGTATTTTCAGGAATGTTACTGCCTCAGTTGTTTATTTTTTCATTATTAATCCAAAATACATTTTTATGTAGTTATTATTCATTTGTTTTTGTTATATAAAAAAAAATTATATTCTTTTTTTTTTGGCTGGGTGAATATTGTTGCATTGGACTTCATTAAACTTTGCTATGAAAATTTAATTATAATAATTTTTTTATGATTTTATTTTTATTCTTTATAAAATTCCAGTATTGGCATCACTTAAAAACAATTCATTGCCTGTTACTGAAGCTCATACTTTTTTATCCATAACATTTTATTAATCTAAATCACCCCAAGCTGTAAGTTTGAGGGGGAGGTGGGTCTTTTTAAATATAGATAATAATGATGAAATTTATAGTTGAATTCAATGAGATTAAATTTATCTGTGTATTGAAAAGCTTTTGTAATTGTCCTTTTTTTCAGAAACCTTGAATTTTTATTAAACAGAAATGGTCAGAGTATATAAGACAAAATTTCTATATATAAAAAGGAGATAGTCCTGATGTTGATAAGAAAGATCAAATAATTGCTTGCTGTTTATTAAATCTCAAAATTTCAACCCACATTATAGGTCTTCTTCAAGGTTCATATTATGAGTTGAAGTGGCTTTCAACTGATAGTCCCAAGAGCCCAGAACCATTTCCTGTTGTGTGTAATTGTTATCAAAAATAGCCCTTATTTTTTTATAATAATCATATGAATAGGTAATAATTAGATGACAAAAAAAATTGTTTTAATATTTTTCTTATATAAAATGAAATTTTGCATTTTATATTCAGTATAACTTTGTCTCTCTTCTTCTGAGCATGGCTTCTGAAAGAAAATCATTAAGTGTCAAATAAAAAGTTTTTCTTAATAAAATATGTAATAACCTGAATGAAAAATAATGGTGGGGCTTAAGAATAGGAAGTTACGATATGTACAGACAATTTTAAAAAACCGAGATTTTGTTGTTCAATCATTTAAAAGTTGAAGAAAGTCCTTAAAATTTAATAAAATCGTCGAAACGGTACTGTTATCTAATACGTTTAATATCCTAAAAAAAATTCCTTTTATTTATTCCCTTTATTTCTTTAACCGTAATACATAACTGCAATCATTTTGAAATTATTAAATGTTATTCAGAAAAAAAAATTCTGATCTGTTATTTGATTTTCTAATCTGATACACACATAACCTCTCTTTTACCTTTAGGCTCCAAGCAGCTGAAACTGAGTTAAATGCTATTATGTCCATTTTACGAGCAAAACAAGCTCGGTTGGCAGACGTTGAAGCTCAAATCGCCAAGCTGGAAGAGACATATGATGCAAATCTTAAAGAAAAGGCAAAACTTGAGTACACATTAGAACTTTGCAATACTAGAATGAATAGAGCTGGAAGATTGACTTCGGCTCTGGCAGATGAACAAGAAAGATGGGAGAGTGGTGTGAAGGTTAGTTTGATCAAGTTTTCTTTCTTCTTCTTTTCCTTCTTCCCCTATTCTTTTATCATAGAAAGCTCCTAACCATTTATTCATGAACAACTTTCGTCCATTCTATTCTCATACATGCGTCTTGACAACTTCCAGGATTTTTCCAATCTTTGAATTGTGTGACATTTATTAGGCTATAATCTTCTTATTGCTGTTTTTTTTTCTTTTACCTTTTACTATTTGCTGCTCCTCCTTTATCCTCAGCTGCATTTTGCAGTATTATACTAAACCCTATCATCTTCCATTTGTTAAAAATATCTTTAAAGAAGGTGCTAATTTTCTCGTTTCTAACTAGTCTGTGGAGGTTAGCTAGTTCCCTATCGGGCACCTCCTCGGTGTTGGATTGGGCTTACGCTTGACAAAGTCAAATGCTACAAAATCTGGGGCAGACCAAAACTAGCTTTAAAGTCCAGAGGCATCTAACCTAAAGTTGCCAGATACTTGGTCTGTATTTGTAACCAGTGAGATGGTAGTTTGTAAATCTGGCAGGATCTAAATCTCATCTCGCAAACAGAAGAGGAGAACCATCATAAATTTATATGATGAAAGACCGAAAACGGTAGCAAGGAGAGAATAAAAATTATACATTAAGACGTTTTTTATTGAATTTAATTTCATTCTAGTATCATTTAGTCTCAATTCAAGAATCTTTGTATAGTTTTCCTGATCCAATGAAACAATTCTTTATCTACTGTGCTCTTTCTACTGATAACATTAGTATCTTTGATAGAAACTCATTGATCCTAACAATATCTTTTAGGTCAATAAGTTGCGTTATCCTACCTCTTATAGTTCATTTAAAGTTAAGTTTTCCTATTTTCTTATAATATTCTCATTGAAAAATAAAAAAATGTCTTATTAGGGTCTAACTAATGAATTCAACAATCTGATTGGAGACGTGCTAGTGGCTGCTGCATGTGTGGCATATCTTGGAGCTTTTACAAATAATTATAGGGAAGAATTAAGTTCATTGTGGCTTTCAGAGATAAAAAGATTGAAGATACCTGCCTCGGCTACCTTTAGGTTTGATTATCTGCTTTAAAATTAATGAACTGTTCCAACCAAATTATTGATGTTGTCATAATTTATTTTTTACTTTTTAGTTTGATTCAAGTTCTTGCTGATCCGTATGAAATTCGAATTTGGAATACATGTGGACTACCAAGAGATAAAGTTTCTACTGAAAATGGTATTTATGTTACTAGAGCTAGCCGATGGCCTTTAATGATTGATCCACAAGAACAAGTAAGCATAACTGTATTTACTTGTTTAATATAGTTTATTTTAAATTTTAAACTAAACCACTAGCTGAACTTCCATCAATATTTCTTTTTAAAAGCAATCATTCTACATATCGGCATCTATCCCACTCAAAAGCCTGTTCATAAATAAAAAATTTCGCTTTTTATACATTTTATTTCGTCATTTGAATAATTTTAGTGTTTTCATTTACATGGTTTTGCAATGTGGCTGTTGAACTGTTTTAATGGCTATCAACCCTTTAACTGCTAACGATATAGCCAGTGCAACAGAACGTGTCCCTGTTGCCAATGACAGCTATCGGCCATACCGCACTCCTGACCTCAGTGCTAAAGCCGTTCCATTTATTTTATTTCCATTTGCTAATGTTGAGTGTAGCCGAGCTTTGCTACATTCTACTGGTTTTCTAGTGAAATATAGCTTCTAACTACAGCCTACAGATAGATTAGGGATTTATTTTTATGAGCTTTTCTTGTAAAATTAATAAACCGTTATGGGTGACTGACTAACTGATACCGCCTTTCTCTGAATGTCTCGACCATTTTCATTCTTTTTTGGGGGGTTCTGTGTAATACAATCGTATATGTTCAACTGCTCTGAGTTTATAAAAATGTTATTTATAGTCTAGTTGTTTTAGCTAGAAATTAGATCAAATAGGATTAGTTAAGTTAATTATATGGCCATATAGAATTTATTATTTTACCTGAAACTTAGTCTTTTTTTTCTTGTTTTTTATACAAATACATACCATACAAAATCAAATTATTAAATAAATATTTAAATATATTTTTAAAAAAGTGTTAACTCTGCCAGTGTCGGTGCAAAGCTTGTTTCAAAAAGAAGAACAGAAACAATAAAATAAGGTTAACAGATAGTAGTAAGAGCCAGTAATGAAGAGTGAAAAATATGTAGCACGGACCAGTTGGCATGTAGCCGTCTTACTTAGCACCTTGGTAGACGTAAAGCTCTTCACTCGCAGCAGCGGAAAGATTAAAAATTAATAAAAAAACAAAATAAACTTATAAACTTGATTCTTAATAAACCTTTGTAGTTTTATCTTTTGTTAAAAAAATTATCAACTAACAAGCGGAGGTTACAGACGTGAGATTACTGATTTCAATGAAACTTTTTTGGGTGATACTACATCGAAAGATATTAGGCCCATGTCAAGTGGTTCCTTCCAATCCTCTCTAGGAGCCAAGAAAAAAAATTATATATTTCCATACGAAATTTATGTTATTAATTTTTGCCTATGCTTTGTCCGGATTTATGGGTATTTATATATACCATTCGATTTCTTTTTTTGTGCAGAATAAGAAAAATATATTAATTATTGTATTAAAAAAAATATAAAATATATTAAATAACAAAAAGCAAAAGGTGATTATTCCTTAAAACTCATATTTATGAATTTTTATAAATATCAAATATTGCAAATTTTAGTACTTGATTTTCTAGAAGGGTTGTTTTTCCGGCCGTTAACTAAAACATTAATAGCATCTCAGGATTTTCTACAAATTCGACGTTCATACACCCATTGGGAAGCTGGATTACTGTTTTTCCAAACCACATCAATACTTTTTGGCTTTAATTCCTTTTTATGCTAGAAATTTAGAAAAACTTCTCAAACATTTTTATTTTATATCTTTAGTTCTAATTTGTTTACGAAGGTGTAGATTATACTATTTTTTGTAGCATACAGAGCCCTAATTCCCTGATGTTTTTTGTGTGATTCAGTCGAGTTGTTCTGAATTTATCAGTTTTTTTGGTTGGTAACAAAATTTCAAAAAGTCTAGCCTAGGTTAAAAATTGGGTGAGGGAATGAGAAGGAATATATGGGAATGTAAGGTTGCACTGTGAATTGTACTCAATTATGCAGTGGACAAATTATTCATGGAAAAGTCTCATATCGATAAACAATCAATGAAGAAGGACGCTGGAAAAAGGTCAGAGCAGGTAGCTGGGAACAGCTGGAGGAGGGACGCCGAGAGGAGCACTTGAGGCTGAGACATGGAGGCATGCGGACGTTACCTGAGATGAGAGAAGCAGGACATTGAAGACCAAGAATATCAAGCCGACAGTTCACTTATATAGTTTCAGTTATTACAGTTGTAAAATAAATGGTTTTATTATACAGGAGTGAAAAGTCATTTTATTTAGTTGTCCTATATGCCTCACAACTGAAGAATAACAAACCAGGTGAGTCAATTCATTCACAGTGTGTTTACCAAGTCCTACATTTTATATATATATATATATATATTCTTATTGTTTCTTCTCACTCAGTGTCACAAAAGGTATTAGATTTCCGAATTCCCAACAATAGTTAAACACCCTCAAAAGTCTATTTCCAGTGCCGGGGTTTTGTTTTAATATTCAGGAGTGTAAATAACCTATTTCTTCGATATAAAAGCGGAAGGCTATTTGCCTATTCCCGCCAAAACAAATTATTTACATTTAACTTTATTAGGTTGTTTACATAGCTTTTGTATGCAAACAAATTTGACAAACCGACGTAGCAATATGGGAGTAAATATTTTTTTTAGGCAGAAACTAAATTGATATTTGTTTTTCAAATTTTCATATCAAAATTTTTTGCATGAAATTTTGTCGTCTAACACGAAAATTGTGATAATCTTGACAACCCAACTGAATCACACGAAAATTATTAGAATTTTTTTTTTTAACCCGACAAGGATGCATCGCGGGCTCATTGAGGCCTATAGTGCATCATCCTAAAACTCTGTTAAAACAATCCAGTTGCCTTTGTGAACTTATTAAGGTTAATGGGATCTATTAATTCGCAGTGCTTGGGGTCAGTTATACAATCACATCCAAAGTGAAAGTACCGCAGTCCGGCCAAGTTATCACATCTGCATATAATGTGATAGGCGGTCTCATTCCCTAATCCACACACCTGAAGGTGGGATCCTCACATAAGCCAAGTTAAAAATGTGCCCTTTGAGTCGACAGTGAACAGTATACAGTCCTGCCACACACCTTGTGGTGCTCCTGTCCATTAGAAGAAGTGTTAGGCTTCTCTTGTGACAGGCTCCTTCTAGGAACAACTTACAGTAAGTTTGTTTCCTAGTCTGATCCCAATAGGGCTTAGTTTTATTGCCAGCAACTGTCTTAATATGTGTTTTGATACAACTGAAGCTAATGATTTTTTAGCTCCTAGTGCGGATTGACGAGAACCCTCAGACATGGGTCTAATATTTTTTAATCTACTATCACCAAACATTGTCACAAAATTGGTGACCCCTCATCCATAACCTCCCCTTGTAAGTGGAAATGATATTATGCAATATAGTTAAATGTTTGAATATATAAAATTAATATTAAAAAAGTAATACAAGTTTAGAATTATGAAGATTCCATATTAGTTCTAAATAAACAGTTGGATGCTTTTACATTTATTATGATGATAATATTTTCAAGATATAATGTGATGATAAAATACCTACTACGTTCTTTTCTTGAGCTTTGAAACATCATATAATTTTAAAACCAAATTAGAAGTTGTCTTGAGGTTAATGTTGATAAGAAGCTAAGTATTGAGAAGCTTTTTTTTTCACTGTCATTTCCATTATGTTTTATAGCTATATATTTTATATTATTTATATTTTATTGTTAGCATTTTAAAAAATAATATTTATAGATTTTATTAAAACCTATAAATAGGCCAATAGGTGGATTCGACAGATGGAAGTAGACAATAATCTTAAAATGATCAAAATGACTGACTCGAACTTTATGAGGATTCTTGAAAGTTGCATCAGGTTGGGTTTGCCAATGCTTATATGGGAGGTTGGAGAGCTATTGGATCCTACTCTTCGACCTGTTTTGACTAAATCCGTATTTTATCAGGTGTGTATAATTGTATGTTTTTTTTTTTTCACATCAGTTCATGATTTTATTTAAATTATTTGAATTATTAATAGTAGTTCATCGACTGTTCTAAATATCATTGGTGATGGATAATGAGGACTCAGTCATTTTTTAGGAAATTTTATTGCCTACAATTCAACCATTTTATTTCCTACATTTCGTGGGTCATCATCGGTGATGAGAAAATAACATCGTAGATATAAAATTAATACACATCTTAATAGCTAATGAATATAGAACCAGCTGATCATAATATTTTATGACAATAATATCATATTCATTGCACTGAATAACATGTTTTTGTCTAAGGTCCTATATTATTTTTAAATGAATATATAAATATATTTAATAAAAACAGTATAAGTGAATTAACATAGCTATTTGAAGGAACTATAATGTCTGAAATTGACAGGCTGGGCGCTGGTTGATTCGTCTTGGAGACTCAGATGTTGAATATGACCAAAACTTTAGGTTGTATGTTACAACTAAATTGGCAAATCCTCATTATTTGCCAGAAATTTGTATTCAAGTTACACTAGTTAATTTCACTGTCACTCCAAGTGGTTTAGAAGATCAACTGCTTGGGTAAGTAAATCAGAAAAAATTATATGTTTGTATCAATAAATAAATTTTAAAATAAAATAAAAAATCTTTCCTAGTTTTACTGGACTGTTCCGTTTGATTTTAATTTTCTCTGCATTGATATTTATGATTTATCATCAAATAATGTTTGTTTAATTTGAGTAAAAATAAAGTTGAATTTATGATTTTTCTTTTGAGGTTTGTTGGAATTATCTTTATGCTTTTTCATTCAAGGGATGTTGTACGTATTGAGAGACCAGACCTTGAAAAACAGAGAAATGAGTTGATTGTTCGTATAAATAAGGATAAAACACAATTGAAAGCAATTGAAGATAAAATTCTAAAAATGTTATTTGCTTCTGAAGGGAATATCTTAGATGACGAAGAATTAGTTGAAACCTTAAATGAAAGTAAAGTAAGTTTGAAAAGATTTATAAAAAATATATAAAATAAACATATTTGTTTAGTCTGATGCCTAGCTTATGATAACAAAGCACAAGGAAGAGGTGTTTACATTACTTCAATTTTCCAATGAATAATTTTGGAATTTATCTAGTTCTGATTATTTCCAGTTGTTCAGTTGTAACATCTTTTGTACTTGTACTTATTCTTATATGTATAAACTTTTTTTCATTAAAATTTATTATCTTGCTCTGCTTTCTATCTTGTATGTATAGTCACCTTATTCTGTTTAATCTAAATGTTTACTTTAATCTATTTATCAAAAATAAATGTTTACTTCTGTCTATCTATCAACTTAATTTTCCATTTGGCTTAGTCATTTCCGCTCTATTAAAATGATATACTATCATTGTTCTGTAGTTATGTAGTGGTATTTTCAGTGATTTATATTATTTCTAAACAATAGGTAGTGAACTCAGGATTTAGTTTTAACTCTGGGGATCTGGAGATAGATCTTGTCCTCGAAGATTGGTCGGCGTCCCAAAACATCGTCTAGTAGATAATAAATAAAATAATTATCAAAATTTATAATTTTTAGGAAAATCTCTTTATATCATCCTTACACATCTACTCCATGCTTCAATTAATTTAAATTTTGCCAAATTTGCCATCTAATAATATTTTTTATATAGTTATTGTATCATTTATCTTCTCACATTCTTCAAATTATAAAATTCATAAATTATTTATGAAAAGTCAATTCTGTGGGCGGTCAAAAAATTAAACATTATTTTAAATTTACATCAGATGTTACACGTTTTCATCCTTTTAATAGTGGACATAATGTTGTATAAAAAGGATGAAAATGTGTAACTTTTGATATAAATTTAAAATAATGTTTAATTTTTTGACAATTATGATAAATGTTACAATAATTATATAAAAAATATTATTAGATGGATTATATAATAATGAAATAAATATTTTGGCTTGAAAATGGACAAAATTGCCTGAAATTCTTGTTGTCAAGAAAATTAAAATGAATTAAAGTATGGAGTAGAGTAAGAGGTGTAAGGTTGAAATAAAGAAATTTTCCTCGAAATTATAAATTTTATTAATTATATACACCCTTGAAAATTTATGTTTTAATAAAAAAAAAATAATTATCAATAAAAGAGGTACCTTCCATTATAAAAACGCAAGATCAATCGTAACTCTTTCTCATTTATAATTTTTCAAAAAAATAATTGGTAAACAAAAAAAATTCTTTGGTAAGAGAACTTCAACCATCTTAAAGCCATCCCACACGAATAAACTAGTGATTTCAACTAGCACTTTTTTGCAGCTTGCTGCTGTATCTCATTTCCTCTATTATTATTTTTTCTCCCTTCTATTTCTAATTTCTTTATCCCTGTCTAGAGTAGAGCCCACTTAAATCTTGCTTTCTTATCTATTTGGTGGATGCGTTAAACAATGTGTTGTGTCAGTTGTCTTCAAGTTTGATTTTTAGTTTTCTGTGTAAATATCAGTTCTCAAAGGCAATATTATGGATGTATAAAACATCTTAGCACTCCTTCCACTTATCATCAATCCGAATTCAACCTAGACTGATATGTACTATTTTTTTTTTTTTTTATTCCTTACGGGTGAGTACATTTTATATCTGTTATAAATTTTGTCTGATATAACAACTTGTAATTTTTTCAAATCAACTTAGAAAATACAAATCAGATAAGACAATAAGAAAAGGCAAACAATTTATAGTCGGTGGTTCTTTTTATCAAATTATTAATATCCAGCTGAAACTTTGTTAATAGTTTCATCTCATTGTGATCAACAAATATTTTATTTATGAAAATTTTCAGAATTGGGACGTTTTCAATCTTGATGTCGGCAAACTTTGTCTATTTAATTAGGTACTAAAAACTCGTAAATATATCCATTTGTTTTCCATTTGAATCGAAAGATAGCTTGAGCAGAAAGTCGAGAAAAAAAATGGCCTTCAAATAGTGTGCCGTTTGGCGTGTCAAACTAATGAGGTATTATAGGCCAAATGGCCCAATATTTTTGTATGCCATCTTTTTTATTGATTTTATGATCAAATTATTTTATGATCCAAGTGGAAAGCAATTGGGTATTTACGAGTTTTTAGTTAAATAGACAAAGTTTGCTGACCTCCAGATTGAAAACACGCCAATTCTAATAATTTTTTTATATAAAATATTTGTAGGTTACAATGAGATGAAGCTATTGACAAAGTTTCAGGCGGATATTAATAATTTGATAAAAAGGGACCTGTACCATGGATTATTAAGGAAGAACCTTATTAGCTAGAACTTAAGGTCAGAAAGTTACTTCCAAAGAAAGCAAACCCTTCTTTAATAATTACATAATTTAGCCTGTTACCTAGTCTAGTATACTTTTTTGAATTATTTTTTTTAACACTTTGATATGTTTTATAGTCATCCTTTTCATTATCTGCACTGATTTGTTAGTTAGTTGTTTCTGTCTTTAATTATTTACTTATAGATTATTATTGTAATACATACTTAATTAATAATAAAGAAAGTAGTACAAATGAAATAATAAACTACAATGTGCCAATTACTTTTTATTTGCTGGATCCCCTACTTATAATAAATATAATTCTTTTAAGGAAACTTCTGCTGTGATAACAGCACGTTTAGAGGAAACGGAAGAAACTGAAGCAAAGATAACTATTGCCCGTGAAGGTTACAGATTGGTTGCCGAAAGAGGTTCTGTTTTATATTTTGTTGTCGCTGTATTAGCTGAAATTGATCCAATGTACCAATATTCACTAAAGTACTTTAAAATGGTAAATTCTCTTTTTTTTACTTTTTTTAAACTTTTATATTTTATTTTTATGTTTTACTTTCACACTACCAAAGGTATCCATCGATTACTTTTGCTTATGGATGCACACATTTAATTTCCTTGATACACTTATATTTACAAAATAGTTTATACACTTATAGTTATTGGTTTGACTCAAAGTTGGAAGAAATTTGAGAAATAGTGTACAAACGGTTTGGTATCAATTGTATAAAATTCTATTTATGCAATTAAAATCAATATACCTAATTGTTAATAATATAAATAATGGCTTTGAAATGTAGTAGGCAGTGAACATAAGGAAATTAAGGTTTTATAATTTTTTTAAGTGTATGCCTTTCAGTAGTTAACTTCATGTAACGGCCATAACACCGACTGCCATTAATTAAATTTGATGACATTTTTAGGAATTGTGATGTTTTATACCTTAATGTTTTATTTTAATTTGTAATAGATTTTAATTTTAATCAGTAGGGGAGGGAGGGTACCCTCTGTCTGCCTAATGGTGGACCTACCTCCATTTTATAAATTATACAACTGTTCATTTAATTGTACTACCCGTTGCTCAAATTGTATAACTGTAATTTATATTTATTCTGTAGTTCAGATTGTATTATTTTTTATCAATATGAAATAAATTGAACGAAACCACAGTTTGGACAATTTTTTAACTTATTTAAAAATATATATTATATATTTTGCCAATTTATATTATTATTATTGCTAATTTGTAACCATAATAAGGAAGAAATAATTCTGGGAATTAGAAGTGTGGTGTCTTCGTAACGGCCTATCTCACTTTGTATATGTAAAATAAAATATGACATGTTCACTAAAAAATTGTTTATATAGTAGAGATATGTTATTAATCACTATTAATGTATGAATTTTACTTATTTACTAAATTAATAATTTTGATATTAGATATTATTGCTGTGGAAACCCTGGCATACATTTACGGCACCCAATTTGAGAACCCCTGCTCTTCACTCTTATGTTTAAAGATGTTTAAATTTTTTTTAAAGATTTTTAAAGTTATTTGTTTGTTAATTATATATTATACATATTGCACTTAATTAAACTTGTCAGTTTAGAAATATTAAATCTCCCATAATAATACTAATATCATCTTAGTTTAGTTTCAAGGACTTAATACCTCCAAATAAAGTGGTGTAGAGAAAGATAGAGGAAGCATCAATAGTATAATATTATGATTTCTTTTTTCTCCATATTCATGTATTATTTATTCAAATATATATTTTTCAGATTTTTAATAATATTATTGAAACAACACCTCCATCTCCTACCCTAGAAGAAAGATTGAATTCATTAATGAACGAAATTACAGTAGCTATTTACAATAATGTTTCCCGCGGTTTATTTGAAAAAGATAAATTGGTTTATAGTTTTATGCTATGTGCTTGTATTCTTTTGAAGGCTCAAGTCATTAAGGAATCTCATTGGTACTTTTTATTAAGAGGTCCTGTTGGAACCACTAAGGTATAAAGTTTTTCAAAAATAAAATTTTCATTTTATTTTAGTATTCATTATCAATACCAATATATTTGTTTATTTTAGTTTACAAAACCTAAACCTGATTTACCTAGCCTGACAGATATGAACTGGCGATGTTGTTTATTCCTAGAAGAGTTGGACCCAGCTTTCAATGACTTCAGTTTGTGTGTCTCTGAAATAGTACATGTTGAAATAGGCAACTTTTCTCTGGTGAATTTAATTCCACTACGTAATAATATTGCTTTCTTTTTAATACTTTTAAATTTTATCTTGATAAATCTGATGGTTTTAGGATATCTCTCATGGTGGACCAGGTAGTAAACACTCTAAAATAGATTGGAATGATAAATTGGATTTGTTTAACAAACTGCTAGTTTTGAAAGCTTTAAAGGAAGAAAAGGTATTATATTTATATTTATAATTGTAACGTTTAACTACGAGAACAAATAATCAAAAGAAAGATGTGTTTAACAACTAATTATACAAATAACTGTCTTAATATTGCATAATGACAACCAATAAGCATATCAATTTTTGCAGTTTTACATAAATCAAAATCATGTTTACTACTGCAGATATCTGATAAAATTTATTTCAATAAGTCAATATTCTGCATCCAAGTACCTCCAATCCGGCCTGCAAAAGTTTCTTTGATTGCATGGTAAAATTCTAAAAACTATGAAATTTAGCAAATTACTCTCACAAGAGGTTACACAACATTTGTTGCATTTTTTTTTTCTTAGAAAGCTTATTTCTTAACTGAAGTGTCATTTATAGGACAATAATTTTTCTTTTTATTGAAAACCTTGGTCTGCGGGACTTTGGTTGAGGTCTTAATGCATCCCGTAGGAATTAGTGGAGGGCTTGATGTGTGATGCATTGAAAGTTTGGAGACCTTTGTGCTACATCACAACTTTTCTAGAATATTCAAATGTTGCTATCAAAGTATTTCCATTAAGTTTCTCTCTTTTCAATTATGTATTTATATACAATAAATTATTTGTCAACTACACATCTAAAAAGATAGCTCAATGAGTAATGCATTGAGCTCCTATTCTCCTGAGTCCGGTTGTGACTGATAATTATTTATGTAATTATATTTTATTGTGTCCGACCGGAATTGAAACTAGAGACATTTGATCTGGGGGACACAGCCTTTATAAAATGAGCATCTTTAATTGGAAAAAACCTCATACTTGCATAACCATTGGCCTTGAAACTGTACTCCCTCTCTTTATTTTTTTTTTAATAATTAAAATATTTATTATATATGGCAGAGGTAGTGAACCTGCATCCTCGAGGCTGCAGGAAATTTTAAAGGAAGGAAAAACAGGTAATTTTTAGGTTTTGGATTTATTAATTTAGATGATCATTCAAAAGATAGCATAGTAAACTAGACAACATTTTCTTAAAATTGAAGTGTAATTTGTTTTTGTTTAAAACATTTAAAAAAGGCTTTCTAGAGGCTAAACTAATGTGAGTTCTTTTTGTTCTTGGATAAAGTAATAGTAATATTTCATCAGTTATAGGCCTTATTGATGACATTTTTTTCAATAGAAATTTAAAAATATATTAGAGGTTATGTATTTTTATGATTTATACTACAGGGTTTATGAAACTTATTCTGAATTCCAATTAGTTTTAATAAAATAGTTATTTAATTTTGTAATTTATTTTTCATTAGAAAATCATTGATATGATGTATCTTTTCCCTTTAGGTTATTTTTGCTGTAACAGAGTACGTAAAAGTGATGCTTGGACAGGCCTTTGTTGAGAGTCCCTTGATTAGTCTTCATATTTTGTAAGTATTCTTTGAAGTATGTTGTAATTGGATGTATGACATGACGTAAATAATTAATAAATTGATAGCAATGAAAAAGTTTGTCAAGACTGTAAATTGAAGACATATTGCAATTAAATTGGAACTTTAGGCATAGTAAATTGTTTATTTCTGTAGTATTGAAGTTTATTAAAAAGAACTAATTTTTAAATAATAATATTCATATATTATCTTTTGAATTATCATAAACATGATTTCTATGTATTTGTTGCGATGGTAAGCACTTTCCTCAGGTAAGCATTGATGAAATCATTAAATCACTTTTCCTGTATCTTCCGGACCAAAGATGGTGGATAAGTTATACAATTCTGCTACTCATACTTTTTTAATAATTGTAGCGTTAATTATAACTTGTTTCTAACAGGTACGCTGACACCAGCAACATCACCCCTCTAGTATTTGTTTTAAGTACTGGCTCTGATCCTGTTAGTGCTTTCTTGAGGTTCGCAACTGAAACTGGTAATAAGGAGAGGATCAATTCTATATCTTTGGGTCAGGGGCAAGGACCAATAGCACACAAAATGATAGAAAGGGGAAAACGTCGTGGTGAATGGATATTTCTGCAGGTAATTCGGTTCTATAAATCTGCTAATCTAATTATATCAATGCAATGATATTGACTAATGCACAGTATTTCAGTTTAATTCTCAACTGATAGACTTTTTCTATATTTACTAAAAGAATAAAATAAGCTATTGTTAAACCTAATATTGAAAGATGCATTTATGATTTAAATATCAACAGTTATAATGTTACAGAATTGTCATTTGGCTTCTTCATGGATGCTTACCATGGAAAAAATTATTATAGAAATTCAAGACAACCCATCAGAAGTGAACAATGACTTTCGACTGTTCTTGAGCTCAATGCCTTCAAGATCTTTTCCAGTGTCAGTTTTACAAAATTCTGTAAAAGTGACTAATGAACCACCAAAAGGTATTAGAGCTAATTTGAAAAGAGCATTTACAGAAATTCAGGAAGACTTTTTTAATGACCATCGTAAGTAATTTTTTTGTAAACCAGGATTTTATTTCATTTGTCAAATGGTTTGATTTTTTTGCTTTCTTAGCTTGTTGCTTCTTATGTAGACATCAACAGTATATTCATTATTTTATGTTTTAGACTAGGTGAAAGTCATTTTGTGTTGATTTTATTCTCAATGTTCAGTTCAAATCAGTTATATAAAGTTTTTTTTCTTGATATTTTATATGAATAGTAATTTCTGTCTGCCAATTATGGGAAAGGTAACTGGTGGATGAAGAGCAGGTATGGAAATAAAAAAAAAAATCGAGTAAGTTAGAAAAGAAGAAGGCAAAGAGACAAACCTTTAGACTTTGCATGGGATTTAGGACACGAGTATAGAGACATAAGTGAACAATTAATAAATAACAAAATATAACAAACATATTTTCTGGTTAAGTATAGACAGCAGACATGTTACTAGATGCTGATGGCGATTGTGTTAGAGTGTTGCCTGTGCAGATGAAACTTATTTTGTGTCGGACCCATGGAATAAATCTCGAGCATTTCACTCTGGTTAGACTAGGTTTGGTTGTATCTCTAGAAGGAGCCTGCAGTTTAATAAGAGTTACGTACCAGGAGACCAAAAGTGTGTGGGAACTGACTGAGGTTCCTTGATAAGATATAGGATATGATTTTCTTTAAAGTTGAGAAAAGGGTCTTTTGTATGATGTAGACCTAAACAAATATTTAAAAATGTTATTTATTTTTGTTTTAATCACTGTTATTTTAGTCCAATAGTCAGTAGATTGGAACCATTAGCTAGATAACTTTAAAATGTTTACAGAAATAACTCTATTGTTTTCTCTTCATTTCATTTTTGTAACATCAAGCTGTAATTTAAGAAATAATCATAAGTTATAAAAAATAAAAACATATTTTATTGGTGACCTATGGCCTAAAACTTATTTAATAAAAACATTATCAAATGGCACCGAGCATAACAAATGTGACTAGGAAATTGTTTTTTATTTATATTTTTTTATAATGTTGCAAGTAGTAAACTAAAAATGAATTCCTCTTCACATTAAATCGGGTTTTAAGAAACAGGAGACAAGCACATCAAAATTATTTTTAAATACATTTTTAGCTCTAAAACGTGTATTAGTATTGGGTACTTTTTGTCTAGTGGGCCATCCTGAAACTTCACTTCTTATCTATCTTATCTAACGTCACGTCACATAACCTCCCTCTTCTTATTCCGCCAAACCTTTGAGTTATTGCATTGTTTAGTTTTCAGTTATTCCCTTATTACGTTCACTTATTAAATTGTTTACTTTTGACCTGTTTGTGTTTATTTTTCATTTTTTTTAGTTTGTGGCCCCTTTGTGTATATTTTTCATTTTTTTTTTCGTTTATTATGGATCTTCTTAGAATATGGGATTTACCGTCTTCAGAAGAACAGGAAATTCAATATTTTAAAAATGTTGGGGTACTAGCCGACATGAAATTGTGTGAACGAGGTCATCGAATGAAGTTAACCAGGAAGGCCAAATGGAGATGCTTTCGTAGGACTTGTGACACAAAACTTTCAATAAGGAAAGGAACATGGTTGGAGGGCTCGAGGATTTCGTTTTTAACACCTTTAAAATTGATTTATGGGTGGTCCTATAGCTTGACAACGATGAAGTGGGGCAAAGAGCAGCTGAAACTAGCCTACGGAGCTATGGTAATGTGGAACAAATGTCTAAGAGAGGTTTGTGCCCATGACATGTTATACAGGCCAAGAAAAAAATTGGAGGACCTGGCAAAGTGGTTGAAGTAGACGAAAGTCTTTTTTTCTAAACGAAAAAATCATGTGGGGAGAGTTTTATCTCAGCAATGGATGTTTGGTGGAGTTTGTCGAGAAACAGATGAATGTTTTATCTTTTTATAAAACAGATTTTATGTTTTATATTTTTTGTTTTCTATGTAAATATGTTCTTTTAAATGTGTTTTTTTATTATTTCATTTTGATGTTTTATATGTACATATCTTCTTAAAGTGTTTTTTTATTATTTCATTAATATATGTGTCGTCAAATAAAAGTTTTTTTTTTTTATATATTTGCTTCATACACTACGTTACCTGGAATGCCCAGAAGGGGGTTTCATTGGCGAAAGTTACGCTATCAAAATTTTCAGGGGGGCACATTTTGACTGGGTTTTGAATATTTGAGGGGTGCACATTTCAACGGGGCTATGCAATTTTGTAATGAAAAGTTTCAAAACAGAGAATTAGGAGCAAAACATGGGACAGACCACAGCAAGTGTAATTGTATATGATTTATGATTTATCTAACTCTACTTTCGGTGAGGGAGGATGGCTCATGTCCCATTGAACTTGGGGAATAATAGGCACCTCTGTACCTTACTTAGTAGCGAAAGTAAAAACTGTTCATGTAACCAAAATTTTTACTTTTTCTTTTATTTCTGGTATAAGCTAAATATTTATTTCTTATTAATTTTAGCTCTGGGACCAAAATGGAGAAAAATGATATTTGGAATCTGTTTCTTTCATGCCGTCATTCTTGAAAGAAAAAAGTTTGGACCTTTAGGATGGAATATAATGTACGAATTCAGCGATAGTGATCGTGAATGTGCTTTATTAAATCTCAATTTATTTAGTCCAAAAGAAACCAATGGTCGTGTACCATGGGATGCATTACAATACATTACAGGTATTATTTTATTATATTATGTAATGGAATCAAATTCTAAAAGAAAACACCAGAATAAGTTTGTTTAAATTTGAAATCACAAAAATTATGAGAAAAGATCTGTTGAAAATTCTGTTTTATTCTGTTTTCCTTACATACAAAACTATTGTATTAAACCTGTTTCACTTTTCAGGTGAAATAACATATGGAGGAAGGGTTACTGATTTTTGGGATCAGAGAACTCTAAAGACCATCCTTAAAACATTTTTCTCTCCTATCATTTTTGAACACAGTAAGTGAAAACATTCTTTATTGATATGCACAGTTAAAAATAATTTAATCAAATTTGGGAAATGTGCTAAACTCATTGATTATGATAAAAATTGCCTTGCCTGACTGGATAGAGCAAGGTTGATGATCCTAATAGGTCATTTTAAAGGTAAATATTCAGTACAAACCTATATATTTTATATTTACACAGAGAACATTTGTAAGGCATACCTTCTCACCTTGATTAATTTATCTATTAACAAGTGTATAGGACTGACTAATGTGAAAGTGTTATTCTGTGTCGTCTAAGGTTCAACAGATCGATGAAATCATTTGCAGTTGTTAGGGTTCACCTTAGTTGTTGAGAAACGTTTTGTGTCTTGGCCCTCATCTAGATCTGCTGCTTAGATATCATGAAGACAAGAGGTCTACCAGGGTGACTCTTTTTACATTGGTGCTGAGCATAACGGAGCAGCAGACTTAACAATATTCCATCTCTCAAGAAAGAATTATAACAGAATATCTGTTGCCCCACATCTAAAGAACTTTAATAGCAATACCTCCAAGTGGATATTCTTAATACTTCTTACTCACATAGTGTCAAAGACTAGTTTGATTCTAGTCTATAATCTGCTTACTTTCTAAATGCTAATAAAGAGATTCTTACTTAAGAAAATGATACGAAAAACTCTATATCTAAATCAGTAACATAATTTTACATTGAATAGCACTTGAAAAATAATTTTCATGGTTTTATGAAAAAAAAAAAGAATAAATAATTATAAATACTGAATATTATTAAAAAATCTAAGTGATGAATTAGATTACATCTAAATTAACATAAAGTTTAAAAACCATTTAACAGTCCACTTATTTTTCTGTTTTTGACCTAAGTCAAGCCTTGGTTCTGGAAATTTGTAAATTCACAGCTGTAGCTTACTATTTGTTATATTACTGTATTTTCATTTTAGATTATAAATATTCAGAATCGGGTACTTACTATTGTCCAGAAAGTGAAACAATATTTATTTTGCTAAATTATCAAGATTTTATTGAAAATTTACCATTGATCGAGGAGCCCGAAATATTTGGAATGCATGAGAATGCGAATATAGCATTTCAGGTCAGTATTCTAATTTTAAAATCTGTTAACTATTATTAGTAAGTAATCATTCTTTTGAAGCGTAAGGTACTGCCCTCATAACTATAACGATCCATGTTAAGGTCTGACGGAGGCAGAAAATATATTTTCTGTTATAATTCTATAACTATTATTAGTACTAGTAGCTTTGGATAGACCCTAGGGCTGGGGCTCATCTATGGAGTGATATTTAAATAGCTTATTATAAAAAGCTGGCAATTAAGTGTTCATGCTAATATTTCATGGGTTGTTAGTTTTTCATATCAGGTTTTAAGGATGGTTCATAAAACCATCTCTTATGGGTGTTCTTCATCTCTAAGGTTATCAATTATTGAATCTAGTTCAATGCTCTCATCATCTGTATACAGATTTTCATCTATTGAGGAGTGACTATTATAATGACCTTATCCTATTAAAAAAAATTCAATAATTAAACTATGGTTAAGTGAAGAAATATCTATTGTTGCGAGATCTTAATAACAATTTTTGAGTAATTTTCTTTTTCTATATCCCCTGTCTAAAGCTAACAGTAACCCCTATCTAATAAACAGGTTTCAAAAGAATTGTTTACTCCAGTGCCGCTACATTCAACATCGTTCCGTAATTAGAGGTTTCTCTTAAAAAGATAGCTCCTTATTAAAACCTTTCATTACATATAAGATATTTCTTCTCTTATGTATATGTGTCATTTTTTTTTTTATTGTTTTTGTTTCATTTATTATTTAATTTATTTTTTTAGACCAAGGAAACAAGCCATATTCTAACTACTGTCATGCAAGTACAAATCAAACAGTCCGCTGGTGTTGAAGGACAATCAAGTGATGATATTGTTTTTGAACTCGCAGATAATATTATAAATAGAATCATGACAAAAATAAGTACTGATAAGATGTTTCCCAATCACACTGTGGTAAATTTATTTAATTTTTTTTATTATTTTTTTAACCAAATATTTCTGTTTTTAAAGTTACTTCTACTTTTTTTGAAATGTTTCAGCTCGATAGAAAAGGGAGGGTACCATCTTTAACTACTGTATTGATACAGGAAGTTGATCGTTTTAATAAAATGTTAAGAGCAATGCATTCTTCTATCATTGATTTAAAAAAAGCAATTAAGGGTTTTGTTGTCATGTCTGATTCTTTGGAAGAAGTATATACTGCATTTATGAGCAATATGGTTTGTAATTTTTCTTCTGTATTTGTAGTTTTTGTAAAAGTATTTCAAGTGGAGACGTGTGATTAGTACAAGACTGTGGCCCATCACGTCATCATATCTTTAAATACAAGCAATTGATTTAAAGTCATGATAAAAATATAATATTACATATAATAATTTTGTTTTAGGTACCGAAATTGTGGGGAAAAAGTTCTTATCCTTCCTTAAAAACTCTTGGTAGTTGGATAAGAGATCTGGAATTAAGAATCGATTTTATACAGGTATATAAACTATCCTGGAGAACCTTTATTCTGAAAAATAGTTCTAGCTAGTATCATGAGGAGAAATCATACTACACTGAAAAGTAAACAACTCAACAAACGATTTGGACTGTTGTCGAGGCTACTTGACAAATGCTCCAAATTATCCTTAACTAACTTTCTATCTACAAATTAATTATGGAATAAAACAATGGGGTACTTTACAGATGCTCCAAATTATCCTTAACTTACAAACTTACTATCTACAAATTAATTATGGGATAAAACAATGGGGTACTGCGAAAAAGTCTAATATCCACAAAATTCAAACTTTTCAATCAAAAGTTACGTAAAAAATTGAATACGAACCTTTCTGTGTGACAGATGACTCGTTACACGAGGACTTGAATATGGGTTCATGTTGATTGACTTCTACATGAAGCCATTAGCCCAAACACTTAATTCCATAATAAATCTGTACATCCCACCTCGGTTAGTTTTAAGGTAGTAGCCAAGTGAGTTTGCAACTTAACTCCTATCGGAGGTATACAGATTTACTCATTGCAAAAACACTTTGCAATTCACCAACCATGACAGATTAATTACTTACATTAATAAATACAATTTTTATTTCCCGAGGCCATCTTCTTTTCATATGCCTCGGAGGGTTATCAGGAATAGAAGGGAAGCAAGGTTGGAAACAAGAGGGTTCGGATGGTTCAGGAGTTTATTATGGAAGGATAGGTATCTGAGCTAAATCGGAAACATATGGTACATTAAGGTCGTTATGGATGATTTTATTTGTGACAAAGTAGGGAAGAAGAGGAGCTGCACCGCCTGGAAGGCCGCCGGACAGAGTATCAGAAGACCGTGACCAAACCTAGAAGAAATGTAGTCGAAATATAGACCCAGTCTATAAATATTGTTTTTCTAGCAGCAGTGTGTTGTTACGCGGAAACGCTTAACATCTCTCTGCTGCTAAAACCCGTATACCAGGGACCCCCTAAAACCCGGCATGGCAGGGATGTAAATAAATAAATAAAAAATGTGACAAAGTAGGCAGCATTGAGCATTTTACGAAGGATTTTGGATTGTAGGGATAAATACAATTTAAAAAATTTATTACCACATCAATATATTATTTATTGTTCATTATATTTAATGATGTGCGAAAGCGCTAGTAATGTGTTGAATACATTTAAGAAGAGAGCCAGATTAAATAACAATAGGTGGTTTTAATTAAAATTAATTATCTCTAATCAGAGTGGTGATTCTACAAAGTTCATCAGATAATCATCTTTTCTGGCAAGAAAATTAAATTTAGAAATGATAAGTTATTTAGATAATTTCACAATTTTCTTCTTTTTTTTTAAGATCTACATATACTTTAATTTTAGGAAATTTAAAAAGAAAACAGTAAAATGATGGTTTTCTAACAAGTTAGAAAATGAAAATTAGAACGTATGTACAGTAACTCTATGGTTGTATGTTGGAACTTTCAAAATTGGTTGTCAAAATCACACACAAACTGTGTTTTAAGAACATATTTTATTAATTTTAATCAATAATTTATCTTCTTCAAATAAAGTTTCCTACATCAAAGGCTTATTTCCTGTAATAAAAATTAATGAAAAACTGAAAATGGGACAGCCATACAGGTTTAAATTTCCAGGTTAGACAAAATTTGTTCCTATGAAAAACATCTTAAAACTTTTGTGAAAACCAGTCCATCCTATCAAAAGAAGATTTATATTTGATTATTGAGAAAGTCCAAAACCATTGCCTGAGTAAAGACACAGAGCTTGTCTTGAACAACTCATTCATTGCCATATATTGGTATTTGAGTTATTTTGGTGCTATCACACCTCCTATTAAACATGAAGACACTGATGGGAAAGGGGGTCAAAGAATTTACTTAGACAAAAAATCCGTCACCTTCAAGCCACGAGAGAGCTGCCCACTGTGCAAAACAAGTAAGAATACAATTTTCCATCTCTTAGCTATGGCCCTATCATCAATGGCATTAGAAGAAAGGTTTCAGGAAGCATAGAGCTATCTATAAATTGTGTTGAAGTCACCTTAAGATTAGAAAGCATAGAAAATTCCAATAAACTGTATCAGTGATCCTGTCTGTTTTAAATTAAGGAACTTATTCTTAGGCTGAGAAGGAATGACTGAAAAGAAAGTTATAAAAATGGGAAAAAATTTTATTTATTGTATTATTCATTGCTGAAAATGTGTCTATACATACACACATATATATTTTATGTTTATTATCAGTGAGAATGTATTTCTAAAGCAAGTTTAAAATGTTAATTTAAGAAGTTTAAATAGTTATTTTAGTTAACTCATTGCTATAAAGATTTGTACTTTTGAGCAATAAAATTTATCATTATTTTATCTTAAAACTTCAGCTTTTTAAAAACTAAAATGTCTAATGCAAAACATTACTGTTTATGGATTAAAAAAAAAAAAATATGAACTGAAAAACAATAATTTGAAGTTTCATATTGAGAACACAATACTCACATTTAGTGTTTAAATGGCCCATGTATCATATGATCTTTAATTTTTTAACTTGGACCTTTAAAAAAATATATATATATATATATATAAGTTAAGCGTGGTCGGACTTCAAAAATAAAAAAAAAAGAAGGAAAGGGATAGAGATGCAACACTCTCGGCTTCTGAATAAACACTGCTTTATTCGATCAGTAATTCTCCTTATATACATTTAGCATGTTTGTTTACATTGCCAGATGGTATTAAGGCTGATATCGCCAGTCTCTGGTCTTTATCTCCCCCCCACCAGTTTACGAACAGGCTTTTCGGAAACTTAAATAATCCTAGATCGGAGCCAACGATGACCAGCCTTAACACTTTACAATTGTTCTTACAGTATACCCTTAAAAGATACTAAAACTCACTTCCACTCAGCTGGAATGAAAAACAATAAAAAAAAACACAGAAACTAAACACAACACTTGATTCCAAGAACAGAACTCTTAATAACCTACACAAAAAAAAAAATACAATTTCCTCTACAGTATTGCTATAATTCTATTTACATGAAATAATAAAAAAAAATTACACTATTTTTATGTTTTGACAGGCAAAAAAAAACATATTTTTTTATATACAGCGGTGAGGATACTACGAATCCGTTGGTCTATGGTCCGGTTCTATCATTGGGAGCTTTAATTCTTCGATGTGAACGGTTCTCCTCTTTCTGGGCTCATTAACGCTTTCAATAGTTAGCAGATTATGCTCCTTAATAGCAACCACTCTGAATGGACCCTCGTACCGTAGCAATTGTTTCCCTCTGTTGGTTCCCAATCTTCGGCAAACTATTGTTCCGATCTTTAGTTCCCCCATTTGGTCGCGTACCTACACATTCTGCCTCTCCACCCGCTTCTTCTTTTCCCGCTTAATTCTCGCCGTTACCTTTCCCCATGTTTTCTCTACCTCTACCCTATTGCTCTGAATTTGCTCTACTAACGGTTCGGTAATCGTAGTTTCCCCATAATGCCGCCTTGGCCTGCGCATCCCAAATAGAACTTCTATGGGTGAAAATCCCGTTACGGAGTGGATCGAGTGGTTATAGGCTGTTACCGCCTTCCTCATTGCCACATCCGGCTCCAACCCTTTTTCCCCCTGATATACACGGATGTGGTCGCTTAGTGTGCTGTGCAACCGTTCGATACCGCCTCTACCTTTAGGATGTCCCGGGGTGTTATAATGCCACGCAATCTCCAATCGCTTCACCTCCTCCCTAATCGCGGCATTGTCGAACTCCCTACCACCGTCCGATGTAATCCTCTCGGCGACCCCATAGAACTGCACCCAGGTTTGTAGGGCTTCCGCAACTGCATTGGCTGACTTATCCATCACTTGATGTGCCATCGCCACTTTGCTGAATATGTCGATTACCGTGACCCACTTGAACCCTTTCCAGGTGAATGTATCAATCTGGAGGTCCTGTAGCGGCATATTCCCTGTAGGTGTCTCCTCCTGAACTCCTCTGGGGGGGGGGTGTCGATTGTATTTTGTGCGCATGCATATCTCACATTTCCCAATGATTTCCTGGATGGATCTCTTCATGCCCCACCAGAAATACTTTCGACGTAATGCCTGCAACGTCTCGTTCACGCCTCGGTGGTTGGTTTTCCCCTGGTGATATGCCAATGTGACTGCTTGCTGCTGCTCTTCGTCTTGTATCGTCTCTACCGCATACTTGCACCAGATGAATGTCCTGTCCACACCTATTCGCTCGAACCTCCACATTCGCTATAGATAGTATAGATAGTGCGTTTTACCCGCTTCCGAGGCGTCCCTCAGTGCCGTACAGATTTGCTCTTCGCTTACCCCGGGTTGCGACCAAATGACACTGATCCTACCCCTCCCATATCTTCTGAAATCGATTTTCATTATTCCGGTTGTTCGTGTCTTCCAAATCACCTGACGGTGTTTGTCGTTCACGATCTCATCTATTTCGTCCATCTCCGCTGCCCTTTCCTCCGCTGAGCTCTCCTCTTCTGGGGACTCTCTCCTGTCCTCTATACCTGCGGTATCATTTGCCCCTTCGCCATCGGGAGTCCATTCACTCAAGAATTGACGCACGTCCCGCGATGGTCCTCCCCTGTCCTCTTCAACCGCGTTGATCATGATGGCCCTAGAGAGCCAGTCTGCCACCACGTTTTCCTTTCCCGGCTTATACACCACCTCTATGTTGTATTGGCTAAGGACCTCCTTCCATCTCCTGACCCTAGCTGAGGTTTCCTTGAGTTTTCCTACCCACTGAAGGGGTTTGTGGTTGGTATGGACTCGAAACTTTCTACCGAATACGTATGGCCTGAAATGGTCGATAGCCCACACTATCGCGAGTAGCTCCCTCTCCAAAGCGCTGTACCTTGATTCCGCACCCGTAAGCCGACGGCTCGCGTATGCTATCGGACGTTCCCCCTCACTGCTTCCCTGAGACAAAACGGCCCCTAACGCATATTCGCTCGCGTCGGTGGTTATGTTGAATTGCTTTTCAAAATCCGGGAACGCCAATACAGGCTCTGCCTGCAACCTACTCATGCATTTCCGGATATTGTTCTCCATTTCCGGTGTCACCGCAATCTTCGCGCCTTTCTTCAGCAAATTGTTGATAGGCACCAAATACTCTGCCATCTCAGGCACGAATCTCCGGTAATAGTTAAGCGTCCCGAGAAGCCTCCGGATCCCTTTTACGTCCCGTGGTACCGCCATCCGTGTGATTGCCTCCACCTTTGCTGCATCCGGTCTGACCCCCTCGCTAGAGATAGTGTGGCCTAAAAAATTAATTCACGTTTGCCCCAGCAGGGACTTCTCGCTCGAAAATTTCAGTCCGAATTGCCGCAGCCTTTCGAAAACTGATCTCAGATGCCCCACGTGTTCGGCTTCCGTTTTACTGAAGATCAGCAGGTCGTCCATGTACACTTGGCTTTCCGCGTCATAAATACCCCTCAAAAACTCGTCCATCAGACGTTGAAACGTTATGGGCGCGTTCTTCAGACCAAACGGCATTCTGGTGAACTCATAATGCCCCCTTTCAAACGTAAACGCCGTTTTGTATTGATCTTCTGGGTGCATCCGTATTTGGTGATATCCCGCTTTGAGGTCCAATGTGCTAAATACTACTGCCCCACTTAACCTATCGAGTATATCTTCGAATCTGAGGATCGGGTACTTCTCATCCAGAGTATTGTCATTCAATTTCCGATAGTCTATTACTACCCTATATCTTTCCTTGTTATCCCCCGGCACTGCCTTCTTTTTCACCGCCCACAGGGGACTATTAAATGGTGAGGTACTATCGACGATGATCCCTTGCTCCTTTAGGCTGTCTAATTCCTCCCGAATATGCTGCCTCAGCGCCTGCGGGTATCTCCTTTCCTTCACGTAGGTTACCCTATCTTGCTTCAGTGGGATTTCATGCACCGTCCTCCCCGTTACCTCCAATACCTTGCCTTCCCTGAAGAAAATATCTTTGAACTCCGTTTGTAGTGACTTCCTCCAGTCCTCTACCCTGTTCACCGCTCCTATCCGTACCCTTCTTTCTCTCGCGACCCCTACACATTCAAACTTCCTCTTTCCCAGCCCAATACTCCAGGCTCCCTTATGGTTTCTGATGCTCGCCCCCACCTGCCCTAACAGATCGCACCCTACTATGACTTGGTATTCCCGTGTCATGTTCTCAACCACATGCACCCTTAGCTCACCCTCTTTCCCTGCCCATCGGTCAAGCCTAATTATCGCCTCCCCTTCTACGCTACAGGGCCCGCCCAGAGTGATCAGCTGGCAGTCGCATTTCTGTATCCGGAGTACCCTCTCGCTCCCGCACACTTTTCCTAACGCCCCTCTGGTCATGATAGTACTCGAGCTACCCGTGTCCACAAGACACTTTACTCCCCCATCTACTTCAATAATTGGCAACCAGCATGGCTTACCTCGGACACTGTTGCATGTTGCTGTGCGGTCGCCTCTCTGCTGACACACTCCTCAGATGTCGCCCCGCTTCCTCCTTACTGCCGCCGCTCGTTGCTGCTCGCTCCGTTGGCTGCACCTGCCTCCTTCGCCTCCGCTGCTGCCTGGTTCATCAGTCTCCATTCCTGAAGTTCCTGACTCCTCGGTTGCCTCCTCCGAAGATCCGTCCCTCTGCTGTACCCTAGCTCGCCTTTTCATTTTCTGCACATTCACCTCCATTGGTTCGTCCTGAGGTCTCTCCCTCCTGCGAAATATGTATGGGCACTGTCTGGCTATGTGCCCTTCGGTCCCGCACTCGAAGCATCTAGTGCGCGGACACTGCGCTACTAAATGTCCCGGCTTCCCACACCCGTGACATTTTCTCTCTTCCCTCCGGGGACCATTCCTCGACCTCAACGACTGTCCGGATCTTCTTTCCCCCATCATGGCCTTTTCTCCACTCTGTTGCCTTGTGTCCCTCTTCCTCCAACCTGTCGGGGCTGTCCGTGGTCGTCTATCCGTCACTCGGATCCATCCCGGTTCCTCCACGTCCATCCGTGTCTCTTCCTCTCTTGCACTTAGGTCGATCATCTCCTGGGCGCATTCGAGGAACGATCGCTCTCGGGGCAGTCCGTCCCTCTTCCCCGTTTCCTTAGCCAGCTGGACTTTCAATATTGTCGACAGGAACTCCATCCTGGCTTCGACCTCTCCCACGCTCATCGTTTCACGCATCTTCTCGGTTATGCGATTGTACTTCGCCACGAGTACCCCCGCATACTGTCCCCTTGTCTGTCGTTGGGACCGCCGCTCCCTAAACATTTGGAAGATATCCTCTTCCGGCGTCCATCTACCTCCTCCGAAAGCCTTCTTCAACCGCTCCTTAATCACCGGCCATGGAGTCTCCTCGTCCGCTTGAATCTGGTTCAGGACGTTCCTCCTTACTCGGCACACAAGAGCTGCTTATAGTGCTTCTGCGTCCCCTAGGTTCACCAGGTCCTCCGCCACCTTTACCTCGATTTTTGACATGAGGCGATCTCCGCCTTTCAAGAAATGGTTGAGCTCACCTACCTCGCCTCCGAAGCGTTCCAGGTCCGCAATGGCCCTCCGTAAGTCCTGCGTAGTTGTTGCTCTTATTTTCATCCATTCCAAGGCGTTGGCGTGCACTTCTGCTAACGTGTCCCTTGGTAAGGGAGGGATCTCCTGGATCTGAGGGATCTGTGCTACCTGAGGAATTTGAGGTATCTGAGGTACCTGAGGCGTGATCTGGGGTACCTGGTTGATCTGAGGAATTTCCTGAGGTTGAGGAATTTCCGGTGCGCTTAATACTCCCGGTCTAATTAAGCCCTCGGTCGGCATCTCTCCTTTTCCTTATGGCCAAACACACCAACAAAAAAAAATATACTTAGCAAAAAAAAAATTACTTCCCTGACGTTTTCCCGGGTTTCGGCACCAGTTAAGCGTCGTCGGACTTCAAAAATAAAAAAAAAGAAGGAAAGGGATAGAGATGCAACACTCTCGGCTTCTGAATAAACACTGCTTTATTCGATCATTAATTCTCCTTATATACATTTAGCATGTTTGTTTACATTGCCAGATGGTATTAAGGCTGATGTCGCCAGTCTCCGGTCTTTATCTTCTATATATATATATATATATATATATATATATAATATATATATATATATATATATATATATATATATATATATATATATATATACACATAATATTTAGATAAAAATTATAAACAAGATGAATAAACTTATTGAAACTATATAGAAATATTAAGAACAATAAGCTATATAAAAACAGAGTAAACTTAAGTCAGAAGATCCTAAACTGAAGTAAATAAATGGTAACAATTGTATATTATTGTAGATCTACAACAATTGTTACTATTTATTTACTTCAGTTTAGGACCTTGTTACTTAGTTTACTCTGTTTATATAGTTTAATGTTTTTAATATTTCAATGTACTTACTGTTTATAATTTCAATAACTTTATTCACCTCGTATGTAATTTTCATGTATCTTGTTCGTTCTAGCCCTGAAGAAGATATGCAAAGTCGGGTCAAAACGTTGGCTTTAAATAAAATAGTTTTTCCACTATTTTAGTCTTTTTATGACTGCCACCCCTGACCATCTCCTCTAAAATATATAACGGTCAACCATCAAGTATTCAATATACTTAGTCCTGTCATAAATATTTTTACAAAGATATATATATATATAGATTTCAACAGAAAAATTATTTTTTTCAAAAACTTTATTAGAAATTAAAATTTATATCTATTGAGAGTAAAACAAAAAATAAATTACTCAAAATGTCCCCCTTTTGCCTTGACACAGGTATTTAATCTCAGTGGTCAGTCATCAATAGCAGCACACAGCACTTCTTGAGAAAAGGGCTCAACTGCTCGGACCAGAGATTGTTTGAGGCTTTCCAAGTTAAGGTGTGCTCTGTGGCATACCATCCTCTCCAGTTTGGCCCCAAAGCCGATAATCTAGTGGAATGAGATCCGGGCTTCCTGAGGGCCAATCTGAGGCAGAGATGAACTCTGGAATGTTCTTTTGCACCCACTGCTGAGTTGACCTGGCCTTGTGAGCTGAAGAGTGTCATTTAGAGGCTTGACAACAGGTTTTAAAATGTCATTCTGATATTTGTTAGCAGCTGTTTTAAATTATTTTTCACAAAAATGGAGCTTTGTGGTGCCATCAAAGCAAACTCCCCACCAAAGCATCACTGACGAAGAGTGGAAGAGTCATTCCACTCTTCCAATGACTTCCTGGGCTTCTTTAGAGCTGTGTGTGTATACACGATTATTTTGGCAATTAAATTTTTCTTCAATTGTAAAAATGTTCTCTTTGCATCTATCCACTATAATTTTTTTTAAATTGTTCTGTCATTCTTCAAAATGCACCCTTCCTAAGGTCACTTTTTATTATGCAAGACATTGATATGACAAAGATTCCCATTTCCTGAGATATGATTTGTTGTTTTCGAATGGGATTTCTTCTGATTCGAGCAACCACTGCTCTCACTGCATTTGCCGTTCTCACATTGCGGGTACAGCGCAGTCGAGGTCTGTCACATGCAGATAGGGTCTCTTTATAGTGCGGTACACAAACATATGGCTGATACCTAAAGGTTTCAAAATGTTGAAAATCTCTGACCTACATTTTCCAACTTTATGTAAGGCGATCACAGCTATTCAGTTTTCTATATCACTCCACTCCATGTTAATTGAGCGAAAGAAAAATACAAACTAATTGGAATTATTATCCTGACATGTAAAAAAAAATAACTTGATAGAGGTAAGGATTATCTAAATAATAACCAAGAATGTAAACAAAGTTCAACTTTTGTAACAGTGTTTATGGCTGAACTAGGTATATATAACAATCAATGCCCCAATGGAAGGCAAAACACCATGTGGAAGGCCAGAAGCAGATTGATAGATAGGACCAACAGAGATGCTATAGAGCTGCATGCAGATAAATGGAAACAAATAACTCAAGACAGGCAGAGATGGAGCAGGCTTGTGAAGGCGTCAAAAGACCTATATGGTTTACAATGCCAACAGAAAAAAAAAATATAAGTTGTTTTAGGAGGATGACAAATAATCAGGATTTGCAGTTTATTAAGCTTACAAACTTTAAATAATCAATTATACAGATCCATTTCTAAATAAGTTGCTTTAATTCTTTGTATGCTGTAAATTGGAGTAAATGATTATTGCTTTTTACTAATATGATATTATTTCATGTTTGGTTTCAGATGTGGGTTACATCTGGTTCGCCGCCATCATTTTGGATTTCAGGATTCTTTTTCCCACAAGGTTTTATGACTGGTGTCCTTCAAACCTATTCTCGAAAGTATGATTTTCCAATCGATGAGCTAAAAATTGATTTCAGCGTTCAAAGAATTACTTTATTTCAAGAAGATATTTACCAGTATCATCAATCAACAGGAAAAGACGTAAGTAAATATTTGTGACTTTCGTCATTACCAATTACTTATATCATGTGTCTTTCATGTTATAACTCTGAAGTTATTGTTATCCGTTACTTTTTTTAAAATATTTTTTCTCTTTTCATAAATCAATGAAAAAAAATTGTGCAATTATCTTCTTTTCTCATTTAATATTCATTCCACGGCGGTCCTGCAAATTGAATTCCGACAGCTTCTGTCTTTTTAAAAAAAATGACATTATTTTCAACTCTTCTAAATATATTTGAAAATATTTTTAAATTTCTTTCTACTTTTCAGATCAAAAAATTTAATAACTTTTGATTTGAATTTTAATAACCGACAATTTTGCAAAAATTGCCCCTAAGAATATTAACAAAGTTCCATAATTATTAACATTGGTCTGGGCTTAGAGAATATAAAATTATGCTTAATCAACTGTTAATTGCAATTGCTATTGTATGGTTAATTAAATCATTCAATATACAGAAGCAGGTAAATTGAATATGAGCATTTCAGTTGACAGAATGACTAACTCCAATTTATACATTTTTGCGTAGTTATTTCAGACATATTTCTAATTGGAAAATTTATACAAACAGTAAGTTGATTCCAGAGTAGGTGATTGAAGTGTTTAAATACAGAACTGTAAATAATGTATACATTTTCTCATTAGAAATATCATTAAAATTAATAATCAAAAATGTTTGAGTTGGAGTTAATCATTCTTTTTTTTTTATTGAGAAAAAATACATTTTGCCTCAATCAAGGGCATTAAGTATTTGAGATATAAGAAACTCATTCGTACAATATATACAATTACAAAAATAAATAGAAATTATAACAAAAATAAGAAAATGAAACCTTAGTAAAACAGATGAAATATAATATGATATAACAAAACTAAGAAATAAGAAACAAAACAAAAATAAATAAAACATTCGTGTTTATTTACAATATTTACAGTCAGCCGAGGGAGCTCCAAGTCGTGCCCTTTCCCCCACGTGAGGAAGATAAGGCAAGACTAAGAGATCCCAGCGCTTCTCTCTCAGCCGCATCACTGAGATGAAGATCCAGTGGAGACTGAGAAAGGGCGCTAAAGCCACATACGCTCATGACTTGAGTGGAGAAGCTGGCCATTGCCAGGACTCCAATGATGTATTTACAAAAGATCTCGAGGCCACTGCCTTTTTAATCTTCGAGGAGGATTGTAAGGATGACTGGAACTGGATAAGGACTGTGTTAAGGGATTAGGATGATGGGTTAGGTTCTGATGAACATTTGAGAAACGGGATGGAATAACGCCAAAGACATAAGGGATGTTAAGATCATGATGTACCGTTTTGTTTGGAACATAATAAGGAGCATTTACTATTGTACGAAGGACTTTAGACTGGAAGGATTGGATGCGTTTGATGTTCGAAAATTTAGTTGTCACCCACAGTTCAAGTCCGTAGGTCCAGATGGGTTTCAGTATGGTCTGGTATATTAATAGTTTTCAATTGAGAGGTTAGATTATCTGTTAAGTAGTCTTTATAACTGATCAAATTGTCGGTTAAGTTCTTGTCTTTTTAGTCTGGTATGTGGGTTCCATGTTAGTCTTTTGTCTAAAAGGAATCCAAGATACCGAACTGTGTCTGAGATGGGACGAGATACTGAGTTGAAAAGGATAGGTGGACAGGATCTGCGTCGGAGGGTAAAGGTGATCTGCTTGCATTTTGATTCATTGATTTTGATGCACCAATTATTGTACCACTTCTCTATTAGGGAGATGTGTCTTTGTAGGTTTAGGGATGCTGTTTCAGGGTCTGCGTGGGATGATAGGATGGCGGTATTGTCAGCAAATGTTGCTAGAAAGGAATCAGGATGGGTTGGTATGTCAGCTGTGAAAAGAATGTAGAGGACTGGGCCTAAGACACTGCCTTGTGGAACACCAGCCTCAACTGGATAATAATTGGAGAATTTGGTGCCGCAGCGGACTTGAAAGGTAGGGTTTGAGGACCAGGTACAAGGATTGGGGTAAGTGGCTTTTGAGCTGGAAAAGCAAGCCATCGTGACACACCCGGTCGAAAGCTTGCGCTACGTCCAGAAAGGCACTAGTGCAATGTTGCTTGTTTTCAAGCGCAGAGGATATATGGTCAACAACGCGAAGGCCTTGTTGAATGGTGGAATGTCTTGAGTGGAATCCAAACTGATGGGAAGGGATACTGTGGGTTTCGAGAATGGGTAGGATACGTTTGAGAAGGATTTTTTAAAGGATCGGGAGCAGGCTTATTGATCTATAGGATGAGGTATTGTTGACAGGTTTACCTGGTTTAGGGAATAGGATGATTATGGAGTGTTTCCATATCAGAGGAAAATGAATTGTACGGAGTATACAGTTGTATAGGAATGTGAGAAATATGATTGCTTTTTTGGGAAGTTGTCTAAGGATCTGGAAAGTAAGGAGGTCATGTCCAGGAGATTTTCGGGGTTTTAGGTTGTTTATAAGGAATTTGACCTCAGAGGGGTTCACTCCTTTTGGAAGCAAGGAGAGAGGAATCGGAGAAGAAAGGAATTTTTTAACTTTAGCAGTGTGGGTGGGATGGAATTCAGGGTGGGGAGTGAATGTGTTGGATAGGTGCTTGCCAAATACTTCAGCTCTAGTCTCATCTGACGAAGCCCAGGTTCCATCATCGCATCGGAGGGGATGGGAAATAGAGTGGTATTTAAGGATCTTTTTGGTCAATTCCCAGAGGGAGTTGTCCTTGGTGGAGAGGGAAGAAAGGTAGGAATTGTAGGATTGGGATCTAAAAGAAGCCAGTTCTTTTTAACCTGTTTGGAATAATAGTTGTATAATTTCCGATCATCAGGATGCCTGGTTCTTTGCCAGAGGGTCCTAGATTGGTGTTTGGATTTAATGAGGTCAGTAAGGTTTTGGGGTAAAGGATTCTTTTTTTAGCGTTTCTTTGGGGAGTGGTGAGGATGCAGTCCAGACTGCTTGTTGGATCAAAGTGGTGAAGGAACTCACTGCATTATCTAGGTCTTGAGGGGATTTTAGGGATACTCTGAGGTCTATTGCATCTATTATTGTTTGGCAGAAAAGGTTCCAGTTGACTGGGCCTCTGATGAATGAAGGAGGGGATAGGAAATGCGGAAAGGGTTAGGCTTACCGGACTGTGGTCTGAGGAAAGGTCATCGAGCCATAAAACTGAGAAGTTTAGTGGCCCTAGACCTTTGTGAATGAAGAAGTCAAGGAGGTCAGGATTACAGTTAGGATCGATCGGCCAGTATGTAGGAGTATCAGGGGAAAGGATGTTGCTATTGTGGGAATTAAGTGCAGAAAACAATGTTCGGCCGCGAGAATTCGTGATTCGTGATAGCTCCCCATTGCTGATGTTTAGCATTAAGGTATGCACCTATAAGGAAATGGTGTCCTAAGGAATTAAGAAAGGAAATGAAATTAGATGCAGGTACTGTTATTTTAGGCGGAGAGTATGCTGCGACAACTGTGACAGGAGGTTTGGATTAATACTGCTGTGGTTTGTAGGAAATTATGTACTGGTAAAGGATAAAAGTGAAGATGGATGATGACGGCAGTACCTCCATTTGCTGTTCCATCAGGTTGGTCAGTTCGGTAAATCTTGTAAAGAGGTATGTTGAACTGTCGTATGTTAGTTAATCGGGTCTCAGTTATTAGGGCTATGTCAATGTTATTGTCCTGTAGTAATAAAGTTAGTTGGTTTATGTGGTTCCAAACACTTCCCATTCCAGAGGAGAATGAAAAGGGGTTTTGTTGAGGACATTTAAGGAATTCTTGGCGGTGGGATAAGATTAGCAATGACGTTTGTAAGTAGGGAGATGAGCTGGGTGATGAGGGATTTGATCTAGGAGAGAAATGATGTAAGGAGGGTGGTAAGGTCATTGGAATTGGTAGGAAATTTGATGAGGACTGGACTTTTCGGTATTCTTATATTGGGGTGGTGGATCATGAGTTTGTGGGAGGGCCTGAGATTTATTGGTCTGTTCCATCTCTCCTAGCACTTCAGCGTAGGAGACTTCGTTGTTCACACGTCGTGTGGGTTGCCTTGGTGGTCTGGGAGTCCTTGAGGTCTCTTCCTGTCTAGGTGCTGCCTGTGTTCTTGACTTCAAGGTTTTAAGTTTGGCCTCCCTTGTAGTTTGCCGTGTGATTTAGATGGCATAGTGCGCACATAGCTGAAGTTAGCCTAGACTTGGTGCATTCCTCAGATCTGTGTTGCTGTCCGCACTTCACACATCGAGGTAAGCAGTGACAATAACTACTAGTGTGGCCATGAGATTGACGATTATGGAATTGTATTATTTCATTTTTTGTGTATGGTTTTTCAACCCCTATACTGGTATAGTACATACAGGTTAAATTATAAATTTTTTCTACTCCTGGAGTGCCTTCCAGGTCTACAAAAAATAGTGGTAACGCTATTTTGTTACTTGTACCTGGTTGCTCTTTATTTACTTTATAGACGTTGGCGATTTGGCGGATATTGAAACCTAAAGCCATCAATTCTGCTTTTATTTCATTGGGTGGAGTAGAAGGGTGGAGGCCTCTTATTACTACTCTTAGTGATCTCTCTTCGTATAGCTGGTACGTGTGAAATTCAGCCTTTGACTCTGATTAGTATTTTACAATTTTTCTATATGTTTCCGGAGAATCCTGCATTAATTTGGTGTCATTGGTTCTACTGTGGCATACATATTTACCGTTTTCAATGATTTTATTGAGGTGCTGGCAGAATAATGGAAAATTTTTAATATTTCTGACAAATATCGGAGGTGATTTTGGTTCTCTGGGAGTTGGTGCTGCTTCCATTGTTTCTTCTGACGATAGTAGTTGGTATGGGTTGGGGGTGAAAAATGGAGATTCATCTGTTGTTTGGGTCGAACAACCAGGTTGCGGATCATTATTATTTTCAGTTAGTCTATCAGGTGTTGATGGCGGTGTTTTTCTATTGGAACGCCTTGGCCTTTGTTTTATAGGAGAGTTTTGAGAGCTATTATTACCTAAGCTTCTCGATCTTTTGACTTTGCTTGACATTATCATGTGATAATATCGCATTTATGAAATCTTACTGAAAAAATATTTTAATATTTTGATGCACATATAAAAAACAATTATGTAGACTGGTGGAGCGACGACTGACGTGCACCCACTTCAGCAGTCAGCCAGGTACTGGCTATAGGCTAAGTGGGGATAGATAACAGAATGGTAGATAACCTGTTCAGCTATATCTATTGTTGTTAGGACTGTTCAATAAACTTGATAAACAAATGATTACTCACCGTGTTTATGTTCATTTGATGAACGAATTGTTAATTGTTCAATATCACTGTTTTTAAACACTATAGTTCACTAAATCAGTAGTAATTTAATAACTTGTGAGAGACAAAGTAACAGGTGGTTTTTATGAACTTAGCGCATGCGCAGGACTAATCATTCCATCAACTGAAAGGCTCATATGAAATGGGTGGTGAAACAGGAGTTGTTAGAAAGAATTCATGGAAGAGAATGACATGGATCTACATAAAGCGTTCCAAAAGAAGATAGTATGAATGACAAAAGATTTGCTGAAGGAAATAGTTTTATGGGAGGATATATATATATATATATATATTGTAATGTCAACGTTACATGGGCATTTTAATATTGGCGCGAAAGTGGTAACAGCACGAACTACGGGGAGGAAGTGCGTGCGGATGGTGGGGGAGCAAGCCTCATGTAACAGAGAAGGTGATGAGCCGCCAGGACAATATGTGACGGATCACCAAGAGAGAAGGTGACGAGCCATCAAGTAGAGAACGTGACCAGCCAGCAAGTTGAGAAGGTGAAAAAGGAGTACTAGCCAGTTCGAGTGTTGATAGAGGCCACTAGTGGAGATTATTTTGTGTTGGAAGAAAGAACATAGCAAAAATTAATTAAGTGGTACAGAAAACGGAACATTCGTAAGTAAGAAGAGATTATTTCACTGACAGGCGTAAACATTTAGGTGAGTGCTAACAATGCCATTTATGTTGACAGAGGGATAGAGCCACAAAGTTTAGACTGGGGCAATCAATGTTTTTGAAAACAATTATAAATTTTATATGTATAATTAGTGTATTTAGTAATTAGTAAATTATAGTTACTTAATGTTGAATGAGTGTTCAGTTGTCAGAACCCAACCTAAGAATTTATGTTATATGTTAAAATAAATGGTATATTGAAAAAGAAGCTCGTTTGATTTTGGAGGGAAAGAGGAACGTTACAGTATATATATCAATTGGTATAGATCTGGTATTAGGAGAGTGAATAGAGGAAGATAAAGTAGGGAGTTCTAAGATGTAGAGAGGTTTTTTGGTTCTGAGGACTTGGAAAAGGCAAACTCGGAGAAGGAATTGTTGTCGGGAAGTAGGAAAAAGCCACTTCAACTTAGTGTACCAGCAGGAAATATGAGAATATCTGGGAGTCCCAAAGATGTATTTTATGAAGCAGTTCATAAGTCTCCAGGGGCGGGGTGGCCGAATGGTCTAAAGTGTGTGCACAGCACTGCGAGTTGCCTGGCAACCGGATAACACAGATTTGAGATGATGTAAAGTATGAGTTCGCATCCCGGTGTCGGAGGGGACTTTAAATTCCCTGCCCTCACCCCCGGCCCAGGAAAATCCCGTATAGCCTGAAAGGCAAGGTAGGGAAGAAAAAAAAAATACATAAGTCTCCTCAGTCTCGTCTTCACCGTGCAAACAGCCTTTACCAAGGAACTGTAGTGGAAGTGGGGGAAAACGAGGGAGGTTACAAGAAGCTGTCTGATTTTTAAAGAAATACAATCACAAAATCTTAAGAGTTGTTTTTAGTATAGTTATGGATTTTCGAGTAATCTGGAAGATATGGTTATTCCAGGAAACATTCTAATCAAAGGTTGCTCCATGGTTTTTTACTATAAGGAATGAATGAGTGAGGCAGTTATTGAGGTAAAGTAGGAGAGAATAAAGAAGGGAACTAATAAGATGTTTGGAATCGATGAAAATAGCCTATATATGATTAGATTGTCAGAAAAAACAATTTGTAGTCAGTAGATGTGTTTAATTTCCGAGAAATATAAGTTGGAAAACATAACTGAAGTTTGAAAAATTTCAAATTTTGAAGTAATTAGAGTCACAAGTGTGACTCTTATCAGGAATATGTTATTATTGGGTATATGAAGAATTTAAAAAAATTTATTTCTGGTATTCCTTTTTGTTAAATGCTCTGATGTAAAAGGCACAACTCTCAAAAATTTGGACTACTGCCATTCTCTCTTCATACCTCTAAGTTCTGCTATGTTTTTATACCTTAATAGGCAACATTCCTATCTATAGGACTATATCTAACTATTTGAGACTCTTGTCCCTATTTGCTCTAATATCAAGGTCTCTATTTCAGTGAATAATATTTTTTCTTAATAACTAATGGCTTCCTGATATTTGTTTCACACAGAAGGAACAGGTCACTTGGTAATATGGCTCTTTCCCTCCACTGGACACTCTGTACACATTTGGCATTGTATCATGTTTTGTTCATTTGGAAAAAAGCTACGTCAGCTTATATTTTATTTATTATCAAATGATTTTAAGCCTTTTTTTTCCCTAGATGTTTTTAATATATCTTAATCATAATAGTTTTTAATATTTTACGCATGACTTTTTTTTAGACACCTGAACCCTATCAGCATATTGAGGAACCTACTGATGGGATTCACGTTCATGGACTTTTTTTGGATGCTGCTAGGTTTGACATAGAAGCTATGCTACTTGCAGATCCTTTTCAAGGTATTTGTGATCCTTCACTTTCTGAACAAAAACAAACTTGACTTGGTTACTCCATTGTCATTCTTACCCCTTCATATTAGTGTACATTTATTATCTTGATTAATCTTTATCATGTTTTGTACTTCAGCAATATTTTAGATAAATAATTATAATAGATAAAGGAATTGATATTAAAAATAAAAATAAATAATAATTCAAAGACTTTTTTCGTGATAATAGAGGGGAGGGAAATGTGTGTGTAGTTGATTTTTTTGTATTTGAGTTGTTTAAGAGTATTTTATTATTTTTTTACTCAAATATAAAGCAGCTTTACTTACATCTGTTCTCACCATCACATTCTTTTAAGTTGTATATAAATTTTTTTAGAAGCTGGAATTTTGTAGAATGTTTTTTTATTTATTTTACCCATAAAGCCTTGAATCTAAAACGTAGAGGTGTACAGTTAACCCATCTAATACTATTTAGCATCTTGATCACCTTATTTTTGTTCATTGTATTTGTGTTCAGTTCCTTCTGCCCAAGCCAGGGTCACCTCTTTAGGGGTATAAGAGTCACTCAGATGTAAGTCGTCCTGATGAAGGAATATGCAAAACAGCCATTTTTATTTCCTCTTGAATGCTATTTTAAATATTTTTTTTTAATGTAACATTAAGCTTATTTATTTGTAAATTGAGTTTGTCTACTTTGTGTTATTTATTAAATGCTTGTTATTTTGTAGGCGAATTGAACCCTCCACTACCAATACTAACCCTGCTGCCTATTTCGATGGCTCCTAGCAAAATAAACAGATATGAGTGCCCACTTTACAAAACATCTGTGCGTGCTGGAGTCCTGTCGACAACAGGGCATAGTACTAACTTTGTAATCGCTGTCTTGTTGCCCACGGATAAGGATGGTAGCTATTGGATTATGAAGGGAACCGCTCTTTTAACACAAATCACTGATTAATATTTGGCTGTCTGGCTTGAATAAACTATTTTATTTGGCTTTTAAAATTTATTTGTTCTGTCTGTGGTGAGTTCTAGAAATTATAGAAATATATTACATTTTTCTAACTCTTGTTCAAAGGTAACAGAAGTTTTGGAAACTACAGTGTTATTGTTTTTTAGATTTTATATATTTTTAAAATAAATGATTTTTTTAAATATATTTTAAGTCTCATTATATTAACACCCTAAAACTTATCCAATTTGTCATAATTATCCTAATTATTAAAGAACAAAAAAACTTTTCAAGTTAAACTGAAATAGTTAAAGAAACATTTATTTTATCAGATTTTATCTTTTTTTTTTTTTTTAATATATTACAACATGTCATACAGATAAGTTACAAGTTTTTAAGGTTGTAGTAACCTTACACTTGACATAACAGTGGTTTGAATACTACTTAGAAAATTGAAATTAATTTTTTTTACAGTAGGAAAAATCTCATAAAAACCTACATAAGATATAAAGGAAAAAAATTATGTTACAATCATTAAAAGTGCAAGAAAACTAAATATAATTTATGTGCAAAAGGAAAACACATATATATATATACACACATACATATATATACATATCCACATATATATATATATCCACACACACACATACCCGCACATATACATACACACACATCATATAAATACAATTTGTTGATTGGGGTGATTGAGTTTATTGTTACTTGTTTGGTGATTGATAAGAAACCGTTAAATTTTCACAAATAAACTGATTGAATTAGTCCTCTAGTAGTATGTGTTTAGTCCGTCTGTGTGTATACCGTTTCAAAGATGTTTTGTCATAGTTTCCTATTGTTCGGATAATAGGGTTTTCAGACGTTGGTGTAAGCTCAAAAAATCTCTGTGTTTTAAAATAAATATATTTTTTTACTGTGGGAAGCTGTAATTCTGCTAGCATAATAGATACTTTAGCATAACGTGGATAATTGTTTATGATTCTCATACACATATTTGGAATTACTTCGAGTTTTTTGTAATTTGTCTCGCATGTGTAACTCCATACTGGGACAGAATAAGTGATTAAAGGGCGGATTACTGTTTTATATAAAATTAGTTTATTTTTTTTATTCAGTTGTGAATATCTATTAAAATATGGTGACATTTTGCTGATCATGTTTTTTGCTTTATTGCACTTGTTGTTGATATGTTGAGTAAAATTTAGGGATCTATCAAGTTCTAGGCCTAAATATTTCACGGAACTGGACCAAGGAATCTGTACTTCTTTTATGTGTATATTGTGGTTTATGCGTGGTCTTCTTTTTGTAAAAATAATTGCTTCAGTTTTTTGATCATTTATTTTTATTTTCCATTTTTCAAAATACTTGCAGAGTTTTATGAATTGGGATTGTAACCTGTTAGTTATAGTATCGATTCTAAAAGAAGAGGTGTAAATAGCTGTATCATCTGCATATAAGGAGTATTCTATTGAAGGAATGGAAGGAAGGTCTGAGATGTATAGGCTGAATAGTATAGGAGAAAGACAGGAGCCTTGAGGGAGACCTGCAGATAGGAAGTGGATTGAGGAATGGTCATTCTTTATTCTAATGCAAAAGGATCTATTGTTGAGATATGAGTGAAGCAGGTGGATTATGTAAGGTGGGAATTTATATAAAATGAGTTTATGGATAATACCCTCGTGCCATACAGTGTCAAAAGCTTTTTCTGTGTCTAGGAGGAGCATACTGATGTGCTTCTTTTCATTGAACGCTTTGGTAATATAGTCGGTCAGTCTGGCTAGTTGGGCTACTGTTGAGTGCTGTTTTCTGAACCCGAATTGCTCGTTAGATATCAGACTGTTTTGAGATATATGGCTCAGGATTCTTTTTAAAAATAGTTTTTCAAAAAGTTTTGAAATTATGTTAAGTAGACTTATTGGTCTGTAACTACGAACATCTGCTGGATCTTTGTTTGGCTTCGGAATCATTATGATTTTTGCTGTTTTCCAAGCCGTCGGAAAATATCTAAAGCGAAGCATACAGTTATACGTCTTTGTTAGGAATAAAATAGCCTTTTTGCTTAATTTCTTAATGGCAATTGGAGGTTATGAGTCTGGACCGGGCGATTTTTTAGTTTTTAACTGCTTTATAACCTGTTTCACCTCTTTGAATGAGATTGAAGGAATGTATTTGGAACTGGTTCTTTGAGAAAGCTTTTTACGGATTTAATGATAGTTCGATTGTGGTTGTTGGTGCCTAGATCAGGCGAAATATTAGATGCTAATGTGAAATAGTTTGCCATAGCTTCTGCCTTCTCTATATTAAAATAAGCGAAATTGTTTGATAGTTTGATTGGAGGGATATGGTGGGGACGATTTGTTAGAATTTTGAGTATTTTCCAAAATTTTTTACTACCAGGGGACAGTTCTCTAAGAGTTTTCTGCCACTTTAAGTTCCTTCAACTGTTTAAACGAATTTTTACGTAGGCATTTAATTTGTTAAAGAGGCATTTATACTTTATGTTCCTGGTGAGCTGGTATTTTTTCCGGAATTTATTTTTTATAAAAATCAAAAATTGTTGTTGAGGAGGTATGTTGTTGGATTTGTATTGACAGAATACCTGTGGAATTGATTTTATCATGCCAGTTTTGACAGTCTCCATAAATGTATCGATGTTAAAATCTATATCGGAGTTATTTCTTATAACAGGATTAATATCTAGATTTTTATCTACGATTTTCCGGAATTTTTCCCAATCAGCCAATTTGAAATTGAATTTTGGGATCGTGCTGGTTTTTAGGGTTTTATTTTCCAATCGAAAGATCACCGGGTTATGATCCGAACTGAGACATGGTACCGAGATAAGCCGAGAAACATCAGAAATATTTTTGGTGAGGGCTAAATCAATAATGCTAGATTTGAATTTTTTCTGAGTTGGTATGTAAGTTGGCTCGTTTGGAGCATGCAATTCTATATTTTTCCGTGATATATAATTTAATAATAATTTTCCATTTTTATTTGTATTATGGCAGTTCCATTGTAAATTTTTTGCATTTAAGTCCCCGAAAATGAGTGTGTTTACCGATATTAAACATAACTCTAAGGTCATGTGTATTTATTTTATTCGGTGGGATATAAACTGCAACTATGTTAATAATTTTGTTTTTGACCTTAAATTGAATTGCAGTCGCTTCCGCGTATTTTAAATTATCAATCGGCCTGTAAACGTGCGGTAGATCTGAACGCACCAGTATCATAACCCCCCCCTCCTCCCCGCCTGCTCTGTTCCTGTCCTTTCGGTAAACAGTGTAGCCAGGGGCCGAGAATCTGTCTTGAGCAGATAAACGAGTTTTTATACCTGATACTATATGAGGTTGATTTTGATGTAGAAATTGTTTGAATTCTATATCATTTCGGCGAAGTGTTTGGGCATTCCACATCATTAATTTTAAATGTCGTCTACTGTTGTTCATTATGAATAAAAAAAAATATTACATAATCTCTGATATATAAGCAATAGTAAAAAAAGTAATAATACATAAACGGAAGAAACAAAACATATAGGTAAAAATACGTGAATATTAATAAGTCGTCAGAATGATTTAGTTTACGATATATAAGGTGTAGTATTGTTTTTGTTTGAGTATTAAGACATGTTTTGCTTAATATATACAATAGCAATTTAGTATACATAGGTTCGGAAATCGATATGAAAGTGTTGACTGTTTTCATGGTAGGTGTGTATTTACATTTGATTGTACTCACTTTAAGGTCAGGAGTATACAGAGGAATGTTGTAGTTAAAGTATACAATATGTGATTGTAACTAATAGATAAGAAAATATAACATAAATAGCATCTTAATCCTATTTTAAGCATTTTAAACTCTTGACTGTTAATCAATTAATGATAATAACCCTTCTATTACAATAAATATTTTTGACATGCTGTCTTCTGCCAATTTTACTTCAGAAACAATATTTTAAAATTTATTTATTATTTTATTTAAGTTAAAAAGTTTAAAAATATTTTTAACTTCTTTAAAACATTCAATAATAGATGGTTCATTATAAGAAGGGTTATTTCCATTAATATTGTCTGAGAATGTTTTTTGAAACCATTTTGAGTCTGTTTTTGGTAAGGAAGGAAAATCATTTTGTCTTGGCTTGAATATTTTTCGTTGTGAAGGGTGGATGGTTGGTCATTGTTTACTGAGCTTCAATTGCTGGTTTCGTATGAAGTGTGGGCATTTTTCGTAATTTGAGAAATGACTTTCATTGCAGTTGCTGCACTTCGGGACGAAGTCTTCGCGTATGATATCAGGGCAGTCTCTTGATAAGTGTTCCTCGGAGCACTTCAGGCAACGGGGTTTTTTGAAGCAGTTTCGAGCTACGTGGTTATATTCTTGGCATAAATAACATTGTGTCAACACTTTTTTGCTCACATATTTTTCCCATGATATAACAACATTATCACAATATTTTATGCGATTAAGTTTTACCAATTGTTCTTTATTATTTAGTATAATGATTGATAATGGTAATTTTTTTTCAACACCATCTAGTTTTTTAGTCATTTGAAACATTTTATAAATCTCTAAGCCTTGTCTGTTTAGAACGGCCTGAATGTCTTCGATAGGATAGTCTGGGGGTATGCCTTTTAATACCACTTTAGGCTTAATCTCATGTTTAAGAGTATAGGTATGGAAATTATGATTGAGTAATTTAAGTTCATTTTTAACGTTTATGAAGTCTTCATTATTATATACATAAAAAATAGTTTTATTTCCACCGTATTTGATATTTATATCTTTAACTGAATGTTTAAGTTTTGTAATTATTTCCTTGTGATTTGAGAAAGAGGAATTAACTACTATTGGGGGAAATTTTTGTAATTCAGGATTTTTATTAGTTTGGTCAGAGATCTCTTCATCTTCTTCCTCGTCGGAGAAAACCGAGTAACTATTTTTAATAGGAATGTTATATAAGGTTGACTCACCTCTTCTTCTTTTCGGAGCTAAATTTGTCTGTCCATCTTTTTTTGAAGTGCTAGAAGTTTCTTCTTCGTCTTCCATGTTCACTTTGCTCCCCAGAAGGGCATTCTTACTTGAAAAATTGTTACCGAAAATAATATGAAAGTTCTAAGTTTATCACTATTAAATAAATCCGTATTATAAATAATATTAACTAAAAACTGAAATAAAATTAAAACGAATCAAAACAATTAACACAGTGGTTATAGTGTCTTTACTCGGCGGCTGCTAGAGTCAGACTCAGATTTTATCTGATTGAACATGACCTACACACTATATATAGTCCGTGGTACAGACCCTTTTTTTTATTTTTTTTTTTTTTATCATATTATTGACATCCACCTAAAATTTCATGCATGGCTTCATGTTATTGTAATCTTCAAATTTTTTTATCTATGTAACATTCTCAGAAATGGATCATTTTCTAATTTTATTAGGTACTAAATACTCATTAATACCCCTTTGCTTTCCACTTGAATTGTAAGATAATTTGATCACAAAATGGGGGGAGGAGTGGCCTATAAAAATATTAGTCCACTTGGTCTTTATAACCTCATTATTTTGACATGTTGGCGGTGGAGGTCAGGCTAACAACTCAATATTTATGTAGGTCATCTTTATTCTTGAATTTTTGATAAAATTATATTATAATTCAAGTAGAAAATGGATGTTCGTGTATTTTTACGATGAGATGAAGCTATTTACGAAGTTTGAGGCAGATGTTAGTAATTTGGTTAAAAGGGATCTGTACTGCAGACTAATATAATAGGGTAGTATAAATCCCTTTTCCTATTCTCGGAAGCAATGGATTCTGATGAATGATATATCAAACATAAGTGACAAACCATAATTAAAAATTAAAATCTTAGTAAAATTACTATTAAAGTCATTGAAAAAATTAGGTTTCAAAAGTCAACATGTCGAGATAGAATGAATTATCTTTTAAATATATAATCGGACATCAATTCCCAATATGGCTTTTTTAAATTATATTGCGTTTTAAATCCCTTTAAAATTGAAAAAATATTCAGTTATGCAGTTATAATCTCCATTAAAAAAAAAAGAACACCTTTTTCACTAATGATGGACACCCCGAAATTCAATTCTTCTAGTAATAGACAGGGGTTCGGTACCAGTAATGGACATTCCTCAGAAAAATTATAAAATCTTTATTTAACTATAAAGATAAGATAAGATAATTTGTCAACTTACTCTTAGCAAAACTGTTAGGAAAGTAGGTAAGGTAAGAGTAAGATACACATTGATCTCAAGAGCACTATACAAACAACAATAATAGGCATTTAAAATTTTCTTTTGGGAACTTTGTACATAGAGTTGTCTATAGAGGGCATTGTTCTTCAATCTAGAAAAAACTGGAACCTTAAAATCAACAAGGAAACTTATTACTTACATTTTAAAGTCCAACCTGTTCATCACTGGATCCTCTATCCATAACTGGTGCGTTCACCCTAATTGTAATGTGTGCTCATGTTTTGATATATTATTTTTAGTTTTTAAAAACAGAGAAGAAGATTTCATGGATTTTAAATGTGTCTTAGCAAGGTGAGAAATAATTCTATGCGACGGATCCAAAAAACTACAATAACATCAATATTTATGTTTTTACACGGAGAAGTGCAAAGAAATTACCACCTTAAGCATGTCAGCTACTGAATGAATGAAAATAATTTTGTTATTCTGGGACTAGTGTCCCTTTAGAACAAGTCACAAATATGGAATATATATTAATATTTTGGTGTGTCCTTGAAATATAATTTAATATTTACATGTTGATTTGGAGTACAATAAAGTTATAAATGATAAAAAGATATAAACAAGTGTAAATATAAAATATACAGAGAAAGTAATTAAGTGAATGAAATATCGATGAATTACAAAATAATCAGAGTATCTGGGTGTACTTTGAGGTTTTTACAGCTTAGGTTTTTAAGTGCATTTCGTGATGAATTGGATTGGGAATGGAGACGGTGTTCAAAGAGAAGAGATTTGAAAGGGGATATCGATTTCGCGTGTCGAATATCTGAAGGTATAGAGTTCCAGATGGAGACAACTTGTATCTGTAGAATATAGGCAGGTAGACGTGTTGTAATGGCTTGGTATAGGAAGGTAGCCAGGAAATATTGACAGCAGTAGGACGGATAAAGCCATGTCAACTTGGTGTACAACTTGGTAATATGCGTATCCCTTGAGATCCCGAAGATAAAGCGGATTGAGCAATTCATTAAACTTTTAAGTTTGGCTTCAAGTTCTCCCGAGAGTCCACCATACACCATGCAGCCATAGTCGAAGTGGGGGAAAGAAAGAGAGGAGACCCGGAGTTGACGGGTTTTGAACGGAAGAAGATAACGTAAATGGTTAAACTGTTTCAGGGTGGATATAGTACGGCAGAAAATTTGGGAGATGTGTGGTTTCCAGGAGAGGCTTTGATCGAAGGTAACGCCTAAGTTTTTAACGGTGGTATGGAAGGAGATAGGTGAGTTGTTCAGAAGAAGATTATGAGGTGTTGAAATGGATTTGAGGAGTGAGGGGGATCCGATCAGGATGGCTTTTGTCTTCTCCGTATTGAATGTCAGCTTATTAAGATTTGCCAAGGCGCATATTCTATTGATGTCTTGTTGCAGTTTCAGGATGGCATTTGAGGAATCTGTCGGGTTAAAGGAAAGATAAATTTGGACGTCATCGGCCTAGAGGTGATATTGACAGTGTATGATAGAGGAAGGGAGGTCATTAATGTTGATGGAAAAGAGGGTGGGGAATAATGAGGAACCTTGTGGGACGCTTCTGGACAGAGGTAGAGACATTGATTGAGGGTTATTAAGAACTACAACGTACTGGGAGCGATCGGTGAGAAAGGATTGGAACCACTTAAGGGTACTGGATGATAAGGATATATTTTTAAGTTTGCTTAGGAGGATATTATGGTCAACTGAGTCGAATGCTTTAGAGAAATCAATAAGGATCAGGATGGTGAGTCTCTGTTGATCTATGGTTGTGTAGTGATCTTGGGAGATTTTAATGAGGGCGGAATGAGTGGAGTAGTCTGGTCTAAAACCAGACTGGAAGCAGTTCAAATGTTTATTTTTTTTCAAGATATTGGGATAGTTGAGATCGTACTATTCGCTCCAAAGGTTTGGAAAGATTAGACAAGAGAGAAATTGGACAGAAATCATTAGGGGTTGTGTGGTCAGAGATTTTGTTCAGAGGACGAACAAGAGCGGTTTTCCAGGTGCTGGGAAAAGTGAAACTTTGTAGTGAGAAATTATAGATATGATAAAGGACTGGGAAAATGGATGGAAGTGAGGATTTAATTAATTTAACTGGGATATTATCTGGTCCGAAATCTTTGGTTTGGGATTTACAGATGGATTTAAGGAGGTCGTCAGGGGTAATATGCGAAATGAAAAATGATTGGGTTTAAAGGGGGGATGTATGAGGGGTGGAAAGATAAATTTGGACGTCATCGGCGTATAGGTGATACTGACAGTGTATGATAGAGGAAGGGAGGTCAAACATTTTTTTTTTTTATTTGGCCTTCAAAAATTAAATAATTACTATATTTTAATTTAGTATTTATTTGACCGCACCCCCCAATTAACTCCTCATATTAAAATTTATTTATTAGCAAATATCATATTTTTGTAATTGCAAATAACATATCATAATAACACATGAATAATAACATATCATTACAATAGTTTTGGTTGTGATCTTGTCTTTTCTCAGCCCTAATGAAGGTCACAAGCCGAAATGGCTCAAAATTTAATAAAAATCTTTTATTTCTATTTGTTTGTTCTCTCCGGCTGCAACCCTCATCCAACTTCCCAACAATATTATATACACTCAACAATTTCTTTGCTATTATAAAATAACTTTTTTTTTAAGATAAAAGTTCTTATCATTATTTAATAACTTAAATTATCTAAAGGAGTTTTTTATGAACACAACATCAAATATTTGTCTGAAGGACAAGAAAACAGCTTTAAACAGATGATAAGTCACTTCATTTTATAGGATGACTATAGTTCTGACAAAAATACTTATTATTATTTATAACCTTTAGTGGTAAAAAAAAAAAAATCATTATTGGAAAAAAAGTAAAAAAAAAATACTTATGAGAATTAAAGACAGCCAAAAATACCTATGAGATTGGGACTTTAAAACAATCTATTCTTGTCTCTCCATTTCACTACATATTCCACTTGTGAAGATAATATTAAATTGTTAACTTGTTTTGTTATTAGTTTACTTGATCTTCATATTTTTCTTTAAAAGTAATATGTTTATCCGCCTTATTATGGATAAATATACTTTGCGAGGGATTTTTCCCTTAAAGCGAATATTGGTGAACAAATAAAATAAGATAAACGGTCTATTAAAAGCTACTTAGTACCATCTTTTACCTTGGTACTGGGTTGCAGCAACAGGTTTTCTCTTAGCTCAGTGATAGGCTGTACTTCCTTCCTTGCACATCATTTCTCCAGTAAGTGATTTATGCTAATGTCAATTATTTAAATAAAACAGCTAATAATTATTAATAACAATTATGTTGACTCCTTTAGGCAATACCATAATTTTTTATTAACCCTATCATAATAATTTATTTGTTAGTAATCAATGACAATAAAAAATTATACATAATTCTTTTGTTATATTTTCAAAAATGGTATTGAATATAACTTCTTCAATATCTTACTATTTAAAATAGTTAATACAAAAAAAAAATGTATTTTACTTTTATAAGTTTTATATACTATTCTGACACCAACTGATAGATTCTGTGTACCACCCTGACCAAATTTTTTTTTATTAAAAAATGAACTCTATCTAAATTTGTCACCAATCAAAAAATAAAATAAAAGTGTTATCTTATTTAAAATGTACAAAAAATATTTCTTTTAAATCTTGCAACAGTTGAATTTCTTTGTATCCAAATTAAAGGTTCCTTCACTTAAATTTATTATTTATACGATTCATAGAAAATTTGATGAATAAAGAATGTCAGTATGAAACTAATAATGAATCCTATGTGACTTATCTTGTTTTTGTGAAAAGAAATTTCTATCATTTTGCAAACATTTTTTTTTTTTATATTAACCAATTGTATTTATTTCTGATTAAAAAGCAAATAAAAAGAACAATTTAATATACTAAGAATTTCAATGACTCAAGGTTTGATAAATTGTGATTTAATTGTACTAATATAATAATTGAAAAAATAAAAAAGAACTTTTCAACAATATTCATGTATGAAAATAATTCAACCGTACACTTATTAATTGAATAAATGAATCATATTGAGGATGAATAGATCATCATGAATATATCATGACCTCTACGTTAAACTAATAAATGCGAAAATAGCTTCTTCGTATTTAATTTTTTTTTTTTTAATTTGCTTTAAGCTTTCCTGTTGCAAATTTTTCTTTTTATTACCTCTCACAGAACTCTTTAAAAGATTTTATTTTGCAAAAATACATTTAATAAATTAATAAATAAAATTAATTATAATATGGGATTTAAAATAATTATAACATTGCTATTTTTGTGATAAAAAATATTTATTAAGGTTTTGTATTATTATAGATGTTATCTGAGTTAGTGGAGGAATATGTTATGTGACAATTTAGGAAAAATAGAGGTTTTTGCTTAGAAGAATATTTTAAATACTGATTTCCACAAAATACCATATTCAATTTTACTAAAACTTAAATTGTGATAGTTTTCGGAAGGTTAAGATTGAGATCCAATTCGAAATTAGAATAAAAAAAAACATTAAATTATTTTTTTCTTAACTTAAAATTTTCCTATCATAACATGTTCTTCCATTTACCTCTTCAATTATGTATAACTTTAAAATAGATTACATAAACAACATTTATTAATAGATCAGGTAAGGAACCTAATAGGTTATTCAATCTATATAACTTCCCTAATAAATTTGAAATGTATATAACGTCAAGTGTAAAACACAATATCACATAGAAATGATATATTCAATTAAACATAATGAAAAAAAATATATACATATATATATATATATATATATGTATTTATAAATTTAATTGAAATTTCTGTACAAGGTACGGAAAGGAGCCACTAAATCAAATCTTAATGTACCCTTTCCTTCACTGGATGTAATTTATAGTCATGGAAGTGACATTATGACATGCAAAGTGGAAGACATGCAAGCTAATATATTCCAGAACATGAAGAATCAATGTTTACTAAATGATTTTCATGTTATTATATTCCTATTTATTTAAATAGTTTCCTTATAATATATATATTTTTTCTATGAACGTACTCTTGTAATACCTACATAATTGCAATTGAAGTTACAATTTTTCTATCAAGATAGGTATCAATTATTTTTTGTTTATTCAAATAAAATACATGAATTATCAAATTTCACAAAAAAAATAAAAACAACTTAATATTATTAATTTAATTTCTCTTTTCATAATGTAAATGTTAAGGAACAAGCTAAATTATATGATAAGACTAAATTATGTTTTGATTAGCTGTAGTTCAAGTTAAACTGAAAATTGACTGATTGAAAAACTCATTTGTTTTACTCTAAATAGGTATGAATGAGATATAAGGTGACCTTTGTGGAATTAATTCTACACTGAATTTAAATTAAAAATTTTTCTTTATTTTTAATTTTTTTTTTAATCTTGTCCGATCAGCTGATGCGAAGGTTGTCTCCTCAACTCCTCTCTCAGTTTTTACCAATTTTATAGCGGAATCTCTCGGATTATTCACGTGATACAGTTAAAGTGTATATCAGAGCAGTTGATATTTACTGTTGGCATCTTTTTTTTTTGTTATTTTAAGAAAAAAAAAAAAAAAAATTTTTTTTTTTATTATTTTTTTTTTTTTCTCTTATGATATGCGGTATGATCAGCAAGTGATGGCCAGTAAGGTGCCCAAGAGGCCTCGGTCAGACGGAGTTAGCTCACCAGCCAAACAAAGGACTCGTCGCTGCCTACGAGAAATACCTCCAGTGACCAAAATGAACACTTCAGAACCAGAACCTCAGCCCCAACCAGGTACGCCTGCACAAGAAACGATTGAAGAATCACCTTTCTTTACTCCAAACCCCTACCAAGTGCTTCAAAATGACAGAGAAGTAATGGAGTCTGCAGCAATACCCAGAGAACCAAAGCCTCCTCCGATATTTGTGAAAAATATAAAAAATTTCCAGATGTTCTGCACCCAACTAAATAAAATCTGCTCTGGCAGTTATTCATGCCTTAACAGGACCAATGACACCAAAATAACACCTGATTCTGCAGAAGCCTACCGAAAAATAGTGAAGTACTTATCAGAAACAAATGCGAATTTTCACACTTACCAGCTGAGGCAGGAAAGAGCTTTATGAGTAGTGATAAGAAATTTACACTCCTCAACCCCACTGAAGTTATTAAAGAAGAACTAACGACGCTTGGTTTCAATGTACGCCAGGTAACAAACGTTTTGAAGGAGGACAGGGAGCAGCCAGGATTACGAAATAGGATCCCACTACCATTGTTTTTCGTGGACTTGGAGCCATCACCAGGTATCGAAAAAATATATGATATCACAAGAATATACTACACAATGGTGAAAGTTGAGAAGCCATACCCCAAGAGAGACATCGTGCAGTGCCATAATTGTCAGACCTATGGCCACACGAAGACATATTGCCACCATCTGCCGCGTTGCGTGAAGTGCGGTGAACAGCACAAATCTGTAGATTGCACCAAACCTATACAAGATCCAGCAGTATGTGCCCTATGCTTGGAGGGACACCCGGCCAACTACAAACGCTGCCAAATTTACAAGAATCTCAAAACCAGACACCAGAAAAACCGGATTCAAGATGAAGCACTAAGAACAAGAAGAGAGAGAGAGAGCCTTCCAGAATTGTAAACAATGATGTATCATTCTCCCAACTACTTAGAGGTAAGACTTTAACCGATAAATGTCAAGCCCTGCCACAACAACAACCTCAACTCCAACCTCAAAATCCTCTTCATCCTAATATACCTAACCACCAACAACAAATTCCTCATATTCCTCCTCCTTCAAATGCAACAGATCTCACAAGTTTGTTAGCATCTTTCCTCACCGATTTCAAATCCCTTGTTACTCCACTCATATCACGCCTCACGAATCTCGTATCTCACCTCATCCCTCCTTTAAAAAATCCTTAAATGACTCACATCCCTAAACCCATATCCATTCTCCTTTGGAATGCGAATGGTGTTAGAAATCATACAGACGAACTATCTACTTTACTACTTGACAAGAACATTGATGTGGCACTAATTACTGAAACTCGACTAACCACTAAACAGCACTTCAATATACCACAATACCTGACATATCGTACTGACCACCCTGACGGAAAAGCACATGCCGGTACTGCTGTAATTGTACACCAATCCCTCTCCCATCACGTACTCCCATTACCAATACATGATTTCCTACAGTCCACCGCTATCGTGATAAAAACCTTCTCCTTTCCGGTCACTCTTGCATCAGCGTATTGCCCTCCTAACCGATCCATATCCAATGCCCAATTCAGTTCTCTCCTCGACTCCTTAGGACATCACTTCATCTTGGGTGCAGACCTAAATGCCAAGCACCAACAATGGGGTTCCAGAACCACGAATTCTCGTGGCCGAACCCTGCTGTCTGCACTCAATTCCCAACGTTTTCACCTCCTTTTCCCCAACTCTCCTACCTACTGGCCCACAGATCCCAACCGTAATCCTGATCTTCTTGATTTCTTTATCCACAGCGGCTTAAGTCCCCTCAATTGTTCCATTACACGTCTAAATGAACTTTCCTCTGACCATAGTCCTCTAATCCTTAATGTTTCACTTGAACCTGTTCCCAAACCTTCTCCACCGTCATTCATTAGGGGCCCAGTAAACTGGGACCTTTTCCGCCAAATAATCTCCGATAATATTGATCTCAACATATCCCTCAAAACTCCCAATGACCTTGATAGTGCCGTAAATTCCTTTACTACCACAATCCAACAAGCCGCCTGGACTGCCTCATTCCCAAAAGACTCCTCCAGAATTCCTATAAAGACCATTTTACCCCAACACCTCCTTAACCTAATCCGCACCAAACGCCGTGCCAGATTACTATGGCAACGTACCCGACATCCTACCGACCGCTGCTCCTATAATTACTACTGCAAACAATTAAAACTGGAATTAGCCACCTTCAGATCACAATCCTTCAACTCCTACCTATCCTCCCTCTCTTCTCGCGACAATTCCCTTTGGAAGACCACAACAAAAATCCTAAATCCTCACCGCATTTCCCATCCTCTCCGACGAGGTGATGGCACCTGGGCAGCATCTGACGAAGATAAAGCTGAGGAGTTCGCCATTCACCTATCCAATACATTTATTTCACATCCGGAATCCCATCCTGCCCACACCGTAACAGTAGAAGAACTCCTTACATCACCAATCCCCCTTTCCTTGCCCCCAAAAGCTATTCATCCTTCCGAAGTAAAATTTCAATTAAAAAAACTAATCCCCCGTAAAGCTCCTGGACATGATCTCCTTACACCTCAAATCCTTCGACAACTTCCATCCAAAGCAGTCATATTCCTTACATATATCTACAATTGTATCCTACGCACCACCCACTTCCCTCTGTTATGGAAACACTCCACTATTATCCTTTTCCCAAAACCAGGAAAACCTCTCAATAGCTCAACATCCTATAGACCAATCAGCCTACTCCCAATCCTTTCAAAAATTTTTGAAAAGATCCTTTTGAAACGAATCCTACCCATTATAGAATCCCAAAATATCCCTTCCCATCAGTTTGGTTTTCGCTCTCAACATTCTACTGTTCAACAAGGACTCCGAGTTGTTGATCATATTTCCTCAGCCCTAGAAAACAAGGAATACTGTTCGGGTGCCTTTCTGGACATTGCACAGGCATTTGACCGGGTATGGCACTCCGGACTGCTCTCCAAGCTTAAAACCCATTTACCTCAGTCCTTGTACCTATTCCTCCGATCCTACCTCTCTGACCGCTCCTTTCGAGTACGCTGTGGAACAGAATTTTCCAATATCTACTCCGTTAAAGCCGGTGTTCCCCAAGGCAGCGTCTTGGGTCCCGTGCTTTACATCCTCTTTACTGCTGACATCCCTGTTCATCCCGATACTTTTCTTGCAACATTCGCTGACGACACCGCAATCTTATCATCCAACTCTGATCCCGAAATAGCATCCTTAAATCTCCAAAGTCACCTCACCTTGATTGAGCACTGGTGTAATAACTGGCGCATTAAAGTTAATGAATCTAAATGCCAACATATTACCTTTACACTCCGACGCAACTCCTGTCCACCAGTACTCTTTAATTCTATCCAGCTTCCTTACTCAGACACAGTCCGGTATCTTGGCTTTCATTTAGACCGAAGACTAACTTGGAACCCGCATACTAGACTCAAAAGACAAGAACTCAACCGACGATACGGCCAACTATACCGACTACTAATCAGAAAATCTAAACTTTCCATTGAAAACAAGCTACTGATCTACAAGACAATACTGAAACCTATTTGGACTTATGGACTAGAACTGTGGGGATCAGCAAAATTTTCTAACATCAAGCGCATCCAATCCTTCCAGTCTAAAGTCCTTCGAACAATAGTCGATGCTCCTTTCTATGTATCCAACAAAACCCTACATCATGACCTTAACATCCCATTTGTCCTAGACCTTATCCCAGAAAAATTCTCCAAATTTCACCAGAACCTTACTTACCACCCAAATCCTCTTGCACAATCCCTATCAAGCATCTCCCATCCCTATAATCCTCCAAGAAGGTTGAAACGGCAGTGGCCTCGCGACCTTTTGTAGATTATATAAATTGGAGTTCTGGCAATGGCCAGATTCTTCACTCAAGACATGTGTGTATGTGGCTAAAGTGCTCTCGACCAATCTCCGCTGGCTTTAGTACCAGTGACGCGGTTGGGAGAGTAGCGCAGGGTTCTCCTGGAGTTCCCTCGCCTGATTGTATATAGGTATGCATGTGGTTTTTTTTTTTTTTTGTTAGTTTTAATTTTATTATTTTTTAGGTTATTTTATTTTATTGTCTATTGTATATACTTTTGATTATTATTTTGTTCTATTTATTTTATTTTTTTGTACATATGGTGTGAATGTCATCCTACCTCACTATAACCAATGTCCAACAGACAGATTGTTATAATACTCAATAAAGAAATTAAAAAAAAAAAAAAAAAAAAAAAAATCTTGTCTAATTTCATTTCATAATGAAAGATTTTGTATCAATAATAACCAATACAATTTTTTTTAAATCTAATTAACTATCATAATAGATATAAAATAAAAAAAATTGAAAGCTCAATACCCACTAAGAGCTAGAAGTGTTTCATCCAAGATTAACGTTGCTGGGGAATACACCTCCTTCCCTTGTTCTTTAGAATCTATATTCTGAACAACAGTTAATTTAAGGTTCTTAAAATATAAATAAAATCCCAGTTAATTGTTCAGAAATGAGGGATTACCTTATATGTGCTTAGATAACATTTTTTCAGTCAATTATTTTTACTAATTATAGGTATACACATAAGCGTATAAAATAGAGAAAGATGGATAAGATTCAAAAACATTGTTTAACATGTTTTCAAAAATGAAAAAAGTTATCTGTTGTTTTAAAGGTAAGAGTCCTGAGATGGTTTTATACAATATCAACCACTAGCGGTTCCAGAACTTAATTTTTGAGGAGGGGGAGGGGCTTCAGCCTGTTAGGTTTTTTTTTTCATTTATATAAAACGATAATTACTTTGGAAAAAAAAGACTAACAACCTATATGAAATGGTGTTTAAGTGATACTTGAAATCCTATTAAATGTAATTACATGAACAATAATAATTTAAGAGATATTTTAAAAATATTTTTTCCATAAAACTGTTACATTTTACCATTTTGGGGGAGAAGGGCTTCAGCCTAAAAGTTTTCTAGAAAATTTAAAAAAAAAGCCAAATATAATCACAGTTTTATGAAGGAAATAATAATCATACTCTAATTAAAGTAGATATAATTGCAATTATTTGTCAAAAAGCCACATAAGTTAATTATTACATAATAATATAAATAATAACACAGTAAAATAATTGTAAAAAAAATCTAAACTTCATTCATAAAAATATAATTTTGCATACGTCAGCAAAAATCATGCACGAGGTAAAAAGCTGGTCTATCCAAATTCAAAGTTTGGATATGGTGCCTTTAGCTATACCGGAGGTTCCCAAACCACCGTCCGCGAGCCATCCCTGCTCTTCCTCCTCTTGCTATAGATTTCTTCTGGTAGCATCGTCTTTGAAATATAATCTTCAAGCATTTGCGACATGTCCAGCTCACTTGTAACAAATTAGATTTTAAAAAATCTCTAAAATGGAAAAAAAAAAAGAGAAAAATGTACTTCAGTAGATTTGTAATACTGTCGTAGAATCATTATATAAATAGGCAAACACAAAACAGTACAGCCCCTTTTTCTCCTCTCTTATCCAACCGATTTTCTTCTCCCCCCCCCTTTTTTTTAATAGCAATTGACGGGTTTTAGTGTTATCAATAAATAAATTTATGAAATAGTTTGTAAATAAATATATAAATGGTAGTTTGTCCAAAACAGCTTATCTCCGAAAGTTCTTCACCGGTTTCTTTTAAATTTTGACACAACGTCGCAATAATAATGAGAAATGTTTTTATATACGTTTCATTATCATTGAGCCTTTCCTTTCGCAATAGCGGCTGAAAAACCTGATTCGCTTTAGACTGTAGCGCCAATACGGCTTTAACGAATTTAATGAAATTTGGCTAAAGTCTTCCCTTTGGAACATTTATAATTTATGTACATAACATACTTTCCCGAAAACAAGCTGCATACATTTTTATATTGAATTCAGTGTTTTATTTGCTAATAACTCAAAAAATATACATTTTTTAAGCAGAGATATCTCATTTTTTTATGCAGAGATGTATCATTTTAAACATTTAGTACTTTTTCTTTTGCAAAGTGGATTTCCTTTATTTTGGTTTTTGATAAATCGAAGACTTTACATTTGATGTAGTGATCGGAACTATTATTTCGAGAAATGATATTATTCAATGTTATTCAGTGGATATATAGTTATACTCATTGTTAACTTAAATACTGCACAAGCATTAGTTAATGGAACACAAATGAGAGTGAAGTATTGACGGTAGCTACTTTAAATAAAAGAATTTCAATTCCAAGAATTAATTTAACATTTTCTGACGCAATATTTCCATTCGAATTTCAAAGAACAACGTTCTTTATTAATAGCTTCATTTGCTATGACCATAATCAAATTGCAGTCAAAATTTTAGAAAATTTGCGTATTATTGCGACGCCGAGTAATTTTGCATGGACAATTTAATGTGGCAGCAAGTAGAGCACGTTCATATAAAATTTTGAAGTTTATATTTCCAATGGCAATGGATAAGGCTATGTACTAAACAATAAACAGAACATTGTAAAAGAACTTTGTTTACAGAGAAGTTCTGCATAAAAATGGATTTAAACTCAGTTGAAATTGCTAATTTAAATTTATTTTTTACTTGCTTAAATATAGCATTAATTTATTGTGATAATAACACAAATAAATTAAAATGAAAATTAAATATTTTGAATGAGTCTATTTTGTATTACTTATAAATAATTTTAAGTAGTTTAAGCTCGATTTTTAATTAAATTTGAAATTTCCTTTATATTAATAAATGAGGATTTTTTAATCATGGTTTACTCTTTATTTATTGAATTGATTTTTTATTTAATTATGTTTTCCTCAAATTTTTAATGGCAATGGTCGAATTTCGACCACTGGGCGAACACTAGTACTTATAATTTACCATTAGAATAAACCATTTCAGTTCAACAGAAGCCACTTCTTTGGTCCCTATTGTTTGCCAATCAGTGAAAGTGACATTGGAAATTCACAAGTTATAATAAAAAAAAATGTTTATTTACTAATGGAAAATATAGATACCATGGCAAAAAAATATGGGTTTCACTAGGAAGGCAATTCTTCGATTCTACCTACAGGACACTAGCGGATCCAGGATTTAATTTTGGAGGGGGCTTCAGCCCGACAGTCCTCCCCTCCCTCCTCCTCCCCGTAGATCGGTCTGTGCTCGAATACTCAAAGTAATGACTTATAACTCAATCATTTTAACATGCTTTATTCTGTGCTGTAAAATTTCAAGTGCGTGGCCTATTTCAATTCAATTAAAACTCTATTTCAAAATAAAGCACGATTAAAATTTAAAACAACAGAACATATCAGTGCACACCGGCAGAAATACTGAAATGAGATGGAATCATATTAAGTAAAGAGAAGACTGACTTGAAGTTTCTCTTTAGAAATTATTTGAGGCGGTAATGTTACAATGCAGGTTGTTGTTTATCAGGTCCAACTGCCGAAGAGAGTAGTATGAGATTCATTCCGTGATTCCGGCATAAAATGATAGTGAGCGACTGAGATCGGATTCGAACCAGCGCCACTAGCGGATCCAGGATTTAATTTTGGAGGTGGGGGGCTTCAGCTCGAAATATTTTTTTAATAAAAATAACGATAACTACTTTGGAAAAAAAGAAAGAAACTAACTATATATATGAAATGATATAAGTGATTCCTAAAGCCCTTTTAAATGTAATTACATGAACAATAATACTTTAAGAGATCATTTTTTAATATTTTTTCGATAAAACATGGTTATATTTTATCATTATTTGGGGGGGGGGGGCTTCAGCTCGAAAGCCGCCCCGCTCCTCCGTAGATCCGCCCGTGCTACAGGTTATTAGTAACCTGATTTTGGGATAAGGACAAATCCTTCGGAAAAGAAAGTACAAAATTAAAACTATTAATTGTGGAATGTGTGAGTGGCATTAGATTATTTTGATTAACTTATATTCTTTGTGACTATTTCTCTGGCTACTATGAGTAAAAGGTCCAAAATTATTTCAGGCTTCTGTTTAATTATGTTATCTATGTTCTTGAAATTGGGTCTGATAATATTTTCAGATTTAAGCAGGCCTGAAATTAAGTGCTGTAGCTTTTTCACAAAGAGTATGTCCATTACTGGTTTAATAGTTGTATGAAACTAACAAAGAAAACTGAAAAGACTTAATATTCAGAATTACCTAGTTTATTTAGTTTTCAGGTTAGACATTAATAACTTGGTAAAAACTATATTGGTTTATATTTCTAATTACATAAATGTAACTATTATAAACATTTGAACGAATATGGTAGGTTGAGTCCTCAACACGTTTCACTCACGTCAGAAGTTTCCGTTCTTTTTATGATCTTTGGGTTTCTACAAATTTTAAATTTTGGTCAATTAGAACAAGACAAGCCGAGCTAATTTTCTACATTTCTGAAGAGTGTTAAGCTATATTTTAAATATAAATGAATATTTAATTGAGAAATGTATATTTTAATAGTTTTGCGTGTCACGTCTTCAGTTGCTACTTTTTAATTAATGAAATTATATTCATTGAATCACAGTGTTATCGAACTAAACACATCACATATATCGATCTCTAAAAAGAAAAATAATAAAATCTAACATTAAATCAATTCAATAATGCTTTTGCAAATAATATAATTTTAAATTTACTTTTAATATGTATATTATTCCTTTAATAATTTAATAATTTAACTTTATAGGATGAAAGATGGAAGTACCTCCAAATGATCCGAGGATAGATTTCCTTGGTAACTGCGTTGTAAAGACGATGAAATTAAAACCTGAAAAATGGACACGTTTGATGTCCATTGAAGAATATAAAGCTATTGTTATTGAATTTTTGGATTCCACGAAAGCTAATCTCCTTGTGATCACTCAAGCAAGTATCAATGCAAACAAATAAAATAATAATAAAAAAAAAGTTATATACTCAAATAAATATATTGATTAACAGAACAATGCAGCACAATTGATTCCTTCTACTAGCTTCCCTGTGCTTTTGAAAAATAAGGGAGCTTATTTTGTGAAGAAAAATAAGGGGCCGCTATCTAAAGTTGGCGTTGAGAATAACGTATTATACGGTGACCTGGCCACCAAACCTATTGAACAATTGGCAATGATTGTTGATGAGGTAAGGAACGAATGAGTATTTATTTATTAAACATCCTGGAACTCCTTACTCTACCTTCCTTTGTACCATCGGTGGGAGAAATGGGACTCTTAAGCCGCATGTGGCCTCGGTGGCGTAGCTGCGGCTTTATTAATCTAACGCTAGAATTAATTTATATTTAATTATTTAAGTTAAGTAAAATGGAGAATATGGGCGTGTGTATTCAGTGAAAAATAAGAAATATGAAGAATTTTTGCATCCTCCATTAGCACTGCCTAACCTTACTGCGGCCCCTAATGATATAAAGGTTCCCAAATTATGCTCTATCCACTTTATAAATAAAAGTCTCACAACATTGATTAAAAGTCAAATTTTATAACACTGCTTTTTCCAGCAAAACATTCGTCATTCGTGCTATCTTCTTTTGGAATTCTTTACCTATCTCTGTAACTCAATCCTTGTTCACATATTTCTTTAAACATAACTTATTCCTTCAACTTCTTAATAATCAAACCACATCATTGATGGAAGCAGTATTCATTTCTGTAATAAGAGAGAATTAACAAGTAATCTTTTGTAAATATAAAATCAGGCTAATTTATATAAAGCCTGAACAGGATAGTTATCCTTAATTAATGGAGAAATAGCTGGCTGTATATCAATTTCTTAGTAAAGTTTGTTGAGGGATGGAGGGTCGTTCAGTCAAAGTAAAACCACAAAAGGAAAAGACATTTTTTAAATTAAAACAATATGTTCTCGAGTTTCTTTATGGGCATAAAATATTTTGAACATTACCTATGAAACTAAATTTTTACTCTGCATTACAACTTTTTTTTTCTATTTACATATTAGATTCCAATATGACTTCATATTCAATGAAAAAAATATAATAGAAATTCATTAATTAATAAGGAACAAATATGCGGTAATTTGAAGGGTCACGGAGCACAATGATCAATGTCAATTTTAATCAAATTTTTAGTAACTCAATTAAGAATACTTCAAAAAATGCTTTATAGAATGGGGTTGAGTGAGAAAAAAATATTTTTTTCGCAAACCAAATATATAAGTAGCAAAGAAGTAGGTCAAGAGTATTGAAAAATAAATTTTTTCAGCTTTGGATGTTAATGATGACGAACGATTTCTCCATCACTGTCAGAACTTCTAAAAACAATGACAACATAGCAATATTAATTTTTTTTAGATTATTTATTTCTAGGAACTAGAGAAAAATTGAAGTCTCAGATTTGTAATAAAACAATCAAATATTTATAAATTGATTACAAAAATAAGAACCTATTAGTTTATTCTCAATAAAGAAAACAGAAACTTATTTCTAGGAATTAGACACGAAAATTCTATACAGAAAAAATCGATTAAATAGCTTAAACATGAAAAAAAAAAACAATAATATAAAGAGGATGGAAGTAAATCAACGTGGAATAAATTACTAATGGGTTATAAAATATTAACATTTATTATTAAAAAAATTTATTGCTATGAAGAAAAACTATTAAGTTGTTCAACATAAAAAATTGATCCTCAACCATTTAAGTAATAATAACTGAAACCTACAATAAGATATTACATTTTCATTATAGACCAAAACAGAAAATAAAAATTAACTAATGTTTCTAAGATATTTAAAATTATCTCATTTTAAATATGATAAACAGAGAATCGGCTGTCTTAAGATATTTACAATTTTTCTTGTTGAAAAATATCGGTTTTAGATAGTCAGTTTTTTAATATCGACATAAAAATAGCGGACAAAATATCGATATGTTTCTGACTTGTATTAGGCACAGAGGGTCGTTTGGGAGAGAGGAGGAAGAAGCAGCATAGGTAGCCTGGTCAACGCTTCATGGGGGCGTCACAATATAATAAATACTTTTATTTTTTTATTTGGGCCAGATCGGAAATATATGGAACATTAAGGTCTTTATGGATGATTTTATTTGTGACAAAGTAAGGAGCGTTGAGGATTTTACGAAGGATTTTGGATTGTAAGGATTGGATACGAGAGGAATTCGATGGTTTAGTGGAGCCCCAAAGCTCAATTCCGTAAGTCCAAATAGGTCTTATTATTGTCATATATACGAGTCGTTTATAATTGATTGAAAGCTTAGATCGTTTGTCTAGTAAGTGCTGCAGTAGTCGAAAACGTCGGGCGGTTTCTAGTCGTTTCAGTCTGGTATGGGGGTTCCAAGTGAGTCGTTTGTCAAGGTGGAGTCCTAAGTAGCGGATTTGCTCAACAGGAATAAGTGGAGTATTATTGAAGGATACTGTAGGACAAGAGATCATAGGTTTACAACGGAGGGTAAAGGTGATTTGATGGGATTTGTTGGAATTTATTTTTATTCTCCAATTTTTACACCATTCTTCAAGGCTTGTGATATGCGATTGAAGAGTTTGGGATGCAATTAAAGGATCGTTATTAACTGATAGGATACACGCGTCATCGGCATAGGTGGTGATGACAGTGTTGGATTGGGTTGGGATGTCAGCTGTATAAACTGTGTAAAGGATAGGACCTAGGATACTACCTTGAGGAACACCGGCAGACTGAGTAAAAAGAGATGAATAAGCATTGTTATGATTGACTTTGAAGTGTCTGTCAGTAGGAACGGATAATGAGGAAGTAAGTAGGTAGGAATTCACGGAGTTTGTACATCAGTCCCGGATGCCAGACTCTATCAAACGCCTGTTCAACGTCGAGAAAGACTCCCGTGCAGTACATTCCGCGCTCCAATGCAGAGGAGACTACATCTACCACACGATGGCATTGCTGAATAGTGGAGTGGGATGTGCGGAATCCAAATTGGTAATCTGGGATAATGTGTTTAGAGTCTAGGATGGGATACAGGCGTTTTAAAATGAGTTTTTCCAGGATTTTGCCCATAATGGGTAAAAGGGAGATAGGACGGTAAGAGGATGGGTGTTCTGGCGGCTTTAGGTATCATTTTGACAATGGATAGTTTCCAAGAGTCAGGAAAATATGTGGTGCGGAGTACAGCATTAAATATATAGGTTAGGAACAATATGGCTTTTTTAGGAAGAAATTTTAGGATCTGGGATGTGATTAGGTCATGGCCAGGAGCTATATAATAAATACATAAATACAAATTTAATTAATCAATAACTAATCAATAATCAATAATTAATAATCAATCAATAATTAATCAATAACTATATATCAATATACTATATATCAATATATGTATATATATATATATATATATATATATAAATACTTTTAAGTTGAACATTCGTTTTAATTGTTTAATTCAGTAGAATTGGTAAGGCGTGTTGGAAGAAAGTTTCTTTAAATCGTGTTAGGACTAGATTTTGAAGCTTATCCGGGCTCTATTAGACAACTAACTATGCCAATGCTGACTATGATTTTTCTTTCGGAAATCGATTCGAGCGGTAAAAAGTCAAAATATGGCATTAATATCCTTTTTTTTTAGAAGAAATAACATATATATATTTTGATATTTTTTTCCTTGACGCTGCATTTAATTTAATACTAATAGTTATATATTTTGTCCCCTGAGGGTTGATTTTACTTCATGGATGATACATAAAAACAATCTCAACCATTTCAACAAAACGATGTATAGATTTAACTTTTTTGCCGGTGTTCCTCAAGGTAGTATGCTAGGTCCTATACTTTACACATTTTATACCGCTCACATCCCAACCCAATCCAACACTGTCATCACCACCTATGCGGATGATACGTGTATCCTATCAGTTAATAACGATCCATCTATTGTATCCCAAATTATCACACATCATAAGTCTTGAAAAATGGTGTCAAAACTGGAGGATTAAAATAAATTCCAATAATAAATAATAAAATTACCCTCCCCCCATCAAATTACATTCACTCTTCGTCGTAGACATATGACTTCCTGTCCTACAGTATCCTTCAACAATAGCCCTCTTATCCCTGTCGAACAAATCCGATACCTAGGACTCCACCTGGATAAACGACTCACTTGTAATCCCAATACTAGACTGAAACGACTTAGTCACAAATAAACTCAACCATAAAGATCTTAATGTTCCATATGTTTCCGATTTGGCCCAATCCAGATACCTATCCTTCCATAACAAACTGCAGAACCATCCGAACCCTCTCGTTTCAAACCTTGCTTCTTCCTCGATCTCTGGTAACCCTCCGAGCCGTCTGAAAAGAAGATGGCCTCGGGACCTTCTAATATAGAACTGTAATTTGAGTTCTACCAATGGGTGGTTTCTCTTCATGTTGTACATGTCATGTTACCAATGTCACATTTACTTGTATTTTTCATGCAATACAGTTGTAAATTTCATTAAAATAAAAAAAGATTTAAGTTTTATTCTTTCTATTTTTAGATATTCGTCCCATTATTATCGAATAATGACAATCACAAGCAATGGCCTTCGACCGTAGCACAAGACCTAAATCATCACGTTCATGCTTTGCGAAGTACAGTGTACGAAGTGAAGGGATATGTAGCCGGTAAGACAGTTTTGGCCATGCCAATAGGCCTAGAAAGAGTTCACGACATTGCTGAAAACCTTTCTCAAGGGTATGCAAGTTATTCATTATTTTCTTAATTTTTAAGATTTTTACTCTTGATGAAACTTTATATCATCGTGTTTGTCTATTTATTCGCAGGGGAGAGATGACAGATCTATATTTAAAAGCTTCTATCGAAGGAGTGGTAATAAAGTGGTCGTCTCAAATATCGGATGTCATTGCAGATGACTCTTCTAAAGCTTTTGCAAATGGGATGAATCCAACACCATTTCTAGGTTTACTCAAAATAATATTTATATTTTTTTAATATTTAACATTTTCTTTTTTCACGAAATAATTATTTAATTAATACTTAAAAAACATTATTGGTAATTAGTTCCTTGTCAATTCTACCGATAAACGCAAAGTATTTTGAAATTAAAATTTTACCGATTTCGATGAAATTTGGCTAAAATCTTCTTTATATAACACATTAAATTTCTCTATATAACACACTTCACCGAAATGAAGCTAAAAAGTTAAAATTTTCGAATTAAAAAAAAACAGATTTTCGAATAACTAAAAAAGTATACAATTTTTTGTGGTTATTTTATAATCTTTTGAAATTTTACGAAATTCTTTAAAAGACAAAAAAACAAAACAACAACGTTGAAATCGGACAATTTGGTCATAGATGGAATCCTTCATATTTTATATCTGTCATACTGCTATGCTCATATCCTGTGAAGTTGGCCCCCCATCCTCAATTTTTAAAAAAAATAAGGGTTCTTATAGCCCCCCTAAGAGTTCTAGAGTTCACTTTACTTTTTAGAAATAGTTCTATTGTTTAAACCACCGAAAATACCACGCAAAGTAACGAAAAACGGAAATCCCATTTTGTGCGATTTACGAGTCTTATAACTCTTTTATATAATATTAATTTTAGAGCTAAAATTGACCAGAATTATTGTTAAAACTCATTGGGGACTATCAAAACACTTAAAAAATATTAAATAAAGATCCCCAAAAATGCGGCCCCCCTAAAGTGATAATTTCTAGATTCTTTTTTGGGTTTTAATAGTCCTCAAATAGTTCCAAAGTTCTCCGGTATTTAAAAAATCATTTCTATTGTTTAAACTACCGAACATACCACGAAAAACTGAAATCACACCTTTTATTATTTTTCTTTAGTTGATAAGGAATGTAATGTTACTTTGATGTATAATTTTTTAGAAATAATAAATCATTGTGTAATTATTTGCAGCGTTTTTAGACTATTATATTACATGAGATTAGTGAAGAATTTTTTTATTTATTTTATGTTTAAATAGAATAATTATAATGATATCATAGTAGTACGTTAAAAATAAATAATTAAAATTTAAAAAACTTTATATTTTTTTAAAATTTAAATTATTTCAACATTATCTGAGGTACACAACAGACAAAAACGATCAACACCATCAAATACAAATTCAATCTTAATTTTTTCTTTCTCTTATTATAAACTACTTTTTTCTTTATTTTATAAAATGCTAATTTATTTCAATCATCTATAGATATTGACTCTTTATTATCATGTAAAGATAAGATAATAGGAACAACGCTATTTTTACAGAAATCAACTATTGGACAAGCAGAGTTGAAAATTTGCAATTTATTTACGATCAAATGAAAGAAGAAAAGGTGAAGAAAATGGCCACTATATTAGAACATACTGAAAGTGCTTATTATCCATGCTTCAAAGAAATATTCGCCAGCGTTGTTGCTGGCAAGTATTTTATCAAATTCTAAAATAAAAATATTATATTCTATTTTATTTAAAAACTCTTGGTTGTTTCTGTAGTATTATTTACTTTTAAATACATTTCTTAAGTTCGTAATATTTTAAAATACATAAATTATCTCATCTTGAAAATATCAAAAACATTTTCCTTAGTTCATTATTCATAGTCATATTTCTTTAACTGCCCTAAAATTAATATTAATTATAACTGAATTAATTATTTATCTCATGTATTTTGTATGCTACATTAATTATATTATAGTCACATTTTACAATACACCCCTGGTTTATTCTGATAATAAGAAATATAAATAGGGAATAAATATACCATAGAAGAGTTTGCCAAATTATTGTTTATGTTAATAATCTCTTAAGGTTTAAAATATTCGCAACGACTGACTCAGTTCAACAGGTCCTGCGTTCGAGTCTCCGACTCAGTGATTGCACCGTGGGATTCATTGTAAGGTAGCCTTGTGAGCTAAATAACATGAAATATTAATAATACGGTTTGGTTGAAATCAATCACAAAGTAGGTTTAATAATAAGCATATTTATGGAGAAAATATAAATGATTTATGCCGCCTATGGAAAAAAATCAGTGGAGTCGATTCAGCATATAACTTCTGGATGCACAATAATGTCGGGTAAAGAATATTTACTGAGGCATAACAATGCAGCTAAAGTAGTGATCAAGCCATGGCCCAGAAGCTGGAACTGAGGGATAACTATTGTCCGTATTACAAATATCATTCTGAATCAATCATCTCCAAGCGTAATGTCAAGCTATTCTGGGATCAGCCTATACTTACAGATCACACTGTCCCACACAATAGGCCTGACATTCGAATGAGCTGGACTTGCTGTTTGTGACAGTGAAAAAAATACAAATGGCGGTATTATTAGGAACGGCAAGTATTATTCGTAAATTTACAAATATAAAATAGCTTTGAAAAAATATGAAAGTAATATATGGTTGACCGATTAGGTCCCCAATTGTTACAAACAACCATTTAAACTGTGAAACAAATAAATATTAAAATATTAATAATAATAATAATAATTTTCACAAAACGAAACTAATAGTTTACGTCTAGTTGTTGGAGAATTCTTAGTGATAAAGATTCTCAATTACCTATCTGGCACAGGTGGATCTACGCGAGAGGGAAGGCTTCCAGGCTGAAGCTCCTCCCTCCTCCTCCTCCAAAGTGGTAAAATGTAATCATGTATTATGGTATTATTTACAACTAGTATTAGTACAACATAAAACATCTGCATTGTGTTCTAAAAATAGAACAGCTTAAGATAAAGTCTGTAGGGAAGCGAGCAAAAAAGTCGATCAGTAGAGTATAGTGTAAACCTCGACTGGCCCAGACACTATTCCGGAACTGCCAGTAGAAGATCAACTCTTCATTTAAAGTATGCACAATGTCAATAAAACCTTCGTGATGTGCTGTCTTTGATTCTTCATAGCTTCATAAACATCTTACATGGTTCCACGCGTCGTAATGTAATCCTCACATAGATTAATAACACACACTAGACGTCACTGAAAGACCAGGATTTATTGGCCTGCATTAACGCTCCCTTGTCCAGGTGCTTGTGCATAGGTACTTCTAGGCCTTAAACTATTAAACTTTAGGCACCTTATCCTACTGTGAGTACCATATTTTAATCCTTCTTTTAGAACTAAAATGTAGAAATATAAATATTTTTATACTTTGATGATCCAAATTATTATTATTTAATTTCAGCTTTGACAGAAGCAAAACAAATCTCCATTTATTTGAAACCTCTAGTCCCGTACTTAAATTCCGTTCAAGAAACTGATTTTACTGAAGTATCTACTTGCTTTCTTCCTCTGATTCATATAGTTTGTCTGATATGGAGTAATTGCAAGTACTACTGCCATTCTTCAAGAATTATTGTTTTGCTTAAACAGATTAATAATCTCATAATAGAACAGGTTTGTATATTTCTTCTGACTTTCAACTAATTGACTTTGAATTTAATCACACTAGAGTGCCCTAGCATGGTGTAAGTTAGTAATCAAAAACTTCATGTTTTGAGGAGGGGATAGAGGACACTTGTTAAGGAAGTTATGTATTTTTTAGTGGAATCATATTTTTGAGGAATTTTAATATTTTGGATTATTCCAGACCATGGAAAAAGGGGAAACATGGAACAGACCACAGCATATCGCCATTGCACTGTTAGTGCAAAAGGTCGTATGTAAAAATTTTACATGTTTATTCTCTTTGCGCTAAAAGTGGCATTTTGTAGTGTGCAAGTGCTATAAGTAATTTTCTAAATAGAAAAATAGCAGAGAGAAATGCCGTGATTCCGTCCTGTAAAAACTCAATTTTTACATACCTTTTGCACTAGCATAAGCGATATGTAATTGTAAATAAATAATCCATATCTATTTACTTTTAACAGTTTTAATAGTAATTTAATAAATAGTCTCTAACCTCACTGATAAAATGATGACAAAAATAAAAACAGTATGATTGTCTTGAACTCTTATCGATTTCAAAAGTTTTACTTTATGTAGCTACTATTTTCATTTAATTGTTGCATGACCGTTGGAATTAAAGACGCCACAAACTTAGCTGCGTGAATACGAGTATTGATCCCTATGAAATCATCATTATTATTTTTGTAAATGGGTCTTTAAGAAGGTAGTGACATTTAGAAACAATAACTAAAATATGAAATGGTGTTATTTCTTTTAAAGTGTTGCAAACATGCAGCGAACATGGAGATCTAGTAATAAAAACATTTAAAATATTTTGTAGGTTTTTACTATATAAAAATCCTGGCTTTGATAATGAGTAACAGAAGCATCTAGAATTAGAAAATCAATCGTTTATCTTTAATATTAATATATCGAATATTCAATTACTTGAATGATATGTTCGTTCCTTTTTTTGTCTTAGGCCAAAAAGTTTCTTGATCCCAGCTCCATTTTTCAAACAGATATAGACGAAGCTTTGCAACGTGTTGAAGCGTGCTTGAAAGCACTTAGTAGTTTCAGGTAAAAATAGCATGTCCATCATATTCATCTGTGTATGAATATTCTATGCATTCATTATATGTATACTATCATATATTATATAATTATAATTATAAATCTATGATTTTTAGATCAGTTTTCAATGAACGACGAGAAAACCTTTGCACATATTTTAAACCCGATACCACCCCTCAACTATGGTCATTTCATCCCAATGTCGTTTTTGAACGGTTCAATAAGTTCAGAGATAGATTGGTTACAATTCAGGTGTGTGAACTATAATTTCGCCGCTTCTTAAGTTGGTAAATGATTAAGATATAATTTAAAAGTTTTCTTTGTAGAAATTTTACCTTACTGTGCTGGAATTTGTTAAACTTGAAAGACTTGAAATTGGAAACGTTAAAGGAAGTGTACTTAGCAGTCAAATTGTCTCTATTTCTCTACAGTTTAACACTTATTTGACCGAATTTTCTACTAAATCTTATGACGTTCTCAATCCAGACGATCCGACATTTCAACAAGATTATGAAATCTTTCAACAAAATATATGTGATTTGGACAAGAGACTGGCTGCTATTTTATGCCTTGCTTTCGACGATTGCTGTAATTTAGAAGGAGCCTTCAAGGTATTATTTAGAAATGACTAAAAATATTTAGATGAATTATTTAAATTAAACATTATATTTATTCCTTCATTAACAAATATAAGTAGTAAAATATTGTAATTTATATTTTTTTTATTTTCAGTTGATTGAAATAATAAGCAGTTTTTTAGAGAGACCATTGATAATAAAAGAGTTTGATGACAAATTTAGAGAAGTTTTGTATATGCTTGCTGATGAGCTTGATTGCATCGAAGTAAGTTACAAGATTAAAGATTCATCTGAATTGAAAATTCTACTTTCCATTTAACCTTCATAGAGCTATTGCTGTGCTTCGAGGGGCTCTAGGTTTTCTGAAGCCCTAATTGGAAAAACATTCTGTGTCCCATAATCTCCCCTTCTCCTCCGATCCTAAACAAAACTAAGACCACCGCTGCCGTTGTCAACCACATTATCCCATGTTTACATTTTACGCACTATCTCCCTGCAGCTATTGAGCATACTGTCTATAATGTCACAGATTTCACAAGGAATTTCACGCCATAAATATGGTAATACTGATCTCAGTTTCTGATTTTTAAGAAGCTGTAAATGGTGGTCAAAAAGCCTTATCTGCACTGCATTCGTAAAGAGTAGAGTCTGTCCTCCTGTGTTGATTGCATTGAAGGAAGTGGCAGTGTAGCTATCCCCTGCTCTTAGTATACTGTTCGGCGCCTACGATCGCTATAAATACAGAAACGCGACTTGTCTGTAAACATAACAGCATTCCGATTTGTATCTTCATCTTGGAGGGGCTTTCCCGGGCCAGGGGATGTGGGCGGGGATTTAAAATACTTCTCCCGCAATGGGACGCGAACTCGTGACTATTTTGTATCATTTTTCTCATATATCAGGTTGCCAGGCTACGGCGGTGCTGTGCTCACGCGTTAGCCCGTTCGTCCACCCCGTCCCTTCAATTTGGGGATTACTGCACCATGATCTGCGGAGTTACTAGTGTACTACACTGTTGCTGCAGGTCGTCTTAAAGGATCATTAGATGTTAAAACGAATTCCCACTAACTATTACGAATGGCTCGTGGTGGTATGGGCCTTGGCACAATATTCAACACTTCATTTAGGCTATGATCAGCTATTTGAAAAGGATTGCTTCTTGCAGCAATGCCAATATTTCTGCCAATCTTAGTGCCGTAACGTACTGAGATCCACTAGCAGGTCTCCTATTGGTACTTTCGGTTTTTCTAAATCTGGTTATAGCTCGGTAGACCATACGGTGGGAGACGTCAATGGCATCGGCGATATCCACTTGTCGGTGCTGTTGTCCGTTCATTCTCATGACAGTATTGAGAACTTCTGGTTCAGTATGACACCTTTCCTTCGTTAAACTTAATATTACTGAATAAAAATTTAGAAAAATCGAAAACAACTGTTGGTTTACAAAATGAGTATTCTTCATGTTGATTGACTTTTTAATGTTAATGACTTTTAGTTAATAATTTATTCAAAATAAAGAATACTTGTTGGTTACTTTTTATGTTTACCAAAAAATAAGAGAGTCCCTAACAAACCAAACAAAATAGGGCATTTTAATTAAAATTAATAAAATAAGCATCGAATAGAAATATCCCTATTCATTTTTGAGCACTATAGATTTGAGCACTAAACCAGTACTGACTGTACAATCTCAGTATATCTAATTAATGTCTGCTTAGGACTGTTCGGATTACCAGAAAGTTAGAATAATAGAGGTCGTTTGGAAAAAATATATATAATTAAAAATCGAAACTGAATACAAAATATAAATATAACACACGTCACTAGCGGATCCAGGATTTAATTTTGAGGGGAGGGGTTTCAGCCCGAAAGCTTTTTTTTTTCATGAAAATGACGATAATTACTTTGGAAAAAAGAAAGAAACTAACTATCTATATGAAATGGTGTGTAAGTGATTCCTTAAGTTCTTTAAAACGTAATTACACGAACAATAATACTTTAAGAGACAATTTTTCCATAAAACATGGTTATATTTTACCATTTTGGAGGGAGGGGGCTTCAGCCCGAAAGCCTCTCCTCCCAAAATGGTAAAATGGTAGATCTGCCCGTGACACACGTATACATTCGCTTGAAACAATTGAATCTGGATGATAAAGAATAAATTTTTTTAAAGAACTTATTTACGTTTGTTTCGACCTGTGGCGAAACTTCACCATTATATTTTATTTAATAATTTGTAGAGGTAATAATAAGATACATCATAGATCATAAACAATTACAGAAGCTGTGTCTGTCTCATGTTTTCCCCTTAGTTCTATATTTTGAAACTTTTCACTTCGAAAATTCATTATTCCGTCAAAATGTGTGTCCCTCAAAAGACCAAAATCCCTTCAAAATGTGCCCCCACAAAAACTTTTGTGGCGCAACTTGCGCCATGAAATCCCTTTCTGGGCACCCCTGATTTTATGATATAATAAATTCGCGAAACACTTTGATGAATTTTCTCTCTGTAAAATCTAAACATCATGCTCATGGTGTAACTATTTTGTTTATATAAAAGGGTTTAGGTCATTTAGATGCAATTACTATATTTCTGTATTAACAGCTAAGTAAGGATAAAATTGATGAAAACGTAAGCAAAAATTTTGTTCCATTAAAAAAGTACTTTGATATTTTATTTCAGGTATATCAATTTATGTTCTATGTTCTTCACAGACTGCTGGAGTTGTATGGGTTGACACTTTTTCGGGTGTTGACATTATATTTTTCTTTTTTTAAATACATTGCATACTGTTATTAATTCATCTAATAACTTAATTTAAGTATAAATATATTTACTTTTTATGTATTTGCATAATTACTAATTTCAGGATATCTTCAATGAACAAATTTTGAGATACCGCTCTGGTCAAAAGATAGAAACAGATATTCATATCCCTCCAACTTCTGGTGCTCTTCAATGGGTTGAAATGCTCCGAGAAAGAATGACATATTCTGTCACCAAATTTAAAGCACTGGATCACAAGTATGCATTGCTAAATTCAAATTTTATTAGTAAATTATCCGTCGTTTGCGCTATCAGTCGAAAGTTGTGTTTTTTCAGATAGTTAGCTGATGAGATTTTATTTGTTTTTATTCTTATCGTGATTTAAAAATAATTCGGTTTATTAGTGCGTTAGGCAAATATGGTTTAGAGGTATCTCAATAAGTTACTGTGCACCTATTCTCAGCCCAGGTTATGCTATGGAAGATAATTAATTTCTCTGTTACCTCATCCGCGGTTCAACCCTGGAGTTGGGCAACCCTCCCGAGACATGCTTGCACTAACATTCTCCACAGGCTCTGTAAAGTGGACACCTTTTGTTAATTAATTTTCTAAGAGGAAAACATGGCGGTAAAGCCTGATTTCAGGAAAGTAATCTTGCACAACTCTATTTTCTTAGGAAATAGTGAACCCAAGGCCTTTCAAGGGTTATAGTGGTACAGATTTTTGTTTTTACTTCAGTTATTGTATGTCCATATTGGACTTGGATTCGAATAAATCAAATAGAAATAATAATATAAAACATATATAATATCAACATGGAAATGAATAAGTTTCATTCGGATTCGATGTGGGAATTTTTAAGACAACAATAAAAATCATGTCAGAATGCCTCTTTTGATATAAATTCAATCATAGATATATACTCTTTTAAAATTCATTTAATTAGACTTATCTCTTCCCTCTCAATTTAAGGATATAATAAAATGATTTTCTTATTTCCTCCCATCGTTTTGTACATTCCCACATCAGACTCTTTTTCTCCTACATTGGCAACACTGTAGTCATTAATTATTTGGTTATTTTAAAATTAAATATGACTTGGAATTTAATTATTTATTATTTAATTTCATCATGATTATAATGTTGAGGAATTGTGTGCTTAATGTTTTTGACTTAAATTGATGTTTTCTTTTGCTTCGTAAATTGGAATTAGTAGGTTATAGCTTCTTTCCTCATTTGAACTTAAAAGATTAATTCTGATGTTAATTTTAAGGTGATTTGTTTTGAGAAAATTTAAAGGTACATAAATATTCAAAATAGTACGAAATTATATTTGTGAATGGTCATACACAGGTGAAATAGTGTTATAACTGATTTTGAGTTACTATGTTTCTAAGACACTTTTAATATCTACTTCTTTAAGTACCTACCATTTTGAGATATTATCAGTTTCTGATTATTTAATTGTTGGAATTAACTCAGGGTTTTTTTTTTTTATAATAGGCAATTATCACAGCAAACTAGTTCAGTAATTTTACTTTTAAAAATTTAACTTATTTTTGTAATTATTCCTGTTTGTTGTGACTATTCATGTGGAATTCTTTCTAACAGTATTATCCATGCCATAAGTTATAAATGTGCTATATCTAATGAATTATTTATAGAAAGCATAGAATTCTAAAACTGCCTAACTAATTTCTATTATTTTAAATTTTATTGTTGTTTTCATTCTAGATTATCATGAAAGAAACAAAATTTTTGAAAGAAATTCTGTACCTCATGGTAATCTAGAGCCGAAGCTGTAAAATGGAGATGCTTGTTTTGAAATTTCTAAAGCATTGCAACCAATGGAGAATCTGGGGTTAAGTGTATTGTAAGGCAACATTGTTTGTTGGTGATGGGTTGTGCAAAGAGATGATTTTACCAAGATTATACTCCACTGTGTGGTTTTTCGTCATATTTTTTTTATTAGGATTTTCCACTAATATTGGGTTTCCTTAACCCAAAGTGCTTAGATGGCTTCTTTCCATAATGTCCTATCTAAGGTCCATTCTTCCAGTAGACCATGACCCATCATGGATTCCTCCACTTCGTTATTCCAGGTCTTCCTTGTCTTCTTTCCCTAGTTTTCCATAAGTGGACTTCTTTGGATAGTCTGCCTTCATTCTTTTCAATTCTTTATCAATCTTTAACTACATTCTTTTCAAATGTCCATACCACTTCAAACATTTATCTCAAAACTCTTCCAGAATGGTTCTTTTAGCCTCCATTTTTTCTCTGATGGTCGTATTTCTCACTTTATCCATTCTGGATATTTCTGCCGCTAGTCTGCGGACTGCAGACTAAGTTGAGAGATAAAAATAGAAAAATAACTTTATTCTAGGAAGAAGTCCCTTGAGAATAACACAATGTTACAAAAAAAATATTTACTTCTGGCCAGAAGAACCCTCAGGGGGCTTTTCACACCGAAGATGCAAGATGCACATGCCACTTTCACCTTCTGTTTATATCCATTATCTCTGTTTAGTTTAATAGAGTTAGAAATATGAATAATCAATAATCCTACTCTTCAGAAATTATATTTCTGGCTTCTGTAGTCAGAAAAAAAGAAAGACAAAGAAGGAATCGTTTATGGCAGCATCCATGCAGGGATAATACTGTATAGCGTTGCCCTGCTATTGTGTCTGAGCAATTACGGAACCATCAAGTAAAGTTTCAGGTGTATTGTTGTATTGTATTCGCCGCTAGTCTGCAGTGGTCCATTTCGGTGGCTGGAAGTTTCTTCCTGAGATTACTGTTTTTCCTCATAATTATTTAATTTTTAGTGTACCCTTTATAGAGGCAGGAAGATCTGCTGACCCCAGGGTCAATACACAACTGTTATAACATGATAGACAAAACGCAGGAATTAGATCATTAGCATAGAGGCCTTAGTCACTGAGCTACCCCACTTGCAATTCTACTGCTTATATACCATAAATGTTTTACAAACTATACTTCTCTTAATATATTATGATGTATGTTTCTAATTCTTTGGTATTTTTATATTGTGTATAACCATATTTTTCTTCTGGTTTCATTATTTGCTGCTTTGCAGAACATAAAAATGGTCAGTGAAGTTATGGATGTGTTTATGAAGGACAAATTAATGTTTTGTCAACGTTCTGACTTCATAAATCGGAACCATAAATTTATTACCATCATTATAATTATAAATTTATTTTTTACTTTCACTTACCTATATATGTAATATATAGTAAGGGAAAGTGTTGAGATCGTGAAAATTTTCGAATCTGAATCTTCAACGGAAATATATGTTTTGAAGTCCCCAGAGTCCAAATAACCAAGTGTGTGAATAGCCTACCTCAAAAACTAAAAGTCATGCATTTCTGATATTAAGTATTTAAGATTTGAACATGCCTGGGATGTTACAGCAACCTTTTCATTAAAATTGGCTAACCTGAAGTGCAAGTTTATATCTCCGATTTCACACATTTTTTCAATTTCCTTGAAAACTGATCTAACAATTTTGATTAAATTTGTATATCATCAGTGTAAAATTAAGCGGTTTGAATATAATGTAGCTCTTATTTTCATTGATGTTAAATATTCCAAATGAAGAAAATTGGTTGATGACTAAAGGGGAAATAAGATAGGAAGCTATTTGGTATAAGTTATGTAGGAAGCTCGGCTGTTTAGCCAAGAGAGCCTTATCTTTGCCTGTTCTCCCCCTTTACAGATTCCAGATACCTCTCTGTACAGGACTTTTATGTATCACCTCCATAATTTTTTTTAAAAGTTTTTCATGCAAAATGTTGAGGATTTACTAATATAAACCTAATAATATGCAATATTTACTCATTTTTTTCGATGAGTTTCGTAATAAATGTTCTTTTGTAAAACTCAGAATTTTTACAAAAGATCCATTTCCCAACAATCATTAGTATAGTTTAATACTACACACAGTCATAAAAGGAAATGGAAAGTGGTATAAATTTAACTGATTTGATGGGCAAGAAAAACATGGTAATTAATTGTTTTAAATGAAGTTATACCGTTGTTTTCACTTTGAATACCTTTAAGAAAATACCTGCCTACTTTAACATTGGTAAGTGAAAGTTGTGTGATGTGTGCACCGCACCAGATTTTTTTAAATAAACACAAAATAGAATTATGACAAATGACATCTACTTAATGTATATTCCAATTTTTCATTTAGAATCACCAACAGCAACGATGCTCATATCTTATACAGAAAATGTGATGGTTTATTAATAAGATTTAAGAAGTTAGAAGAAGATCTGTTTAATGATTGGAGTAGTAATGTTGATGAACAAATAGAGCTTAATCTACGGAGGTCTATTATCAGTAGAAATATGGCCAAAACACATATCCTTCTCAATTTTCATCCTCAGGTAGACCATTAAATGCTTATTTTAATATTTTCTGACCTATATGTTTAAGTTTTTTCTACCCTTTATGATTTTAGTTAGATGCAGTTTTACGCGAAGTCCATTATCTTCAGCTGAGAAATATAACAAGCATTCCTCAATCTGCTTTAGAATTATATGAGAAAAGAGATCAATTTAGAGAATATACAGTCCAATTGAATATAATTACTCAATGGTCAGTATTTTTTTTTTTTATTCTTAAATTTATTGGAAAGTTTTGGATGGCCTTTTTTTGGTTTAGGTACAATAAAATGAGGAGAGATAGCAGAATTGTGGAATTTGAATTAATTCAAGATAAAATTGAGCAAATTGACGAGTTAATATATGAAGGAGAAAACAATATGAACTGGAAATCAAATGGTATGAAATAAAAAATAAAAAAATCAAAGTAAAAGCTATTATAAGATTTAGAGATGTATATATTTCCTTTCTGTTCGTAGATCTTCTGGATTATATCGCAAAGCTACATCAACTAGTTGAAGCTGTCCAAGAACCGCTCAGTAAAACACAGGCAAATGTGGTGTTAATGCGTTCATTATTGGAGCCTTGGTCTAAAACACCTCTTTTTGTGCGATCAGATGGTCCTAGCTCATTGCTTTCCATTGAGGACAAAGCTGACAGGATCCAAAAACGGTATATGATATTTTCAAATTTTTTAACCCTCTGTCAGGTACCATACCATTCGTTGGTCTGCAATTACACATTCTTGTTACTATTAGGAAAAGAAACATTTTAGGGCTCAAATCATTTTATCTGCAACTCTTCCCTTTCAATAGAAGAAAGGATTATAGGCCAATTATTCAGTGTTTAACTGTAAATAAATAGAATATTCATAACCTGCTGTCCACGGTACACTTTGCTACTGCTTGCGTAAGAAACTTTTCAACGAAATGGAATTAGGAATTAGAGCTATTTCTCTAAATTTTTAGTTTATGACTATTATATTATATTATTATTTATCTTATTTGATTAAACATGGAATATTTGATAACATATAAATGTTTATTTGTATTTAAAATTGTTAGTTATATCAAAAATAGCCTTCTTTTTTTTTCATTTCAATTCTATAAAATGAATTCAATTTTATACAAATTAAGTAGTGGAATAAATGACTATTTGGTTTGGGAACTATATATATTTTTGTTATCTGGTTTTAAATAAATCCATATATATATATATATTTATAAAATTTTAATTTTATATATATTTATAAATTTTAAATACTTTCAAATTCTCTCGGGTATAATTCACCCACCATAAATTGTACCCTTGTTGAGCTAATTTTTTTTTGTTTATAACATTATTTCCTCACTTTTAAGAGGGATCAATAATTTTTTGCCACTGAAGGCGAAGAAAAACTATAACTTGATGGCTCATTTAGATTGTATTTGATGAACTATTAACGAAGATGAATACGTGGCGACAAAAGGAAACCTTATAAAAACAAATTGTAAAGGAATATTTTCAAATATATATATATATATATGGGGCTCGGCTAGCCGTGCGAGCTAAGGCTTTTGCAATAGGTTATGAAAGTTAAGCAACGCCGAGCATGGTTAGCACTTGGATAAGCCACGCTGCCCGAGACTCCCCCCTCCTCCCCTGGTATGTAAGACCGTCAGCCTACATGAGGCAACTCACACCGACCGGGCCTAGGAATGATGACCCTACTCCCGTGTACTTAAATCTGGAATGTGGTCTAGGAGACCACATCTTGCTGACAAAGATCTTAATGGTCTGTAGAGCCAAACGAAAAAAATAAAATAAAATAAAATATATATATATATATATATATATAATATATATATATATATATATATATATAAATGTAATTTTACTTAATAACTTATAAATAAACAATCCTTTAATTCTGAAAAATGAAATAATCACTTGACATCGTTGGTATGTAATCGAGTGCAAATGTTTTATACCTTTCAAAATATGGATAAAAGCTGGTGCTGTTATAAGAACTTTAGGCCTATCAGAGGCTTGATATCTGAAATAAAGGATTTGGAGAATATATTTTGTCACTTTCAAGTATAATTAATTTAATTCAATGAATGTAACATAGCATTTATATACTATAATATTCTGATTAATTTTCTAAGCTGATAAGGTTAGTTTCTTGTCAATGGATTTATTACAACATGGCTTCTGAAAACTTTTTCATTGCAGAACATTTTTTGGATTAAAAGTGTTATTTTTCTGTACAATAAAAACAGTTTATTAACTTATTCAGTTATAGCGAAATAAAAGAAGTAGGAGAGCAGATTCACGGCTTACTTGCAGAAAACAAAAAATTGTTTGGAATGGAAGACAAAATCATGAATAAACCTTGGAAAAATTATGTTTCCTATGTTGATAATATTGTATATAATGCATTATTGTTTACAATTGGTTGCAGGTAATTTTTATTAAATGATGTGTGAATATGAATAAATATTTTAATCGCTTTGTTTATGTATTCATCAATTATTTCAGCTTAGCTTATCTCACTGAGCATATGGATTCAATGAATAATTTAGATCCTTTACTGAGTGTACAGCTAACCCTTAATGAAGAAGATATGGCGCTGTATTGTGAGCCGCCTCTCGACAATACCATGGATGGTTGTTTTTCAAACATGATTATAGAGATTATAGAAGACATTGTTAATATGGCAAAACTAATTGATAGAATTTCTGACTGTGATCAGCCCCACTATTTAGTAAGATATGTCATTCATAAAAATATGCTTATAATAATTTTTGAATGACAATGTTATTTTATTTTATACACATTCATGAGACTATAATTAAATTTCATGATTATTTTAGAAAGATATCGAAAATCATGAAGATGTAGGAGATATGAAAAATGAAATAATTCAAAGTGTTCATAATGTTGTTGAAGAGGTAAGTAAAGGTGCGATTCCTCTAGATGTATTGTGATTGATATGCTACTTAGTTCCTTAGCAATAATAACATTTGTGAGACACTAATTGCCAAGATGTTAACCAGAAAATATAGAAAATCTGTCTCATAAATTTGAATACTTTCTTTCAACTCATCCTGGACCTCTGTCTGTCCAGATTTCTTTTGTGATGCATTAATGCCATTTCTGAATATCTTGTGATTTGTACCTGTTTATTGTTTTACAGCTGTCTTTGTTCCGACATTGCTTTTTCTGATCATTATGCATTAATAGATTCTTTACTCATTCTTTAAAACAATGTCCCAGGTCCCAGACTATCAGCTTCAATAATTGCTTGAATAGGGAAAATTTTCTGATGTTCGACTTATCTACAAGGAAAGATACAAGGATAAGCAAATTTTTAAGTCTTAAGGGCCTCCCTGACTCCTCTCTGCTATGAGTAAAGTGTTAGAGACTTTGATGGAGACGTGATGGCCTGCTTTTTTTTAAGAGTGGGGCATCCATGCGAATATGGGTGCACCACAGGTGAAGCAACTGTAGATGGTCTACTGAGAGTATTTTACAAGATTGAAGAGAGGGCAGAGAAGAATGTTATATTAATATTGTTTGTAAGAAGACACAAGCCATCCTCTTAAAACATATGATTGATAGGACGTACCCTCTCAACATGAATATAGAAGATCAATGAATACGCCCAAGTGGATTGGCAACTTAACTTGGTCTAAGGTTAGGAAAACGCCTAAATATAATACCTCACTTGGATTATCTAGCAACTAAGGTGACCCAATTCTTAAAGGGTCTCAGTTGTGTCGGGGAAGCATTGTGGGGCCTCAGATATCCAGCAATAATGATGATCTATAATGGGGTTGTATTGTACTGGTTATCTTGAGGTATGCATCTCTCTTGAAACCTCGCAGAAGACTAGAGAAAAAATTTGGTGTCAATCCAGAGGATGGCCCTGTTGCTTAAGACCAGAGCATTTAGAACATCGCATGAAGCAGTGCAGGTCTTAGCGGGGGCAGTACCTCTCAACCTCCTGCGAGGAGATGTGACTAAATAAATGCTCAAGAAGGAATGCTTGGAAGGAGTTTCAGAAAATCTAGGGGTGAGGATTGTGGAAAACCTCAACAAATGGAAGAAGATAATTCAGGAAGATAAAATTGATTAATGGGGCTGTTGATGGGTGGCAATCCCGAAAGGGAGTATCCTTTAGGAAATACTTTCCCACTGTACAGTCTCAGCTAGATGTAGAAAGGATCATCCCGGCCTATTGGGTTTCACAATTCCTTATGAGGGTTTTTGAGCTAAGCTGCAAAGCCTTGGCCACGACATAGATCCCCAGACTGTCCAGCTCTTGGTCAAGATCCTACACTCAGGAATAAGGGCTGCAATGATGAGAACCGTGAGAATTTATGTCCTAACTAAGGATGAATTTTCTCAGTTGGTGAATAAGAAGAACTTCATATGGTTCAAGAAATTCATTTATGCCTTGAAGGAGGCAGTGGGTCCAGCCCACTTCAACATTGGAGCCTGGAGTATAGGATCGGCAGCACTAAAAAGACTACCAGAAGACGGCATTCATCCTTGACCTCTAGTCACTGATCAAAACTTTGTATTATATTTAACTTGCATTTGTGTGTTGTTCTGCAGTCATGCATATTGTCCTACTATTGCAAACACCTGTATAGCCTAATAGGCAAGGGTGGGTGGCAAATAAATAAATAATCTTGTTTGCAAATAAATAAATAACTTCTGCTTTTGATAGTGTATAGTGGCCAAATATACTCTAGTAATTGCAGAAGTAAAAGGCAACTAGCAAATTTTTCACTCTAATGAGAAGTTATCTTCAGGGCAGGACATTATGAATAAGAAATTCTTATTATGTTGTAAATTATGGTCATTTAAAGGGTGTATGACTATTTTTATGTGATTTTGTGGAGTGCAATACTGTTCAAAAACTAATGAAAATAAAACTTTATTGTGGTCTATTGGTATATAATTTTACCACACAAATATATCGATGAAATTATTATTATCCTCTCTTATGTTATAATTAATCTTTCCGTGTAATTTGTACACAACGCATACACGATGGCTTAAAGTTATCTATTTCCGGTTTTGGATTTTCGCACTAGTTTTGGAGTGTAAAGTAATCTAAGCAAACATTACTATAAATTTCGAAATGGATGCAAAATATATTTCTATTTTCGAGTGATTCTATAAATTTGGGTACTATTGTCTTATAATTTTACTATACAAATGTATTGATGAAGTTGTTGCTTTCATAATTTTCCTGATGGCATTGTATGTTATAATTAATCTTTTCATCATAGTTTGTACCTAATGTAAATGTCTATAAGAGCTCTATTTCAGGTTTCGGATTTTGGCATTGGCTTTTGAGTTTATAGTAATCTAATCAAGCATTACTGTCAATTTTAAAATTAGTGTCTATTTTTAAAATATGCCTATTTTCAAGTGACTCTGTGAATGTAATGCCATGAAAAAATTAATGAAATTGAAATTTGTTGGTGACTATTGGCTTATTATTTTACTACACAAATATATTGATGAAATTGTCACTTTCTTGATTTTCCAGACTATTTTGTGTGCTGTAATTATTATTTTCCTCATAATTAGTATATAATGATAATGACTTAAAGCGATTATATTTCAGGTTTTGGATTTTTGTACTACCTTTGAGATTTACAGTAATCTTTGGTTAGATGACCGGCAGATATACATGCAACATTTCTTAAGTTATGGAAGACAGCTTACTTTGGAAGAAATCGAATTGAATGTTACCCCTAACATTCAAACACCAACCATTGAAATGTTTAAGCAACAAGTAAGTGTGAAATTAAAATTAATGCGTACCAATCATTTTCTGCCTTGCTACATATAATATTGTTATTCTTAGTTCGGTTGATTGCAATCTGGACCACAATTATACCCTAATCACTGATAAACTGAATGATTTTGTGATTGATAAACAACAAACGTTATCTTCCTTCAATCTTTACTTCCTCTTGATTTTCACTTCCTTTAATCATTGTATACCTCAAATACTTAAATTTATAGGAAGAATTTATATAATTTCATTTTATAAAATGATTTTATTTACTAATTATTACATTTACTAGCGATCTTGGATTTGCATCTCATGCATAATTATATATATATTTTTTTAGATTGATTATTTTGAATCAATTTATGCAGAGGTAGAAAAGCTTAAAATAATTGAAATATTTCATAGATGGTTTCAGTTAGATGTTCAACCTTTTAAAACAAGCTTATTAAATACAGTCAGTAAGTGGTCTCTAATGTTCAAAGAATATTTGTTGAAACATGTCACAGAAAGGTATTTAATTATTATACTGGTGTTTAGATATTTCAGCAATACATCACTATTTTTAATATTTCTTTTTATTTATCAGTCTTTGGGAACTTTCAAAATTCATTCAAGAAGCTGATGAAGGTTTATTGCAACCGATATCCGAGGGTGACTATATAGGCCTTGTAAAAGTGATGGGGTATTTAATGCAAGTTAAAGAAAGGTTGCCTACAACTGATGACATGTTTGGGCCTTTGCAAGATACGATTCAACTATTGAAAACTTACGAAATGGAACTTCCTCAAGAAGCTAATGTCCTATTGCAAGTAAGTTTTACTAAATCGTGAGGGATCAGAATGCTACTCTAGATAGTTTTTTTTTAATTATTGGAGCAATATTTACAGATATGTACAGAGATATACAAAATTATAACTCTTATTATTATTTATTAATTTTGAAGAAAATCATTAATTATGAAATAACTTAATAAAACAATTCTATGAATGACATAATGTTATTGAGTAAAATTGAAGGAGCTTCGAAGCTAAGTGTTCTTTGTAGTAACAGAGGGTTAATGCAGGCTCTAAGAAGAAGTTATTAAAAAATATTGATAAAGCTCTTTTAAGGAGAATGGGAGAAATCCAAATATAATTTCCATCTTACGATATAATAACAATATAATAATCCAAATTTTATGGAAATCCAAGATATAATTAAATTAGATAACAGTTGAAAATGTCTGTAATATAGTACTTCTAGAATGCTGTTTCATTTGGCAGATATTAATTGCTGTATCTATCCATCTTGTTTATGTTAAGGTTAAAATTAAACTTCTTTTTTGTCAATCTTAAGTTTATTTACCTATTTTCTTGGTTAACATAAAATGTATGCTTATTGACATGAAATTTTGATGTTAGGAGCTTCCTGAGCAGTGGAATAACACTAAGAAGCTAGCGTCCAATGTTAAACAGCAGGTTTCACCTCTACAAGCAGCAGAAGTCGTTTCTATTCGTAAAAAAATTGCTTTATTTGATATAAGGCAAAATAGATACAGGGAAGATTTCAAGAAATCCCAATTCTTGAGGTATTTTTAATATTGATTGTGATGTTTGTTTCCAAACTTAACATTAATTAATTTATATCATGTCAAATAGGTTCAGTTGCGATGATCCTTATTATTTGCTTGACAAAGAAGATTTGAAAATGGCTGAGTTTGAAAAAGAAATGAATCAATTACTTGAATCGGCATCATTATTTGAGCTAAATGTACCAGAGTTTAAGTATTTGAAGCAGTGTCAGCGAGAGCTCCGCATGCTCAAGGTATTACATTTTTTTTTTCATTTGTTTCTATAAAACCCCTAAAATAGGATAAATCTCTAAATTAAACCTCAAATTCTAGCAACTTTGGGATTATATACAAATTGTGAAAACTAGTATTGAAGATTGGAAAACCACCCCTTGGAAAAAAGTGGATGTAGAAAACATGGATATTGAATGCAAGAAATTTGCTAAAGACATAAGAGGTATATAATTAAATCATTTTTTAAAAATAATTTTTATGTAATTTAAATTGCGTTTTCTGTTTTTTACTAATTAATGTACTAGCATTTGACAAGGAAATGAAAACTTGGGATACCTATATAACTTTAGAAGCTACTGTAAAGAACATGCTGACTTCTCTTAAGGCAGTTGGGGAATTGCAGAATGCCGCAATTAGGGAAAGACATTGGCATCAACTTATCAATTCTACTAAGGTATTTAGTTGTTATAATCTCTGTTTTATATTTCTTTTGGAAGTTTTGAAGCCTTTTTTTGAATTCGTAAAATTTATTTCTAAGATCTTAGTTGTCAAAAGTTAAGATTTCATATCAAATTATATTATTTCAAGTAAGTTTAATTATTACAATTACTTTTTTTTTTTTGTAATATCTTCATTCTTTATATATTTTAAAAAATGTTGGTATTCCTGTGGAAGTTTTCTTTTTTGTATAAAAATGTAATTTCTTAAATTTATATTAGTAGATATAAAAAAATCTTGGTTAAATTGCGAATAATCGTTGAAAGAAAAACAACTAGAAGATGAAATTATTACAAATTTATTAATGTATGGTAAATTTTAACAAGCCCAAGTTTCCTTGAACTTTTTGTTCTTATTATTAAAATTATATTCATAATATGAGAAGGAGTTAGTCAGGGGTGCGGTCAGATAAATAGTAAATTAAAATATAGTAATTATTTTATTTTAATTTTGTCGACGTTTTGACCCACTTTGCAGGTCGTCTTCAGGGCGTATGATGTAGCACTGCGGGAGGCAGTTGAAACACTGAGTGTAGCGCTCCCGCAGTGCTACATCCTACGCCCTGAAGACGACCGGCAAAGTGGGTCGAAACGTCGACAAAATTAAAATAAAATAATTACTATATTTTAATTTAGTATTTATCTGACTGCACCCCTGACTAACTCCTCATATTATATCAACGGTCAATCATCTCTACATCATATCAATTGAAATAATGTTAATGTAACTATTACTGTATATAACAAAGCTGTAAATTAGCTTTTTGCTTCAGCATGTTTCATTCCAATTTAGGTTTAGTATTAGAATAAATTTATTTTTATAAAAATTTAAGATATGCCTGATTAAAATTACTCTATATGAGTCAGGCTTCATTTAAATAGTATAGTTTATTATTATATTTGTTTAAATGTCTTTTCTACTTTCTGTGAAGAATACAAACAAATATTTAGTATCAATGCTTTATCAAGAAAAAGCAATAAAAAATCAATTGGAATTTTTATTAATCCTCTTCTATCTGTTACTTGTTTCAATTAACATGTACATATGATGCCCTGGGTTTTTAAATTTATAATGTCCTTTTTAAATGTTTACATGATTACATTAATGGTATAAATATGGCCTGAAACTTTCATCAGTGAATAAATGATTCTCATGTTAATTTATTTCTGGAGATCAAAGCTAGTTCCTTCAATCTAGAAGTTTGAATCCTAACCAAATTTTTATAAAGCCTATTAATGATATAATTTCTACCATTTTAACAAATTTTATTTGGTTTTGATAGCAATTCTATATTTTATTTACTAAGTAGATATTAAATCTCTTAATCTTTCTGACTCATATACAGTATTTGTAAAAAAATTATAGATGAAATTCATTAATACCGATGTACATATATGTAAATAGTTAACAATGAAAATACTTCAAATATTGCACTGTATATATCTTGCATATTTATATTCTTAAATTAGTCTTAATGTTTATTTATTAAATGTGTTAAGAAATTAATTGCTTAGCTGCTATAACATTTGCTATTTTTGCAGAATTTAGTTTCATTGCCTCCCCAGTTTACGGTAAGTTATTTAGTTATTTGATTAAAATAAAGTAGTAATTTCATATGATTTGTAGTTTTTTATGCATTCTTACATTTTTTAAAATAGTTTCAGTATTTCTTATTTACTTGTATAGTTCTTTGAGTTTGTGATCTACTGCTGTCTACTAAACTCATATTGCTATGAAGTCAGCGACATATTTATGGGGGGCTCTAGGTATTGAAGCCAAACTTTATTTACTTAAATATTGTAGATTTTAAGTGTCTAAGGTATTATTATTAAATTTATTCCCTGAATTAAATCAACTCAAGAACCATTTATTTTTACATTAAAACAAATTTATCCTTTTGAATGGAGGAATGGAGGGAATAAATTTCTTGATGGGCAAAGTATACTATGTTATATAGATAAGCACTAGTATGCATAGGATAATTTACAGGCTTATAAGTAGAAATCTATTTAATTTAGTTGTTATAATCTCTATTTTATATTTCTTTTAGAAGTTTTGAAGCCTTTTTTTGAATTCGTAAAATTTATTTCTAAGATTTTAGTTGTCAAAAGTTAAGGTTTCATATCAAATTATATTATTTCAAGTAAAATTATATCAATATCCATTCCTAAAACAGATTTCTAATTATAAGCCTGTAAATTATCCTATGCATACTAGTGCTTATCTATATAACATAGTATACTTTGCCCATCAAGAAATTTATTCCCTCCATTCAAACTTCTAAAAGAAATATAAAATAGAGATTATAACAACTAAATTAAATAGATTTCTAATTATAAGCCTGTAAATTATCCTATGCATACTAGTGCTTATCTATATAACATAGTATACTTTGCCCATCAAGAAATTTATTCCCTCCATTCCTCCCAGATGACTTGAGTCACTATTGGAGACTGAATTCTGCACCCACTGATCTTGAGCAGCTATAATCTGTGTCTCTAGACGGGCTAGTACGTGCAATCAAGTGGGAATGAAACTGACAAATCGGTCTCAAAGAGACTTGTTATGAAGCTATGGTTTGTCTGCCACTGCGCCTTGAAAACCATGATTCTTACCAATGAGAAATTTGGTGACGACCCCACGGACTATTGTGCTTCCACAAGCAATAAATATCTATAGGAATACCATATTGCATGGCCAAAAATCTACAAGAAATATAATGGTGACTGAAAAAAAAAGTATTCTTGTGGGCGAGGTATTAGTCGTTTGAAGAGTTGAAATAATTTTCTTCTATCATAGGTATACCTTTTTCTCAACTTCATTACAACTCCTTTATCCAAGTGACTACTTACTTACTATCAATAACTTACATACCAAACCGAACTATCCTAGAAAGGAATCCCCTTAAGAGGTCCCATTAACTGAACTCTCGAGTCTATAGTTGATATCCAGAAGTATTTGATTACTTTGCTTTTCAGATAACATGAATTATTGGCTGGAAATAATTTCTTTGAGGCCATTTATGTTGCGATGTATTAACTTTGATGATGTTTAAACCATACTAATGATGTTATGAATTATTTTTTATTTATTCTAATTTTAGAAAATATATCATTTTTCTTACAAGTGTTCATATCATGTGCATGCTTTAGTATTGATTGTATTAATTGTTTAGAATAAATTAATCTGCTTAAAAATAATTAACTTTTGTTTCAAGAATTATAATTAATATAATATAGGATGAGCTAAAATTGATAACATATAATAGTCTGGTACTGACCACTTTTTGTCAAATTATTAACATACCCCTAAAACTTTGTGAGTTGCTTCATCTCACTGTAACCTACAATTTAGTAGGGCCAAGAGAAGTAAATCACTTCTAATAGACAGTAGCACCATTAGGTGTGTGACAGGACTGTACACTGGTCACTGTCAATTAAATAAGCACCTTTTTAATTAGGGAGTAAGTGGGATCTCTGCTTGCAGGCCGTGTGGCCTGGAGGATGAATTAGCCCATCACATTATTTGTAGTTGTGATAATTTGGCTAGACTGCAGTACTTTGGATGTGATCGTATCACTGACCCCAAGCGCTGTGAACTAATAGATCCTATTACTATTAACAAGTTACCAAAGGCATCTGTCCTATTTTAATAGAGTTAAGGACGATGCACAATAGGCCATCTTGAGGCCGCGGTGCATTCTTATGTCGGAAAAAAAAAAACAAGTTTTTTATTTACAAAAATTCTCGGAATTGGGGCGTAATCTGGAGATTGCCAACCTTTGTCTATTTAATTAGAAACTAAAAAATCATGAAACCCATTTGTTCATTTTCACTTGAATCATAAGATAATTTGATCACAAAATCAAGAATAAAGGGGGCCTACAAAAACATGGGGCTATTAGGCATGACCTACCACCCCTATGTCAAAATAGGCCAAACAATCCACTATATATATATATATATATATATATATATATATATATATATATATATATATATATATATATTTTTTTTTTTTTTGTGGTAAAAATTATCTTATGATTCAAATAGAAAACAATTGCATATTTGTGAGTTTTTAGTACCTGATTGAATTAACAATTAATTTAAACCTGATTAATGAGAAAACAACCCATTTTCTGAGAATTTTCGTAGATGAAAAAAATGTAGGTTAGAATAAGATGAAGCAATATGTTAATAATTTGATAAAAAGTTGTCTACTATCTACTATAATGAGTTATTTTATGACCTAGGATGTAATATTTTTCTTCATGTAATATGCATTTATAGTTGGTGTATTTAGCTTTTATAGTAGTATTTTATTGTTTTTTTTTCTATTTTTACTATATTTTATTCATACCATTTAGAAAGCTTTAACAGTTATATTCAATATTATACTTTATTATTTTTTGAATATTATAGATGTTTTTTTATTTTTTAAAGACCTATTAGTAACATTAAATGTTTTTATATAGTAATATAAACATTTTTTTTTATTAAATTGTATTTTATTTTATTAAAATTATTTTAGGTTGAATTTGTGATGAACATGGATACAACTTTAGCTGATTTGCTGGAATTGAACTTACATGAATGTGAAGATGAAGTAAAAAATATTGTTGACAAAGCTGTAAAGGAAATGTCAATGGAGAAAATGTTGAGGGAATTAGGGATAACCTGGAGTGCAATGGAATTGGAGCAGGAGGAACATGCTCGCACAGGCATTGTACTGTTACGTGCTTCTGAACAGCTTATAGAAACATTAGAAGAAAATCAGGTTCAGTTTATATTTAGTTTTTTTTTTTCATTTCTTCATGAGATAATGTTTTAATCTGTTGATTAAAGGTATAATATTATATTTCAATATTGACTTGTGCCGGATAACCTAATATAAAAAAAAATCCTGTACCACTACAATCCATGATTGTAATAACTCAGTGTGGTCTAGACCTCAGTTCAGAGCGTATGATAAAAGTTCAGTCAGTTTATAGTTAGTGATTTTCGCAGTTTTTAGAAGGAGTTCTGTCATAATTTTTGGTTAGAACCAACTATTAATCGTGTTATATCCACAGACAGGAAAGATTCTTCAATACACCGCCGTTTCACGTCAGAAAAAGAAAGGAAAAGTCACAGTTTTAGTCGGCTTAAGGTATCTATTGCAGTCATTCTAGATAAGAATATAGGTGGGGAGCGCATGCGCATAGATAGGACTAGGTACTAGATATCTCAGTGTTTCCAGTGACGAGGTTGGGGTAACGTCAATTTTTTTACCACATTACTTACATAATTTTTTTTTTCTCTCTTTCTTCTTTTTTCTCGCTTATCAAGATGGTTCTATGCCCAATTTGTAAACAGACCATAGCAAGAGAAGAAAAAAAAACAATGGCATGCACTATCACGACATGTCAAGCCATTTTCCATGGAAAATGTCTAAACGCGGACGAGAGTGAGTTTTCATGGGCATTACGAGAGTGAGGGCATTACGAAAAAATTAGGTATGCCCGAAATGTGAAAAGGCTCGGAAAAATATCCAACAGACAGACAAGTGCCTTAGCCCGCCAAGATCGGCGCCACAACAACAAACTGTCGACAGCACGTCACAGCTGTTACTTGCTGCCATTAAAAGTCTAACAGAAGAGGTCAAGGGATTAAAATTCTCCCTTGATGCCAATGCTAACGAGGTGAAAGAATTAAAAATATCTCTCGAAAAGCAAGCCTCTATAACTTTTGAGAATGCGGCAAAATTAGACACTATAGAGTCACTACTGGAGGCTCAAAATTCCAAGATTGACGGACTGGTCCTGGAAAACACGACTCTCAAGTCTCGGGTCTCGGAGCTCGAAATCAGGCTCAATAAAAGTGAGCAATTGCACCTTTCCAGGTCAATAGAAATAAGAGGAGTCCCAGTGAGATCTGGAGAGACCCCGATGGGCCTAGTGATGAGCGTGGGGGCGGGCCTGGGCCTTAGTCTAAAGGTGGAGGACATAGACTATGCAGAACGGATAAGAACCAGGCAAGACGATACACCTGGTCCGCTTGTGGTAAGGTTCGTCCGGCAGTCGCTTAGGGATGAGTTGATCCAGAGGCGAAAAGACATTAGGGATTTTTCAACACGTCACCTCGGATGGCAAGAAAATGACGCCCACAAGATCTACCTGAGCGAAGCTATGTCCGTAACCAACAGACACCTGTACTGGCTGGCCCGGCAAAAGAGGTCTGCAGGAAAAATCAGGTACAGTTGGTTTAGCGCAGGCAAGGTGAAATGTCGACGAGACGATGGACAGCAGGTCGTCGTCATCAACTCACCATCAGATTTAGACACGTTTGCTTGACATGCATATACATGTTACATCACTTTGAACAATTTTGTTTTTACTTTTTTATATCCCCAGGTTTATGTCTTTGTTGCGTTTGTTTCAATAATAGACTATGATAATAATTTCATTTTTGTTTATGAGAATATTTTAGGTCTGATCTGTTCAGAAATTCTAATTTGTGTATTTTTTTTCTTTTGCACAATAGGAATATGCTTTTCGTTAACTAAATTTTATATTGCTTCCTCACTACCGAAGGTAGGGAAGCATTGTGTTCGTGCGAGAGATTAAAAAATTTTTTTTGCTCAGAATCGAAAATTTTCACTCGCGTTTTACGTTTCACACATCAAGGATCAAATTTGGTTCGGTGTCTGTCTGTCTGTCTGTCTGTCTGTAGTCAAATCGATGTGACGGGCATATCACCTAGTACCGTTCATCCAATCTTCATGAAATTTTCAGGGATTATGCTGATTGGTGCCTAAATGGTCCCATATCAATTTTATCAAATTCCATCCAGCACTTCCGCTTACGCACGCGCAAACGTATATTTTTATATATTTCAATATTTCAGAAAGGGCTCGTTCGATTTGGCTCAAAGTTAGATAAAAGGTAGACTTTGGTGAAAAAATGATGTAGTGTCAATTTCATTGAATTGTGTCCAACACTTTCTCTTATATGTGCACTACTATTCCGCCGTCCGCGCATTTTTTCTGAAACTACTAGACCGATTTTTTTTTAATTTGGATATAAAATCAGAGGTCACCCGAGGATCATCCTCCTTCAACGACATTACTATTTGCCTTCTAGTTTCAAAATGGCGGCCGAAAAACCTGCGTTGCTATAGACTGTAGCGCCTAAACGAATGTACCGATTTTGATGAAACTTCGCTAAAGTCATTTTCTCTACGCCCTCTAAATTTATCTATACTACATACTTCAACGAAAAGAAGCTCAAAAAAAGTTACGAGGGATGGTAAAATTAAATTCCGAATAACTCAAGAAGTATACTGATTTATGTGAATATTGTATATGGTTTTTTTAGAAGTTTACGGAATTTCCTAAAAAACAAAAAAAAATTCGTCAAAATCGGACAATTAGGAGCAAAGATATGGTCTCTAGTTTTTTTAATATGTGCTATTGCAAAAGGTTTATCTTTTTTTTTTATTTCTGAATGTGTTACTGAAGTAATGCTATTTTTTTTAGCATATTACTAATGATTAAAAAAAATTTTAGTCCAATAATTAGAATCACCTTTTATTTATTTTTCTTTATAACTAGGAATTTAATGTTACTTTATATGTATAATTTTTTGGAGATAATATACCAAACAGAAATAATTTGCAGTGGTTTTTTTCAAATTAATTATCGTTATATACATATAAATCTTTCGTGCTGAAGCCCCTCCTCCAAAATTAAATCTTGATTCGGTAATGTATATACTATTATCAGAGCATAAGTTCGTATGTAATAATTTTTAACTTTAATTCTATGTGTATTAAAGGTGATATTTTGTAGTCTGCAACTGATATAAGTAGTCTGCTACTATGGAAAATAGCAGATGAAAATAAAATATGAAATTATTCTAATAAAGCATAAAGAAATATTGAGTTTTTATGCACTCTTGTAAAACAATAAATAAATTTATGCATAAGAACTTTTGAACTAACAGTATTGAAATTCATGTTCAGTATGCATTTTTTTTTTTTTTTTTTTTTTATTAAGCATAATCAAGTATGGAATATTCAAATACGACCCTCTGTTGTTGAATGTTGAAGGGTAACTGTAATCGGCTATTCCGATTCTGCTTCTCTCAGAGATTTTATTCTTATACGAAAAATTGTATACCTTGTAATATACAACGGAAACGGTGAGGAAGCTATACTGACCTTACTTGGCAGACGTTTTTTTTGTTTACCATCCTTATTAATATCTAGGAAATTTGCACACTTATTGTTCCTCTCAATAGAGATAATATCAATAGTTATGGTCTCTGGGCTCATATTGGCTCTAGCTGCTGTAGAAATATTCCTATCCTTAACTCCTTCTGTCTATTTACCAAGCCACCCCTCCTTCTTCCATGACTAATATCCTTCTAACCTGCCACGTCAACGCTCAGTCACTCTTAGCCCATTTTGATGAATTTTACGACTTTTTTCTCCATAACTTCTACCATTTAATTGCCGTATCCGAAACCTGGTTGAAACCCACAATCCCGTCCTCCCAGATCCTTCTACCTAACTATACTCTCCTTCGTCATGACAGAGTAGATCGCACGGGTGGTGGAGTAGGTCTCTTTATCCATGACAGTCTCAAATCCAAAATCCTTCACTGCTCTTCCATAACCGATTCTCCGCACGTTGAATACCTTTTCGCCGAAATCCTCACAACCTCATCTGCCATTCTGTTTGCTGTCATATATCGCCCTCCTAGAATTCCTTTCGATGAATCACTTGAGACTTTATTGTACAACTTAATCCCTTCCTACTCAAACATCATCCTCTCCGGTGACTTTAACACCAATTTACTGGCACCATCCTCTGATTATTCCTACCTAACAAACCTCTTTAATTCTCTCAGCCTTTACATAGTACCCTACAATCCAACCCATCATACTCAGTATTCAGAGTCCTGGCTCGATCTAATTATCCTGGATTCCTCAGACAAACTCCTTGCCGCATTTCAGCACCCGGTTCCGTTTCTATCTTCCCACGATCTTGTCCAGATCTCTTACAATGTCCCTGTTCCATCCTTTTCTCCCCGAACAATATCCTTCCGAAACCTAGATTATCTCACTCACGAAACATTGTCAGAAGATCTTGACGATATCCAGTGGGATCCCATCTACTCCTCAAAATCCATGGACACCATGGTAGAAATCCTTACCTCTCAACTTCACTCTATCCTCGACCGACATGCTCCTCTTATCACAAAAACCATCCGATATCCTCCAGCTCCTTGGCTTACTCCTGCTTTGAGGGAGTGTATGAGAGAAAGAGATGCTGCAAGGCGACGGTTTAAACGAACTCGACTTCCTGATGATTTTCTCTCCTACAAACAGCTTCGAAATAGCACTCAATCAGCAGTATGCCGTGCTAAATCCCGTTACTACCATCATTCCCTATCCAACTCTCGCAATACCAAGGCTACTTGGGCTATTCTTAGAAAACTGACCATTGGTAATGCACCCCAGTCTCAGTCCAATTCCGTTTCTGCTGATAACCTCAATGCTCACTTTGTCTCCTGTCCTCTCGCATCCACATCTCCCATGTCCAGTCTGGCTCCTATGTTCTCTTCCTTTAATCCTGATCACTTCTTTCTTTCGCATATTACACCAGAAGAGCTCCTTAAATCCATTCAGAAGTCCCATACCAATGATTACGGTCCCGACAACATCCCAGTCAGACTGATTAAAGCCGCATTGCCATCCATTCTTCCGATCCTTTATCATATATACTTCAAAATGCTACCTTCCCTACATCCTGGAAAACCGCCCTAGTACGCCCATTGAAGAAGACTTCAAACCCATCAGTTCCTAATGATTTCCGACCGATTTCCCTCCTTTCAAACCTCTCAAAACCATTAGAGCGGTTAGTCCAATCCCAGCTATCCCATTTTTTAGAGGACAATAATCTCCTAAATCCCTACCAGTCCGGTTTCAGGCCTGGTTATTCTACTCAGTCTGCCCTAATCAAAATTTCCCAAGACCTTCACACAGCCATAGATCAGCAGAAACTAACCATCCTTATTCTCCTAGACTTCTCCAAAGCTTTTGATTCAGTAGACCACAACATCCTCCTAACCAAACTTAAAAATATCTCTTTTTCTTCTAGTTCCCTTAATTGGTTCCAATCCTTCCTAACTGGTCGCTCCCAGTACGTTGTAATTCCTAATAACCCACCATCAGAATCTCTACCTCTGACCAGAGGCGTCCCACAAGGCTCTTCCTTATCCCCCACCCTTTTCTCCATCTATATAAATGACCTCCCATCCTCTATCCTGCACTGTCATTACCACTTGTATGCCGACGACATTCAAATTTACCTCTCTTTTAATCCGACAGATATCTCAGATGCCACTCAAAAACTTCAGGAAGATATTGACAGAATAAGTGCTTGGGCAAACATCAATAGGTTCACTCTGAACGCCGAGAAGACAAAAGCCATCTTGATCGGATCCCCTTCAATCCTCAAATCCTCCGCGGTATCTCCCAATCTCTTCCTGAACAACTCACCTATCTTATTCTACACCACTGTTAAAAACCTAGGTGTTACTTTCGATCAATCCCTATCCTGGAAACCTCACATCTCCCAAATTTCCCGTCGCACTATCTCCACCCTAAAACAGTTCAATCGTCTACGATATCTCCTTTCATATAAGTCCCCTCAACTCCTAGTTTCCTCCCTTGTTTTCCCCCACTTCGACTATGGCTGTATGGTGTACGGTGGACTCCTGGGAGATTCCGAGGCCAAACTTAAACGCCTAATGAATTGCGCACTACGATTTGTTTTCGGAATCTCAAGGGATTCGCATATTACCCAGTATTACACTGAGTTGAGGTGGCTCTACCCATCCTATCGCCGTCAGTACTTCCTAGCCACCTTTCTGTACCAAATCATTAGAATCCATCGACCCTCCTATATTTTTCACAGCTTACAATTCAAATATTCCATCCAATCCCGTCCCACCAGATCTCGTACTTCCGACCTCTATCCTCCTCCTCACTGAACTGCTGCGTTTGACAAATCCTTTGTAATACAAGCCGCCTCCCTCTGGAATTCCATCCCAGCCGATATTCGACACGCTCAACCAGTTTCCTCGTTTAAACCTCTTTTCTTTAAGCACCTACTCCTTTCTCAATCCGAATGATTGTGAAATATATCTAAGAGAAATATCTGAGCACCACCAGAGACTACCTCAATTTATTAAGGTTATTTTAGTTTCTCATACATATGTACAATTTACTTGTTCTTTTCTTTCTCTTTTCTGTATTTTTATCGTAAGTCAACTTTCATTGTAAATATACAATTTAATTGTAGCCACATAGACATATAATCTGTATTCATATTTTGTTCTTAAGGGACAACAGTCCCAGAATAATAAAACATTTTTTTTCATTTCATTTTCATTTTTTCATTTCATGAAGGGTCTTGGGTTCAGTAATTTGTAAGGAAATACTGTTTCTTGGTAAACAGTTGTGTAAGAAGGTGATTTGACTAAGATCAAGCTCATATGCCAGATTTTCCCCCTTTATAAATTATTTATTTAAGATTACCCTCTTTATAGAGGCTGGGTATACCCCAATGTCGATCCACGGCCAACAAGAGAGAATAATTAATTTATCTACCATCAGCCCAGATTTGAACCTGGGACCGATGAGCACTAGAAGTCAGTGCCCTACCACTGAGGTATTCCACTCCCTAAATAACATAGTATATTTTCTATAATCTTTCTTCAAGTTTCAACAGGTGATGGATATCTGATTATGAATGGTAAAATCTTAAATTTTAAGTTCTTGATTGATATTCTTCCCTGTTCATGGAATATTCTTTTTTTTTAGTCTCTGCTCCTTTTAAATTAATAATAAAGAGGCAAGATAACAGCATATCTTTGTTTCAATCTCTTTAAAGCCTGAAATTATTAGAATAGTTGTCTTATTATGGTGTGCATCTTTGTATAGGTTTTTAATTCTCTTTACCAAGTATAGTGACAACTCCTATTAAATATAATTTTTTCAACAATCGGAGGTGTTAGCTTTGCTTGAAAAAACAATCTTACGGTTCACTATACTATGGAAAAAAACATTGGTTATTGAAGTGAATTTAGTCTTAAATACAGCTTAGAAAATTACAAAACCTAAATTATTATGTTACTGCAACTTGATTAACGTAAATATTAAACCTTTGAGATTTCTTAAACTTTTATTATTATTGTGGATTTATGGTTGGCTATAGTGAATAATTGAAGAGAAGGATGCTTGGAGTGATAAGTCAAATTGAAATGGTAAAAAATAATTAATTTTATTTATTTTTACATTCGCCGAGGTTGAGGCCTAAGTTCAGGCCTTTACCAGGGCTGGGAAAAGAACCAGATAACAGTAGGTATAATAACATTGAATAATACAGAATTAAGATTAAAAAAGGTGATAGGTATGGACTAATAATTTTTAGTAGAACAACTTAACGTAAAATGAAGTAGATAAAAGGAACATTAAAGTAAAACAAAGTAGGTAGAATGATAACAGTGACAGAGAACTAAGAAATAAATAATAATAACTGTAACAAAGCACAGACTAATGAAATAAGCATAATAAAATATAAGGTAACGTAAGAAATGAAAATGGTAATCTAGAATAAAGATTAAAACAGAGAAAAGAAGTATGAAGTTATATAAGGAAATAATAGATGTTAATAGAACATTAAGATATTGTAAAATCTACCAAAAAATATAATATAAAAATGTATGAGGAAATGTATCATATATAGAAAATAGAGATGCAGATATGGAAAGTAGTGTGACGGGAAGGATGAAGAAAAGGAGAACACTAAGATAATAAAAATAAACAAACCTGCTATACAAGAAGTAAAGTCAGACAAATGCATTTATAGCAGGAGAGAGGAGAGCTGGCAGATGGCGCCCTTTTTAACGTTTCACCGAAAAATAGACTAATAGGATGGACGAGAGATTTATTATAGATAATATTTATTTATAATAGAGATATGAAGATATAGATATTGTAAAATATATAAAGATATATAAAATATCTAAAATGCTATGTATTTTAAGGACTACATGTGGCATATATCTAATTGTTTCAAATAAAGAAATATGGTCTAAATAATAATTGCTAACACATGTCCGGTTACCCGAGGGAGAGTGGCGACCCACTAGGATCTGAGGGGCAATAAAACACCAAAAGACCGACGCTGATCTTAAGTGGGCATGTTTGGCGAGGATCGGAAGGCTCATCTAAGCAAGGGAGGGAACAGAAACACCTTCGAGAAAGAGGAAACAGCCGTACGGCCTGGAGGCGTGGTCATCCATTATGCTACTAAAATTCAACCAATAAGAACCATTCTTGCCCCACCCTGAATATTTCTATAAGATCTACTGAGATGCAGCGATGAGGAGTCTTATGTGGAGATCCTGCCCTGAGGAGATATCTGATGTGGAGATCCGCCATAGGGAGAGGTCCTATGATGATGTCTGGCTTTGAAGATGGGTCTTCTGTTTTCTTCCAGCTTGGGGACTGAAGCCTTGGCCCAGCATAGATCATGATGATTCTGGCAGAGGTAGCGATGAAAAAAACCAACTACACCACGTCATATACAATAGATAAGTTTTATTCCCAACAATTAATTTTAACAATGTTATAATATTTCATGGCAATATAAATTTCAAAACAGTCCATCTGAAATCATGCCTTCACAGTTAACTATTGGATTCATTGATTCTTGTAACTATAATTTGTAATTTTTGTAAATATAATTTGAATATATATTCTTTATTGAGCATAGAAATAAATTAAGTTTGTTAGTAAAAGTTATTTTAATCATGCCACCTATTTATATCATTATAATCACAGGTAATGTGTGTAATTGGAAAGCATGATAAACACAAACCAGCCTTTGAGGAAAGAAACCCAATTAATTAATCATGGACCAAATTTATTTTACTAATTTTTTATAATTAATTTTTATTAAATAATTCTGGATAATTATCCAATGGCATCCCGAAATATATTACAACATCCCATAACGTAGCAACTTTAATGTCATCCCGTTTTTGGGGGTAAGACAGCTAAAGATATGAAAATATAATAGAGATAAATAAAATTATTTATTTTTTACCATTTAAATTTGACTAATCACCCCAACCATCCTTCTCTTCAATTCTTTCATTATTATTAATCTTTTTAATTTATACCTACATCCTATTCCTTTAATATATTTAAATTATAGTTGATATATTATTTATTTTTAGGTGCAATTACAAAATTTAATTACATCTAAATTCATAGCTCATTTTTTGGAAGAAGTTTCTTCTTGGCAATCGAAACTTTCCCTCGCAGATCAGATAATTACAGTTTGGTTTGAGGTCCAAAGGACTTGGACTCATCTTGAATCTATTTTTATGAGTTCAGAAGATATAAAAAACCAGTTACCAGAGGATTCAGAACGATTTTATAGAATTGATTTTAAGTTTAAGGTGATTATTGCTATTATCATTTTCTTAATTATTCATGTTTGACCACAAATAGCATTGAATCATTTAATAAAATTACTAGTACAATTTATAGTTATCTATAATTATATTTTGTTATAGATACATTATACTTAGATTCATTAAAATCTTTGTCTATATTAATGCCAACTTTTAACAATTTACACCAAGAATGTTCATCCCATTTTAATTTTTGTTAAATTATCTGTCATAAATTATTTAATTTTTGGACAAGCTTTTATTACTAGAGATTAACTTTTAAATTTTTTTTTAGGATTTACTGGAAGAATTAAAGCAGGTTCCTAATGTTTTGGAAGCAACTAGTAAACCTGATTTACTGAAAGAATTGGAAGTCCTCCAGAAAGAACTGACTTTATGCGAGAAAGCATTGGCTCAGTATTTAGAGACGAAAAGGTTAAAGTTTCCCAGGTTCTATTTTGTTTCTTCAGCTGACCTGCTTGACATTCTTTCCAATGGAAACCGACCTAATCTTGTTGCAAGGTAGTTATATATTTTTAATGAAATCTATATTTCTATATATTTTAGAATTATGTAGCTTTTTAGTTTATTTGAAAAATAATGAAACAGCTCAATTATTAAAATGTAATTCTTGCGCGCACCTCTTTCATTTTTTTTTTCTTGCCAATCTTATACACACTACTTTTCTTTCCTTCAGCTGATTAATCTGATAATTTTTAAGTTTTCAAATTCAATTTGTTGAAGTATATTATAAATATTCTAAACTTTCTGTTGTAAATAACATGACAAAGTTTAATTTTAATTATTCTTTTTGGGCGGGAATAGCGAATATTCCTTCCGCTTATATCGGAGAACTAGGTTATTTACACTTGTGAATATTAAAACAAAACCCCGGCACTGGATATAGAGTTTTTGAGGGTGTTTAACTGTTGTTGAGAATTCGGGAACCTAATACTTTTTGTGACACTGAGTGAGAAGAAACAATAAGAATATATATACATATATATATATATATATATATATATATGAAATGTGGGACTTAGTAAACACACTTTGAATGAATTGACTCACCTGGTTTGTTATTCTTCAGTTGTGAGGCATATAGGACAACTAAATAAAATGAATTTTGACTCCTGTATAATAAAACAATTTATTTTAACAACTATAATAAGTTAATGTATAAAAGTCTTATAACTGTAGGCTTGATATTCCTAGTCTTCAATGTAGTAAGCCTCTCTTCCCAGATGACGTCTTCGTGTCCAGGCCTCAAGTGCCTGGCGTCGTCTTCCAGCTGCTGCTACCTGACCGGATCTTTCTTTCTTCATCGATTATTTATCGATATGAGATTTTTCAATGAACAATTGGTCCACTGCATAATTGAGTACAATTCACAGTGCAACCTCACAACAATGTCACATAAAGGAGTAAATACAGGTGGCTGTCTACTACACTGTTGATATTTCATTTGTGTGTTATAATAATTTTTCCATTTTGTTCGATTTTAGAAATTCAATTTTTTTTTTTTTTTTAAATTTCTTTATTGATTATTATAACAATCTGTCTGTTGGACATTGGTTATACTGAGGTAGGATGACATTCACACCATATGTACACAAAAATAAAATAAATAGAACAAAATAATAATAAAAAGTATATACAATAGACAATAAAATAAAATAACCTAAAAAATAAGAAAATTAAAACTAAGAAAAAAAAACAAAAAAAAAAAACACATGCATACCTATATACAATCAGGCGAGGGAACTCCAGGAGAACCCTGCGCTACTCTCCCAACCGCGTCACTGGTACTAAAGCCAGCGGAGATTGGTCGAGAGCACTTTAGCCACATACACACATGTCTTGAGTGAAGAATCTGGCCATTGCCAGAACTCCAATTTATACAATCTACAAAAGGTCGCGAGGCTACTGCCGTTTCAACCTTCTTGGAGGATTATAGGGATGGGAGATGCTTGATAGGGATTGTGCAAGAGGATTTGGGTGGTAAGTAAGGTTCTGGTGAAATTTGGAGAATTTTTCTGGGATAAGGTGTAGGACAAATGGGATGTTAAGGTCATGATGTAGGGTTTTGTTGGATACATAGAAAGGAGCATCGACTATTGTTCGAAGGACTTTAGACTGGAAGGATTGGATGCGCTTGATGTTAGAAAATTTTGCTGATCCCCACAGTTCTAGTCCGTAAGTCCAAATAGGTTTCAGTATTGTCTTGTAGATCAGTAGCTTGTTTTCAATGGAAAGTTTAGATTTTCTGCTTAGTAGTCGGTATAGTTGGCCGTATCGTCGGTTGAGTTCTTGTCTTTTGAGTCTAGTATGCGGGTTCCAAGTTAGTCTTCGGTCTAAATGATAGCCAAGATACCGGACTGTGTCAGAATAAGGAAGCTGGATGGAATTAAAGAGTACTGGTGGACAGGAATTGCGTCGGAGTGTAAAGGTAATATGTTGGCATTTAGATTCATTAACTTTAATGCGCCAGTTATTACACCAGTGCTCAATCAAGGTGAGGTGACTTTGGAGATTTAAGGATGCTATTTCGGGATCAGAGTTGGATGATAAGATTGCGGTGTCGTCAGCGAATGTTGCAAGAAAAGTATCGGGATGAACAGGGATGTCAGCAGTAAAGAGGATGTAAAGCACGGGACCCAAGACGCTGCCTTGGGGAACACCGGCTTTAACGGAGTAGATATTGGAAAATTCTGTTCCACAGCGAACTCGAAAGGAGCGGTCAGAGAGGTAGGATCGGAGGACCAGGTGCAAGGACTGAGGTAAATGGATTTTAAGCTTGGAGAGCAGTCCGGAGTTCCATACCCGGTCAAATGCCTGTGCAATGTCCAGAAAGGCACCCGAACAGTATTCCTTGTTTTCTAGGGCTGAGGAAATATGATCAACAACTCGGAGTCCTTGTTGAACAGTAGAATGTTGAGAGCGAAAACCAAACTGATGGGAAGGGATATTTTGGGATTCTATAATGGGTAGGATTCGTTTCAAAAGGATCTTTTCAAAAATTTTTGAAAGGATTGGGAGTAGGCTGATTGGTCTATAGGATGTTGAGCTATTGAGAGGTTTTCCTGGTTTTGGGAAAAGGATAATAGTGGAGTGTTTCCATAACAGAGAGAAGTGGGTGGTGCGTAGGATACAATTGTAGATATATGTAAGGAATATGACTGCTTTGGATGGAAGTTGTCGAAGGATTTGAGGTGTAAGGAGATCATGTCCAGGAGCTTTACGGGGGATTAGTTTTTTTAATTGAAATTTTACTTCGGAAGGATGAATAGCTTTTGGGGGCAAGGAAAGTGGGATTGGTGATGTAAGGAGTTCTTCTACTGTTACGGTGTGGGCAGGATGGGATTCCGGATGTGAAATAAATGTATTGGATAGGTGAATGGCGAACTCCTCAGCTTTATCTTCGTCAGATGCTGCCCAGGAGCCATCAGCTCGTTGGAGAGGATGGGAAATGCGGTGAGGATTTAGGATTTTTGTTGTGGTTTTCCAAAGGGAATTGTCGCGAGAAGAGAGGGAGGATAAGTAGGAGTTGAAGGGTTGTGATCTGAAGGTGGCTAATTCCAGTTTTAATTGTTTGCAGTAGTAATTATAGGAGCAGCGGTCGGTAGGATGTCAGGTACGTTGCCATAATAATCTGGCACGGCGTTTGGTGCGGATTAGGTTAAGGAGGTGTTGGGGTAGAATGGTCTTTATAGGAATTCTGGAGGAGTCTTTTGGGAAGGAGGCAGTCCAGGCGGCTCGTTGGATTGTGGTAGTAAAGGAATTTACGGCACTATCAAGGTCATCGGGAGTTTTGAGGGATATGTTGAGATCAATATTATCGGAGATTATTTGGCGGAAAAGGTCCCAGTTTACTGGGCCCCTAATGAATGACGGTGGAGAAGGTTCGGGAACAGGTTCAAGTGAAACATTAAGGATTAGAGGACTATGGTCAGAGGAAAGTTCATTTAGTCGTGTAATGGAACAATTGAGGGGACTTAAGCCGCTGTGGATAAAGAAATCAAGAAGATCAGGATTACGGTTGGGATCTGTGGGCCAGTAGGTAGGAGAGTTGGGGGAAAGGAGGTGAAAACGTTGGGAATTGAGTGCAGACAGCAGGGTTCGGCCACGAGAATTCGTTGTTCTGGAACCCCATTGTTGGAGCTTGGCATTTAGGTCTGCACCCAAGATGAAGTGATGTCCTAAGGAGTCGAGGAGAGAACTGAATTGGGCATTGGATATGGATCGGTTAGGAGGGCAATACGCTGATGCAAGAGTAACCGGAAAGGAGAAGGTTTTTATCACGATAGCGGTGGACTGTAGGAAATCATGTATTGGTAATGGGAGTACGTGATGGGAGAGGGATTGGTGTACAATTACAGCAGTACCGGCATGTGCTTTTCCATCAGGGTGGTCAGTACGATATGTCAGGTATTGTGGTAAATTGAAGTGCTGTTTAGTGGTTAGTCGAGTTTCAGTAATTAGTGCCACATCAATGTTGTTGTCAAGTAGTAAAGTAGATAGTTCGTCTGTATGATTTCTAACACCATTCGCATTCCAAAGGAGAATGGATATGGGTTTAGGGATGTGAGTCATTAAAGGATTTTTCAAAGGAGGGATGAGGTGAGATACGAGATTCGTGAGGAGTGATATGAGTGGAGTAACAAGGGATTTGAAATCGGTGAGGAAAGATGCTAACAAACTTGTGAGATCTGTTGCATTTGAAGGAGGAGGAATATGAGGAATTTGTTGTTGATGGTTAGGTATATTAGGATGAAGAGGATTTTGAGTGGTTGGGTTGTTGTGGCAGGGCTTGACATTTATCGGTTAAAGTCTTACCTCTAAGTAGTTGGGAGAATGATACATCATTGTTTACAATTCTGGAAGGCTCTCTCTCTCTTCTTGTTCTTAGTGCTTCATCTTGAATCCGGTTTTTCTGGTGTCTGGTTTTGAGATTCTTGTAAATTTGGCAGCCTTTGTAGTTGGTCGGGTGTCCCTCCAAGCATAGGGCACATACTGCTGGATCTTGTATAGGTTTGGTGCACTCTACAGATTTGTGCTGTTCACCGCACTTCACGCAACGCGGCAGATGGTGGCAATATGTCTTCGTGTGGCCATAGGTCTGACAATTATGGCACTGCACGATGTCTCTCTTGGGATATGGCTTCTCAACTTTCACCATTGTGTAGTATATTCTTGTGATATCATATATTTTTTTGATACCTGGTGATGGCTCCAAGTCCACGAAAAACAATGGTAGTGGGATCCTATTTCGTAATCCTGGCTGCTCCCTGTCCTCCTTCAAAACGTTTGTTACCTGGCGTACATTGAAACCAAGCATCGTTAGTTCTTCTTTAATAACTTCAGTGGGGGTTGAGGAGTGTAAATTTCTTATCACTACTCGTAAAGCTCTTTCCTGCCTCAGCTGGTTAGTGTGAAAATTCGCATTTGTTTCTGATAAGTACTTCACTATTTTTCAGTAGGCTTCTGCAGAATCAGGTGTTATTTTGGTGTCATTGGTCCTGTTAAGGCATGAATAACTGCCAGAGCAGATTTTATTTAGTTGGGTGCAGAACATCTGGAAATTTTTTATATTTTTCACAAATATCGGAGGAGGCTTTGGTTCTCTGGGTATTGCTGCAGACTCCATTACTTCTCTGTCATTTTGAAGCACTTGGTAGGGGTTTGGAGTAAAGAAAGGTGATTCTTCAATCGTTTCTTGTGCAGACGTACCTGGTTGGGGCTGAGGTTCTGGTTCTGAAGTGTTCATTTTGGTCACTGGAGGTATTTCTCGTAGGCAGCGACGAGTCCTTTGCTTGGCTGGTGAGCTAACTCCGTCTGACCGAGACCTCTTGGGCACCTTACTGGCCATCACTTGCTGATCATACCGCATATCATAAGAGAAAAAAAAATAAATAAATAAAAAAAAAAAATAAAAAAAATTTTTTTTTTTTTTTTTTCTTAAAATAACAAAAAAAAAGATGCCAACAGTAAATATCAACTGCTCTGATATACACTTTAACTGTATCACGTGAATAATCAGAGATATTCCGCTATAAAATTGGTAAAAACTCAGAGATTCAATTTAAAAAAAAAAAAAAAAAAAAAATTAGTGTGGTGCACAGTTAACATAACTGTCACTGTCACTTACCACCCTACGACTGAAAGTAAAAATAGTAGGCAGTATAACATTTTCCTTTAAAACAATTAATTAGCATTTCCTCCCACCAATTGAATTTCTTAAATCTATACGTTTACATCATTCTCCATTTTCATTAAGAATGTATATCATATCTAATGAATGACATTAATGATGATAAGGAATAATAGATCTTTTGGATAAATTCTGTGCTTTATCAGAAACATTTATCACAAAACTCTATGAAGAAATTAGTAATAAGTACATTAGTACATATTGTATATTATTAGGTAAATATTAATATATCCTTAACATTTCTGGCATAAATGAGGAATAAATTTTGAAAATTGAGCATTTAAGACCTGTAATATTAATTCAATGAACAGCAGATCTAGCTTATACAGACTATTTTATTGCAGAAAAATGTAATATGTTTATTTTTTTTTAAATTGTAAGATTGTTTTTTTTACATAGCACTTCTTTAAAATCTTTTTTAGTAAAAAATTTGCTTCAACATGCCAAGAATATGTACCTAAAGAGATTCACATGCATACAATGATTATCACACATTATTAAAAATCTCTATGTCCTAATTAGGCATTTGGTGAAGTTATTTGATTCTATCGCTTCTCTAAAATTCACTCCTGAAAACTCTAATGATCCAGATGGTGCTCTTGGAATGATTGCAAAAGATGGAGAATATGTACAGTTTAAAAGTTGTTCTGACTGCACTGGTCCGGTAATTATAGTATTACCTATCTATGTAATATAAATAATTACTAATTTTGCTTGTTTGCTTTAAGTATGAACATTATTTCTTGAAGGTAGAAGGATGGCTAAATAGAATTCAATCCTCCATGAGAGAATCTATTAAATATTACTTTTCTGAAGCGATGCTGGCTTATGAGGAGAAACCAAGGGATCAATGGTTATTTGATTACCCTGCACAAGTCTCCTTGTGTGCTACACAGATTTGGTGGACGACTGAGGTAAATAGTGCTTTTGCAAGGTTGGAAGAAGGGTACGACAATGCCATGAGAGATTATCACAAAAAACAGGTAACCTTTGAACACTTTACTTATTCTTCTGCATATTTTCATAGATGTTTTATTAACTTTTTTTTTTCTAGATATCCCAATTGAGTACACTGATTTCCCTTTTACTTGGCGAATTAACAAAACTAGACAGACAAAAAATAATGACTATATGTACAATAGATGTTCATTCTCGAGATGTTGTTGCAAAATTAATTCAATCGAAAATCGATTCACTTGCAGCTTTTCAATGGCAGTCACAACTAAGGCATAGGTATTGTATAATATGTTACTGGTGATAAATATTCAGGACGCAGTCATTATGAAGTTTTTATTAGTGCCGACATTTCAACCCGTACATGCGGGTCATCATCGAGCACTGATGATGATCCACATGTTTAGGTTGAAACGTCGGCACTAATAAAAACTTTATTTAAAAGTGTTCTGAATATTTATCACCCATGATATGTAGAACAGTTGGCTAACTTCCTTCTATAATATATTACAGTTGAGCTTCTGATCTAAAGTTTACTTTTATGCATGATAACTTAATAATCCAATCAGGTTACATTTCAGATCTGGTATTTCATGGGTAAATTTAATATTTATTTGAATGTTATACTATTTGGCTGAATCCATCTAAGGGATTCAGAAGCCTAAGGGTGCAGCTGACAATTTAATATTTTTTTGAAAACACAGTTTAATGTTATAACTTTTGAATTGATATATTTTTTTGATATTTGAATTACTATTTCAAAAATATTGATATTTACATTCCTGATGTTGTGTAACTTTTTTATATAATCAGCTATATTTTACAGAGCCTGTTTGGGAACATTTTTGTTCAGATAGTTATTTGATATCATCAGAATAATAGTAAAAGTATTATTAAAAGTCTATCGTCTGCAAGAACTTACACTTTAATTGAAGCAACTATATAATAAAAATAATAATTAACGTTTAAAATAAATAATTACTAAATTATTATTTACTGATATAATAGGAATAACTAAATTGAAATAAAAGCTGTACCACTAAAACCCATGAAGGATCTTGGGTACAATACTAATCAGGGAAAGTACTGTTTTTTTAGTAAGCGGTTGTGCAGAGAGGGGATAAGGCCAGGATCACGCTCAACCACCAGGTTTTTCCCCTTAATCAATTATTTAATTTATGGTACCCACTTTGTAGAGGCTGAGTGTGCCCCAGGAGGGTCTACCTACCTCAGGGTCGCCCCACGGTCAATGAAACAGAATAAATAATTTTTCTGCCATGAGCCGGGATTCGATCCTGGGATCTTTAGCATTGGAAGCTTAGTGCCCTACCACTGAGCTGCCACACTCTGTTAATTGAAATAAGTTTAGAATAAATAATATAGGTAGATATACATGACAAGTAATTAATAAAATTATTGTTTACTATTCAGATAAAAACTTATAAATTAAACTTTGTTGAATGGTTAAAACACTAAATAAGAAAATCATTTCTATTTTATTAAAATATTCTACATTGAAACTCAATTATAAAACATTGACAGAATAAACTGAAGAAATTTGGTTTTGAAATAGTGGCAGTAATAGGTCTGTAATCTTTGATAATTTTACTAATATTATATTAGTGGCGAAAAATATTGTAATTAAGGGTTTTTTTAAATGTAAATCTTTTAAAGTACGAATAACATAATTCCTTTGCAGAAAAAATAAAATTTTGTGAAATAAAACAATTATAAATTCCAGAAAAAACTATTTATAGTACTTGGACCTAAATGATCACTGGTAGTACGATTTGCTACTTACTCTGGATAAGCCCCTTGCTGCTTCATCTATCCGCACTGCCCCTATCTAATTTCTTTCTCAGACATAAAAAACAATTTTATATGAAAAAAGCTCAAGTAGATCACTCTTGTATTTCATTAGAAACTGGTGGTAGCTATACTATAAATGATTAACTATCCATAAATGTACTTAAGTGTATTTTTGCAGAAAAAAATAGATCACTTGTATTCTTATATTTCTCACCCATTCAAATTATAATGTTAATGTTACATTTTTCTCAGATGGGATGAAAAAATAGGTGATTGCTTTGCTAACATTTGTGATGCCCAGTTCTGCTACTCTCATGAATACTTGGGTAACACACCCAGACTGGTCATCACACCATTGACAGATAGATGTTACATTACTCTAACCCAGGTATAATCGCTTTGAGATGAAACAAAGTTCACTAGGAGACTTTCTAAAATGATAATATGACAAAGTAATATTTTGTTTTAGTCTTTACATTTGGTTATGGGTGGTGGTCCAGCTGGACCTGCCGGAACTGGTAAAACAGAGACTACAAAAGATTTGGGAAGAGCTCTTGGTATAATGGTTTACGTATTTAACTGTTCAGAACAAATGGATTACAAGGTAGAAATACATTTTATCTTAATAACATTACTTGTTTTGTTTTTTTCAATGTGTAGCCCAGTCAAATTACCACAAATAAAGGGGTCTGCTCTGCAAAAGGTTGGTTAATTAAATTTTTTTTTATATTGTTAGATGTATGGCGAATATAAAAAATCCTAATTTTCACCTTTGAAAGGCTTGTGGATTCGCCACAGTGCTCCAAAAACCACTGAAATTTGGACCTTTTTTTTGTTTTCAATATATATCTCATTTTTAAAGCGTTTAAACTGCTTGAAATTTGCTAACATTTATATCAGAAACATTTTTTTTTAAACCTGACAGGAAACGAGCTACCAAGCTTTCAAAATGGGGACATTTTCAAAAACTCGTAAAAAGCATGCATATATATTTTTATTTTTGGCTGAATATCTTTTTTTCATAAGCTTCGTAGCAAAATATCTTTATAAAAATACCACAAGTCTTTGAAAGGCGGAAACTTAGAGTTTTATATTCACCATACATCTAACAATATAAAAAAATACTCATAAATGGCTTAGTTATGGTGCTATAATAACGTTTTTAGGGTATTATTTTGATTGTATTAATGAACAAATATTAATACAATAATTGAATTTCCCAAAATATTTTTGTATTATTTTTACTTCTATATTCTTATTAACAACCCAGATTATTGATATATGATTTTTGTTAAACAGTCAGGTAATTAATTATTCATTATATGCCATTCAGATCATGTATATATTTTAGTTTATAAAACAGACAATGATGAGATTCATTTCCGCAAATTACATAAAATTTAACTAAGCAATAAATATACAAAAAAAAAAAAATTAATGGTTAAATATTATTGAATTAAGTTATAAATACATAATTCTTACAATAGAATCTGTCTTAAATGTACTAGAATATAAGAATATATTAAGTAAAATGAAAAAAAAAAGTTTTGAACAATTAAATTATTGTATTAATATTTGTTCGTTAATGCAATCAAAATAGTGTACTAATACATTATAACACTATAACTGTGTCATTTATGTGTGAGTACTGAATGGTGTCTCAGAGAAATCAAGGCGACAATACCAGTGCCGCATTTCTGCTGATTAAATGTATTTTCTAAGTAACTGCTTAAAATATTAAAAAAATTAATTAGTGTTTTAGAAAGAAAATGTATTCTCCAAACGATTTATTTTGGTACTTTTTTCGTAATTGTTAGTCTTTTATTTACAAACAATGCTTGAGTTTTAACTTTTTTTTGGAAATCCTGAAAAAATTAACTTTACTGGGATTTTTTATTGCCAAGGACAATTATTTTTTAATACCTTTTCATGTTTTATTATTCTCTAACTATCCAGCTTTAATAAAAGGCCCATTATCACAAAATTAAGCTAAATGCTGAATCACAGTGACCAACAAACTAACTCAAGTCAGAGACGTCAAAGAGCCATGTTTGGACACCTTTTTGGGGCAGTGGGACCACGGTTTTTTATGGGAACAGGCTTTTTTTAAAAAAAAGATAGTAATAATGAACACAACTATATAAAATGTATTGAGATGTGAGTGGAGAGTGCACAGTAGGAGGGTCTGGCCCACCGTGCAACAAAATTTTCAAAACGCCTTCCCACTACCGTCTACAGTTCCAGTCTATGGCTCATTATCTTCAAGAAAAACTTCCTAATTCTCTGAATGAGGTATAAAATGGAATTAAGGAATTCTTCCATTCAAAATTAAAAGAACAATATTGTGAAGAAATCAAAATGGGTAAATTATGAAAGCTCGATAGTTCTCTTCCTGTTTGATTTAGAAAAAAAAATTAGATAATTTAAAGTTGTTTAAGAGTGAATATGACCATTTTTTATGTATGTCGCCCTAAAAAGGAGATATTTAGTGTAAACCAAAAAATGTTTGAAATTTTAATTTCAGAGCACTGCAGAGAACTGCAGAGAACCCAGAGGACTTTCGAAGGCGAAAACTTGAATTTTTTATATTCACCACATACCTAACAGTATAAAAAAATAGCAGTAATTACCCGACCTTTTGCAAGGTAACATGTCTAATTTGACTGGGCTAGTATTAGTAATTCTCTTTTTGTACTGTAGAGCACAGTATTATTCTGATAGTAAGAGTTGAATAGCTCATATTTATATTTATATATTTATAGCTGCATGAAATGTTATGATTGTTTAAAAGTTTCTTTAGATTAAGTAAAATGAAATGAAATGAAATATAATTTTATTCTGGGACTAGAGTCCTCTTATAATAATAGCAGAACTCAAAAAATATATACATCAGTCTGGCATGTAGATATAATATAAATATATTCAAATACTACTAAGAAAAATAAAAATGTATACAAAAAATACTAAGAAAAAATAAATAAAAATTAAATGGTTCTTATCAATTAACTGTTTGCTGAAGGAAGTGGTTTTATGGGAGGGGATATATAGATCTATAGGTTTAGATCTGCTATTATAAGAGTGGGTAGCAGAAGAGAATGTAGAGTAAGGAGTTCTAGGGTGTAGAGAGGATATTTGGTTCTGAGGACTTGGAAAAGGAAAACACCAAGAAGAAATTGCTGTTGGGAAGTAGGACAGAGCCACTTCAACTCTGCATATAAGTAGAGGAAACATGGGAAGGCTTGGCAATCTCAAAGATGAATCTTCTGAAGCAATTCATTATCAATTATTCTCATCTCCAATTTTGTGGATACCCCTCCATACACAAAGAAACTGTAGCCAAAGTGGTGGAAAACAAGCAATATTACAAGGAGCTGTCTGTTTTTTTTAAGAATAGAATCACGGAATCGCAGGAATTGTTTAAGGATAGTTATGGATTTTTGTGTAATCTGAGAAATTATTCCAGGAGAGGTTCTGATCAAATATTAGTCTGAGGTTTTTGACTGTCGGAAAGAAGTGGATGGTATATAAGTAAATTCAGTCCTATCTTAATTATCTAAACACTCCATTTATCTAAATTTACCAAGGAGGAAAAACCAAAGACATAAAATAATGGTGGAGGATAGAAACTTTCATTCAGAAAAGGAAAAGAGCACTCTACTAGGCATAATTTTTCCCAATTTTCCTTTTGTTAACTTAATAATAATTTATTTGATCTTGATCTATATTAGTAATTCACTATAACATTAAATTGTTATAAATAGGAAAATGGTACTGTGAAATGTTACTCTAACAATTTGAGTATTAATTAATTAATAATTATTTTTAACCATTAATTTATTTGTATAAGTATAATTGATTAAATTATGATTTCAGTCTTGTGGTAATATCTATAAAGGATTGGCTCAGACTGGAGCTTGGGGCTGCTTTGATGAATTTAATAGAATAACAGTAGAAGTATTATCAGTCGTTGCAGTTCAGGTTAAATCACTTCAGGTGATTTTTTTTTTTTGAGACTATTCCTATATGTTGACATATATACTTTTAACATATTTTTATCTCATTATTTTATGTATTCTTAGTTTATTTAACCTTTTGGTTTGCGGGTCTTGAATCAAGGTCAGGTCAGATCCAGTGTGTGCTGGGTACTGAAGGTTCCAACCCCGTGTGTACGGGATTTATTCACTGAATTGCTCCCTTTTTTTTGCACTTTTCACATTAAAATATTTTTTTTTTATAGCTAACTTATACATTTTTCTTTATTATGATGTTAGCTCATATTTCAATAAACAATTAAATATTTTTTTTAAATTTTATGTTTTCTTCTAATTTAATAATTTATCAATTACATTACTTTAATTTTAAATTTTCTTTTAATTTTATACATTATTAATTGTCTTACATTACTTTAATTTTAAATTTTATAATTTATTAATTGTCTTACATTACTTTCACATTGTAATGTAACATTTATATTATTTTTTGATATATTCTGATATTTTTTTTGTACATTTAGTGTCATTGTTTTTTTATTCTTCATCAGAATTTTTTGTTTTTTATTAACTTTTTTTATTAATAACCAATTTCTGATAATGTATGATATAGAAAAATTTTAAAAACGTTTTATTTTATGATAAATTTTATCATATATACTTCAATTTAAAAAAAAATTATACCTTAAAAAAATTTAATAAATTTAAATGAATATTGAAACTCATTTTCAGCTTTCGTACTTCAAAACACTGCCAACTGCTGTTTTGTTTTAGAGCAAAACTGTGTTCTAAAGACTAGAGAAAGGTTCATTAAATTTTTAGTGATTGATGATTCCTAGAATAACCAGCTGTTCTTATTTATTCTGAATTATTCATTACTTTTATTGGATAAAAAAAATTATTTAATAAACATATGTCTGAATAAATATTTATTCTAAAATAACATCCACTGAATACAAATTTATTCAATGAAAAAAATCACTGAATAATCATTTATTCTAGTATAAATCATTTATTACAAAAATATATAATAATTTGTTTTTTCAAAATAGGGGTCCGTTAAGTGATCAATAGAGCTCGTTAAAAAAAAGAATTAAAAATTGCTCATTACAGATTGATTTAAAATTTGATTCTTCTTATTTTTTTTGGATTTAATGGATATTAGAGATAGTGGACTCGTGGACATGGATATGTTGACGGGAGCTCTTTTTATGAAAATACTATCCGATTTCAGAATGGGCAATTGTGCATCATGTTTTTGTAACTCTTTAGATATGATCAATATTAGGGTCCATTGTTATGTTGTCGGGGACTCTTTTTATGAAAGAGAGTTTATCATGTTTGTATAACTTGCCAGATTTGATCGATATTAAGGTCAATTATTATATTGTCGGGGACTCTTTTTGTCACTATACTGCCAGATTTCAGAATGCGCAATTGCCCATCATGTATTTGTAACTTTTCTCATACTGTTGGATTTCAAATTGCTCATCACGTTTTTGTAAATTATCGGATTTGATCGATATTAGGGTCAATTATTATGTTGCAGGGGCTCTTTTGATAAAAATAATGTCTGATTTCAGAATGAGCAATTGCCCATCAAATTTTCGTAACTTTTCGGATTTGGTAGATATTAAGGTCTCTAACTAACAGAATCCAAGACACATTGCCTTCAAGTGCAAAAGGTTCGAGAAGCGAAGAAGAATTAGTTTAGGATCGCAAACTACGGATGGTGGAGCTAACTTTCTTCGGTCGATGAATATAGTTAAGTTGTATGAATACCAGTTTTTAATTTCTCTTACCTATATATTTATACGTGAAATAAGTAAGTAGTTCAAGACAAAAAATGTAATTTTTTATGTCACCTTATTAACTGACCTATATTCACAGGCCTGAGAAGAAAAATGTACGTTTACCAGCACATAGCCGCTGGAATACAAAATGACGGCCAAGTGAACATAAAATAGAGACACTATATAGAAATTTACTCAATAATATTTTATTGAGAAAAAAATACATTTTGCATTGAGTTTAGGGCATTGAGTATTTAGGATGTATGGAACACAAACATACTATATATACATGAGACGAGATTAAATAAAAAATAAATAAATAAAAACACATTCATACTTAATATATAGAAATAGAAATAGAAAATTATCTTTATTCTGGGACTAGGTCCCTTAAGAACAAAAATATTGTTCATATAAATTAACAATAAATCTGGCCAAAAAACTTATTACAATAGGGAATAACTTAAATACAAATAATAAAATAAGTATATACATAGTTCTTAGGATATATTAACTAAAACAAATAAGGTTACAATACTACAATATTGGAGCTAAAACAATACCATAATAATTACTAAATGAAATTAGAAATTAACGCTAAATAAATATTATAGGCAAAGCATCGCAGTGATGGAATATAAAAATTTAAATAAATAACTACTGTAAATAAATTATTTACATTTGTCCCTTAAGAAGTTTAAGTGAATTCACATAAAAATTAGAAGAAGAAAAAAATAAAAAATAAAATATGTAAATATACACACATAGAGTAGAGAGGAGTGTGTCGAAGATAAGTAAAAAATAAAATATATTTTAAAGACACAATACAATCTTATAAATAAGAAAAGTAGAAATTAAGAAAAACAAGTCATATTATAAAATAAGGATGTGTTTATTTCTTCACCATATTTATTTTAATTTTCATAGCTACGTTTCGGCCGGTAAGCCATCTTCAAGCCATTTTATCCAACCATGCTTTTTGCATGTAGTCAAAGTCAAAAAGCATGGTTGGATATAATAGCTTGAAGATGGCTTATCGGCCGAAACGTAGCTATGTAAATTAAAGTAAATATGGTGAAAAAATAATCACAGCCTAATTTTATAATATTAGAAAATTTTCACCTAAAACAAGCACATATTTATAAAAACAAGTTATATCTAATCACAATTTTTTGTGAATGGTGATGGAAATTCATGTTCAACACACAAGAAAAAATAAGAGTAAAAAAAATATATAAAGAAAATTAAAGCCTTATTACATAATAAATACCAGCGTCTGATTGAATTGTGAAAGGGAATTGGAATAGTAGAGTTTTAAATGTGGATGGCACGGACTTTTAATGGGATTGAATTCCAAAATGCAGTGGAACGGACAACAAAGGAATATTTAATCGAGGCAGATCTGTTGCCAGAGGTGTAAAGGTCAGAAAGACGAGATCTTGTGGAGAGATGCTTGTGTAATGCGCGCACTAATATTTTTTTTTTTAAATACTTCAAAATTTCGACTCTTCTTGGACTAGAAAGGTACTATTTAATTTAGTCTGTTAAGCCTAGATTAAAATCGAACTCGTAAGATTTTTTTTATCCGTATTTCTCACCATCACGAGCAACGTGATGTGAAAAAAAACTTTGTCATAAGGAGTAAATTCTTGAACTCCCACGTTTCTCTCACTTGAGAGACACATCAAGAAGCATCAATAAGTTCAGCGTTGAATTTAGGAACTTTCTCTATATATTATAGCTTGTTGGCCGGAAAGCCGCGAGTTAATGCCCGAAGTGATATAACGCGACGGCCCTCGGTAAACCCTTCTGTTATTTTTAGTCCTTTAGGGGGCTCTTTTTATGAAAAAGAGCATATATATCTTCCATATGGTCATAATTCTAAATACCTTTTTCACTCCTAAAATAGTTTAATCATCTCAACATTTTTTTTTCTAGCTCTGAAGACATACTATGTGGGTCAAAATTCACCATTGAATAAATAATTAGATATTGTTTTATGACAGATTATATTATCATTAAATTCTTATAGTAACGTATTTAGAATCGATTAAAAAACTATAGCACCATTTTTAAATTATAATTTTTTTTTTAGGACGCGATTCGAGAAAAAAAATCCACCTTCAATTTCATGGGTGAAATAATTTCTATGACTCCTACTGTTGGAATATTTATAACTATGAATCCAGGTTATGCTGGCAGAACTGAATTACCAGAAAACTTGAAAGCTCTGTTCAGGTTAAATATGCAGTTACTTTGTGTTATAAATGTATTTGCTTACAATGGCATTGTGAGATGGTTTCATGAGATGTATACCTTATAATCTGAAATAATCTTTTGCTTGGTTTTTGGGAAGATCTTAGTTATAAATTGTGAGAAGTATATGTATATAATGCTTCTCAATATTACAGATCTTAAAATTTAATTAATATTTGGACCAGATGGAATTTATTTTACTAAAACTTTAACTTTGTTCATGGAATACATATAACGTATCTATTACCAAACAATGGTACAAGTGTGTAAATGGGGTATTTGGCTTGGCTTGAACATGTTTCTGTATATCCATTTCTGAACCAGTATACTGTCAGTTTTTGGACACATATTAAAGTGTCACACAAGCACTAATGATGCTTGAAAACTCAACAGATATCAGTGTTTCTGCTCAGTTTTTTAAAGTATTTTTAACTGTTTATATTTAAGTATTTATATTTAATATCTCTGTTTTTTTTTTTATATCAAGAGTTTGTTTGTGTTTGAGAAATCTATGTAACTATATTACACACAAACACATAAAAAAACAAAACAAAAAAAAACAAGGTTTGGTTAAATTAAGTTAAATCTTACACAGCAATTCATCAACCATTTTGGCCTATCTATATTATTTCTACAGATATCATCCACGATATAATCTTTCCAATTCTGTCAAATAATATCTAATTGAGACTTGCTGTTTTACATTTAATATGGAAAAATGAGTAAAACCTTCATATAAGTGTTCTTTATATTTTTTTTAGGCCTTGTGCAATGGTAGTTCCAGATTTCGAGTTGATTTGTGAGATCATGTTAGTTGCTGAGGGATTCCAGGAAGCAAAAATACTTGCTCGTAAATTTATCACATTATATACGTTGTGTAAAGAACTTTTGTCAAAACAAGATCATTATGACTGGGGTTTAAGAGCAATTAAATCAGTATTAGTTGTTGCTGGATCATTGAAGGTAATTTATACATAGTAAATATTGAGTTGTTGCCTATTTTTTAGCGGAATCTCTTTGATTATTTACTGAATACAGTTGAAGTGTACACCAGAGCAGTTGTTATTTACAGTTTGCTACATTTTTTTTTTTTTTTCATTTTTTAATATATTTTTTTTTTTATTTTTTTTTTTTATTATTTTTTTTTTTCTCTTACGATATGCGGCATTGTCAGCCAGTGATGTCCAGTAAGGTGCCCACTAAGAGGACTCGGTCAGACGGTGTTAGTACCCCTCGTGATTCACCAGTGAAACAAAAAACTCGTCGCTGCCTGCGAGAAATAGCTGCAATAGCCACAGTGAAAACTTCAGATACAGAACCTCAGCCTCAACCAGGTACCTCTTCGCAAGAAATGGTTGAAGAATCTCCTTTCTTCACTCCAAACCCGTTCCAAGTGCTTCATAATGACAGAGAAGTAATGGAGTCAGCAGCAGTACCCAGGGAACCAAGGCCTCCTCCGATATTTGTAAAAAATATCAAAAATTTTCAACTACTGTGTACACAACTAAACGAAATCTGCTCCGGCAGTTATTCTTGCCTCAACAGGACTAACGACACAAAAATAACACCTGATACTGCAGAAGCCTACCGAAAAATTGTGAAGTACCTGTCAGAAACGAACGCAAATTTCCACACGTACCAGCTGAAACAGGAGAGATCGCTACGAGTGGTGGTAAGAAATTTACACTCCTCAACCCCAACTGAAGTGATAAAAGAAGAACTAGCGACGCTTGGTTTCAAAGTGCGTCAGGTAACCAACGTTCTGAAGGAGAATAAGGAGCAGCCAGGAGTGAGTAATAAAGTTCCACTACCTTTATTTTTCGTGGATCTAGAGCCATCACCTGGCATTGAAAAAATATATGATATCAAGAGATTGTACTACACTATCGTGAAGATAGAGAAGCCATACCCCAAGAAGGAAATTGTGCAGTGCCACAATTGCCAGGCGTATGGCCACACGAAAACTTATTGTCACCATCTGCCGCGTTGCGTGAAATGCGGTGAACAGCACAAATCTGTGGAGTGCACCAAACCAATACAAGATCCTGCAGTGTGTGCACTATGCCAGGAGGGACACCCGGCCAACTACAAAGGCTGCCAAACCTATAAGAGCCTCAAATCCAGATACCAGAAGAACCGGATTCAAGATGAGACAACCAGACCAAGAAGAGAACCTTCTAGAATTGTTAACAATAATTTATCATACTCCGAACTACTTGGAGGTAAGAACCCCAATAATACATGTGAAGCCCTGCCGCAGCAACTACCTCAGCCCCAATCTCAATATTCTGTTCATCCTAACACACATAATCATCAACAACCTCAAATTCCTCATATTCCTCCTCCTTCAAATGCAACAGATCTCACTAGTTTGTTAGCATCTTTCCTCACCGATTTCAAATCCTAGTTACTCCACTCATATCACTCCTTACAAATCTCGTATCTCACCTCATCCCTCCTTTAAAAAATCCTTAATGACCCACATCCCAAAACCCATGTCCATTCTCCTTTGGAATGCGAATGGTGTTAGAAATCACGTAGACGAACTAACAGCTTTACTACAAGACAAGAACATTGACGTAGCCCTAATTACAGAAACTCGACTGACCATAAAACAGCATTTAAAAATCCCACAGTATTTAACATACCGTACTGACCATCCTGATGGCAGAGCACATGCCGGTACTGCTGTCATCGTACACCAATCCCTCTCCCATCACTTACTCCCATTACCTACTCAAGATTTCCTACAGTCAACCGCTATTGTAATCAAAGCCTTCTCCTTTCCAGTCACCCTTGCATCAGCATATTGCCCTCCTAACAGATCCATATCCAAAGTCCAGTTCAGTTCTCTCCTCAACTCCTTAGGTCATCATTTCATCCTGGGTGCGACTTAAATGCCAAGCATCAAGTTTGGGGTTCAAGAACCACGAATTCTCGTGGCAGAACATTTCTGTCTGCACTCAATACCCAACGTTTCAGTCTCCTTCCACCCAACTCACCTACCTACTGGCCCACAGATCCTAACCGCAATCCCGATATCCTTGATTTTTTCATCCACAGTGGCTTAGGTCCCCTCAATCATTCCCTTACCCCTCTTGCCGAACTATCCTCAGATCATAGTCCATTATTACTCCAATTATCTCTAGCTCCTATTCCTAAGTCTTCTCCACCGTCCTTCATCGGAGGCCCAGTTAACTGGAAACTCTTTCACCAAATTCTTTCCGATAAAATTGACCTCAGAATGACCCTGAAAACCCCAGATGACCTTGACAATACCGTACACTTTTTTACCACCACTATCCAACAAGCAATCTGAACTGCTTCCTCTCCAAACCACTCCTCAAGAACTCCTAAGAAAAATAAGTTACCTCAACACCTCATAGACCTAATCCATACCAAACGCCGTGCCAGATTATTATGGCAACGTACTAGACACCCCACCGATCGTCAATCCTATAATTATTTTTGCAAAAAACTAAAGATAGAATTGGCCACCTTCAGATCCCAATCCTTCAACTCCTACCTTACTTCCCTCTCTTCTCATGACAATTCCCTATGGAAGACCACCAAACATGTCCTAAAACCCCATCACATATCACATCCTCTCCGTCGAGGTGATGGCTCTTGGGCAGCATCTGACGAAGATAGAGTCGAAGAATTCGCCAAACACCTTTCCCTTACATTCACCTCTCATCCAGAATCCAATCCCACCCACACGTCAGCAGTAGAGGAATTCCTTAATTCACCCATCCCACTCTCCTTACCGCCTAAAGCAGTTAATCCTTCTGAGGTCGAATTCCTCTTACAAAAACTACCTACCCGCAAATCACCTGGATACGACTTCCTTACCTCTCAGATCCTTAGACAACTCCCTCCTAAAGCTGTCATATTCCTTACATACATATACAATAGTATCCTACGAACCACCCACTTTCCTCTTTTGTGGAAACATTCCACTATTATCCTGTTTCCGAAACCAGGCAAACCTCCCAACACCCCAACGTCCTACAGACCAATTAGCCTTCTTCCGATTCTCTCAAAAATCTTTGAAAAGATCCTCCTGAAACACATCCTACCCTTTATAGAATCCCAAAATCTTCCTTCCCATCAGTTCGGATTTCGTTCACAACACTCTACAGTCCAACAAGGACTCCGAGTGGTTGATCATATTTCCGCAGCATTGGAAAGCAAGCAATATTGCTCGGGTGCATTTCTGGACATAGCTCAAGCTTTCGACCGGGTATGGCACGCCGGGCTTCTTTCCAAGCTGAAAAACTATCTTCCTCAGTCCTTGTACCTTGTTCTCCGTTCCTACCTCTCAGATCGTACCTTCCGAGTTCGTTGCGGTACTGAATTTTCGCATTGCTATCCAATTGAGGCAGGTGTTCCTCAAGGTAGCGTATTGGGTCCCGTCCTTTACATCCTCTTTACCGCCGATATCCCTGTCCATCCCGATACCTTCCTGGCAACTTTTGCTGATGACACCGCCATTCTATCATCCGACTCAGATCCTGATATAGCATCCTCAAACCTTCAAAGACACCTCTCCCTGATTGAGCACTGGTGTAATAAATGGCGTATTAAAGTAAACGAATCCAAATGCCAACACATCACCTTCACGCTCCGACGCAGTTCCTGTCCACCAGTACACTTTAATTCCATCCAGCTTCCTTTCTCAGACACAGTCCGGTACCTTGGCTTTCTCTTAGACAGACGACTAACGTGGAACCCTCATACTAGACTTAAAAGACAGGAACTAAACCGACGATATGGCCAACTATACCGGCTACTAAACAGGAAATCTAAACTTTCCATTGAAAACAAGTTACTGATCTACAAGACAATATTGAAACCTATCTGGACTTACGGACTTGAACTGTGGGGAACAGCAAAATTTTCTAACATCAAACGCATCCAATCCTTTCAATCCAAAGTCCTTCGAACAATAGTCGATGCTCCTTTCTATGTAACCAACAAAACCCTACACCATGACCTTAATATCCCATTTATCCTAGACCTTATCCCATCAAAATTCTCCAAATTCCACCAGAACCTTACCCATCATCCAAATCCCTTTGCACAATCTCTATCCAGCACCACCCATCCATATAATCCTCCAAGGAGGTTAAAACGGCAGTGGCCCCGCGACCTTTTATAGTTTGTAAATATTGGAGTTCTGGCAATGGCCAGATTCTCCACTCACGACATGAGTGTATGTGGCTTAAGCACTCTTACTCAATCTCCACTGGGTTTAGCCCCAGTGACGCGGTTGAGAGAGAAGTGCTGGGATCTCCTGGAGCCATGCTTTTCCCTCCACACTTGGAGAGACAAGTCTGGTTTGGAGTTCCCTCCCCAAATTGTAAATATTGTATATAGGTATGTATGTGTTCTTTTTATTTATTTATTTTTAGGTTATTTTATTCTTATTTATTGTATATATGTTATTTTTCTGTATAATTTATTTTATTTACTGTACATAGAGTGTGAATGTGATCTGTTAACACTATTATAAATGTCCTCGAGACAGATTGTAATATTTTTCAAAAAAAAAAAAAATAAATAAAAAAAAAATAAAAAAAAAAAAAAATAAAATAAAAAAAAAAGTAAATATTAAAGTTATTTATAAAACCAAACACTGTTCAGCGATGACCAGGAGAAGGGAGTCGACAAACATTTCCATTCCATCCTTCCAGCTGCAGTTCATCTTGCGTCCTGCCTCCTTTCGCTGACTTGAACCAAGTCCTTTTCTGCTGATCTGTGCTACATCTCTCTAAGTCTTCCTATTCTTTCTCATTAAGGGTTCACTGTAGAGAATCTTTTTTAGTTGTACCATCAGATTTTCTTAAGCTATGTCCTATCCGCATCCACTTTTCTTCCTTACTTTGAGACAGATAGGAAGCTGTCCCTAGGTTACCAGAACCTCAGGATTCTTCATAAATTGGAGTTAGTGGAGGTTTAAGGAGACCTTGGCATTGGTTTCGTCATTTTCACGGCTTTACTGCAGTAGATTACTGCCTTAGTTTTGTTTTCTTGGAAATTTCTTCTTCTTCCGTGTTGTATGTAGTTTAACAAACACCAGATTTGATATTTCTTCAAACATCTCCCATCATGCTCTCCCATCTCTTTAGTGTCTGGAGCCTCCTCAAACCCCACAGGATTCATCATTTTTATCTTCGAAATTTAACTACCATCTTTCCTTCTTTCCATTGGCTCGACAGACCATTACTGATCCCTGGCCTCCTCCAATAACTTCTGCCAGTCTTTACTCTATTGGGCAGCAGTACTCCAATCCCAGACCTCCAGGATCGTCTGGGGATCTTCTGCTACACCATCCATCCATCTAAGACGCTGTCTTCCTCTACGCCTTGTATTATGAATTGCCTCACTCATTAATTTTCTGGGGATCTCATTTTCTGACATTTGTGCTACGTGGCCAGCCCACCTCAATCTTCCCATCCTTATGTTTCACAATGCCAGGTTCACCAAGATTATATTCTTCTTGATTACCTCTCCTGAGATATGTTTGACTGACTCTTGTAGGTCCATAAATGCGGCGCAGAATCCTTCTCTCAAAAGCCTATAAACTTCACTCATCCACCTGTGATATTACGCATGACTCCGAGCCATACGTCAGGACCGTCCTGATCAGCGGCTTATACAGTCGTGGCTCTCATCTTAGCTGTCAAAATATACAATAGAGTTGGAAAAACACACATTGTGCTAAATTGCTTTGCACCATTTTGTATTTTAATTCAGTTTGACAATCTTCTATCATGATTATTCAATGATCGTGTTAGTCTTATAGCATATGATCTACTAATGTTGATTATCTTTTTATGTATGCCATACCTCTCAAGGATTTTCCATATGGTGTTGTGGTTCAGTATATCAGAGGCTTTTGCAAAATAAATAAAGTCTATTTATTGTGGGCTTTGCCACTCAATGCCTTCTCAGTTTGAGAACCTTAATAGAAAATTAAATTGTTTTTGTAATTATTAACATTATATATATAATTTAATCATTATTCTGTTATTTATTCTTTTTGCTTGGTAACTATTGAGTTTTTATTCCTAAAATTCTCAGAGAGGTGATCCAGGTCGCCCAGAAGAAGAAGTGTTAATGAGAGCTCTAAGAGATTTCAATACACCGAAAATTGTGACCGACGATGTTCCAGTTTTTATGGGATTAATAGGTGACCTCTTTCCTGCATTAGATGTACCAAGGAAAAGGAATGCTGAATTTGAACATACAGTTAAGCAAGCTGCTATGGATCTTTTGTTACAACCTGAAGATAATTTTATTCTCAAAGTAAATAAAATTGTAATAACATATATCGTACCTACAGCTTTCTATTTATTATTTTATCTTTTCATTTTGTTTAGGTTGTCCAATTAGAAGAACTCTTGGAAGTGCGTCATTCAGTTTTCGTTGTTGGTAATGCTGGCACATCAAAAACACAGGTATGGAGAACACTTTATAAAACATACCAAAATATGAAGAGGAAGCCTATTTATAATGATTTAAATCCAAAAGCTGTTACAAATGATGAATTGTTTGGAATTATAAATCCAGCTACAAGGGAATGGAAAGATGGTATTTTTCTATATAATTTTAAATTCTTTTAGTTTTTTAATAGATTTTTCAACTTTTCTGTAAATTTTGTGTGTAGGTCTCTTTTCTAACATAATGCGTGAGCAAGCTAATCTCTCAGGGGAGCACCCTAAGTGGATTGTTTTGGACGGAGACATAGACCCAATGTGGATTGAATCCCTTAATACTGTAATGGATGATAATAAGGTAATGCATCTATTGTTTTTAAAATATTTATTCTCTGCTTCCTGCATCACTAATTTAGAAATATTTTTTTTACTTGTTATAATAAAAGTAACCTGTACAAAATTTGTTCTGGCAATGGTAATATCATGCATCTTGTTTAAAAGAGACTACTCAAAATCATTATCAGTTTTTAAGTTGGACCTCCGTTAGTCCCTCTTAAATATTATGCTAAAACAGTAATCACACCAGATGCTAAAGATGTAATTTTGATAGAATTCCTATTAATTTATAGGATACTTATCATTATCTTGATAATTTATTTACTAGACAGACTTTGAGGTGTATTTTAATTTCTGAAATTGGTTAATATCATAGACCAAAAGGAATCAGAGGTTCTTATGAGTGAAATTTTTAAAATTTCTATACACAAATAAACAAGATGAAATGAAATTTTTAAATAGAATGAGATGACAGTATAGTTACTGTAGGCTATGGACTTGGATGTTCGGTGAATCGGTTGTAAAAGTTAATAAGGCCCATTAAATATACATTATCATATTGTGATTCTTAGAGATGGTTCTGTAATTTAACAATGGTCATGTATTATCATCCTCTGTTTTAGGTATTAACTCTTGCGAGCAATGAACGAATAGCACTTACTCCATCAATGAGGTTGTTATTCGAAATATCCAATCTTCGTACTGCAACACCTGCCACAGTTTCAAGAGCAGGAATTCTGTACATCAATCCTCAAGATCTTGGTTGGAATCCGTAAGTTTTCCAAATAAAAGATGAAATATCATTCATATTCATTGATGTTTCGAATAACTGTTTACTATTATATTGTATTAATGTGTTTTTCAAGTCCCTGTTTAGGCATCAAATTATATGTTAATCTTTATAATATTACATAATTCCTGAAATTTCAGATAATAACGCAACTAAATTTAATAATTTGTTGATTATTGTTATCAATTAATTACAATTTAAATTATAATTTTAAGATACAATCCTTATCTGAAGTCTTGTATATTACATAAACACAATTACTTATGAATCAACAATATAAACTCAACACTGATTAGAGCCTTTCTTTCAAAGAATTGGTTCACGTACTCAAGTATTAGTATTGCTTTTCATTCATTGACAACTGATTGACCTACCAACTATTTGGGCTGAAAATCAAGTCTTGCAAGCTATTTCTTGAATTTCATTGGTCGAAACCAGCACTAATTCTTGAATTATCTATATCTTTTGAATAACTTTCTCTATCATATAACTTTTAATATCCAAAAGAATCATAACATTAAATTTAATAAATTATGATTATTAATTAAAAATGGAGGTTATTCTAAAAGTGTAACAGAAGCTATTAGAGCCCCTGGGCTGGGCTTAGAGGTTTCAAACCAAATCCCTGGCTTTCAAACCAAATTCTTAATAAAAATTAACATTTTTTATGAATTGTTTAAAATATGTTATTTCTGAAAATGATATTGCTCGAATAAATATATTTTATTTAAAAAAAAAAAAATTTAAAAAAACAAACGCAAGATTCCTTCTATTCAAAACACTTTTACTTAAATTTTTTTTAAGTTATAAAAGGAAATTCTTACTCAACCAATTTCTGATTTATAACAAATGAAAATAACCGGTACTTGTTTGATAGCTGGGCAGGACAGACTGCTATCTGCCAATGTTTATAACCTCGACACTGATCATTCTGATAAGGCTTCTCATAATTTCTATCTTTGTATTCATATTTATTGTATTATATTCATATTATTGAAATTGTAAAAAAAAAAAAAATAATGTAATAATAACAAAACAGTTTGGTTTGAAATTGAAATTATGGGACCACTTTACCATAGTTGCCTTGGATAGTTTCAGCTGCTCTTTGCCCCACTTTATCGTAGTTAAATTATGGGACTACCCATAAATAAATTTTAAACCTGTTAAAAACGAAATCCTCGACCCCTCTAACTACGTTCCTTTCCTTATAGAAACTTTTTTGTTACAAGTGGTACGAAAGCATCTCCATTTCGCAGAAAGGTGATCCTGTCTAACTTCATTTGATAACCACACAATTTCACGTTTGGAATTATCTCAGTGTTTTGAAAATATTCAATAGCGTCTTCTTCTGAAGATGGTAATTCCCAGAATGTAAACCATAATTTCATGAAAAGAAAACAAATGGAACAAAAATATACAATGGAATAACTCAAAGCTTTTACAAGATAAAAGGGAGGTTATGTGATGTAACATTAGATAACAAGGGAGGTTTCGTCCAGGCCTCCTATCAGACATGTACCAAAAAAACTAAACACCGATAAACATCTTTTGAGAGAGTCAAGTTTCACAATTAATGCATGGAAGTGCATGTTGGTCTAAATGCCTTTAACAAAGTTTCTCACAATTCAAGTTTCAAACTTGAATAATATAAAGAAAATATCACATTTAAAATGAAACATTCTTCTCTGATCATCTTTGATTGTAATAAATCTTGTAAAAGTAACAAAATCTAGATTTCAATTTTGCCGAAGCCAATTAGACCTTATTGCACTTTCAGGCTTCAATTATGTTAATATTCAGTAATTGACTCACGTTTTTATTTATTTTTTTCCTGTGATTTATTATAATTATATATTAATATTTTATGTTCTATTAAATTTCAGCTTTGTTACAAGTTGGATAGAAACAAGAGAAAATGGCACAGAAAAAAATGCTTTGATGATGCTTTTTGATAAGTATATTCCTTCCTGCCTTGAAGGGATGAGGAATAGATTTAAAAAAATAATTCCTATAACTGAAATTTCTCAAATTCAACTTCTTTGTTATTTATTGGACTGTTTACTTGTAGCAACCAATACACCTGTAGATTGCCCTAAAGAATGGTATGAATTATATTTTGCCTTTGCCTGCGTTTGGGCATTTGGATCTGCTTTATTTCAAGACCAGGTAAATAGTTAATGGACATTATTAGGTAATAGATGTAAAAAATATAGGCCTATGTTTTGATAGTTTAAAAAACATTATTTTTAATGCCTTGATGAAAACCTACAATGTCAGTCGAAATATTGACATTCAATAAATAGTTACCCATATTTGATGTTATTTTTTACTGACACTCAAATACATTTCATGTATTTATTCTGATTCGCTTTATTATTTAGTAAGGTACATTTTATTAAGATTAAGTTGGTTATTTATTCTGGTATTTAGTCAAGATCAGAAAGTAGCTCTGTAAATAATACAATGTATTATATATTATTTTTAACTTTGTTTAATTTATGATGATTAGTTATTGATTTTTTTTCTCAGGCTATTGATCATAGATCAGAATTTTCAAAATGGTGGCTAAATGAGTTTAAGACAGTGAAATTTCCTGCCCAAGGCAATGTCTTTGATTTTTATATTGATAATGAAACTAAAGAATTTACACCATGGTCTGAAAGAATACCAAGATTTGAACTGGATGCTGATGTGCCTCTTCAGGTTTTTAAGTGTTGCAATTATGAATTTATAAGTTATTTTTAAAAATAAAATTTAATAAACGTCTTATTGCTTTAGGGAACATTGGTACATACAGCAGAATCTATAAGAATAAAATTTTTTATTGATCTTCTGATGGAAAATAAAAAACCTTTAATGCTAGTAGGCAATGCTGGTGTTGGGAAGACTATGATTATCGCTGATAAACTTGCTTCTTTGCCTGAACATTATGCTATAACAAATGTCCCATTTAACTTTTATACTACATCAGGTAAAATGTTATGTTTTTTTTACTCAGAAGATTTAATGTTTGAATTACTAACTTTTGAATATGATGTTATTAAATTTTGTAACATCAATAATATACATTAAAACTTTTTTTTATAGAGATGTTGCAAAAGATTTTGGAGAAACCTTTAGAGAAAAAAGCTGGTCGTAATTATGGACCTCCTGGCAACAAAACAATGATATATTTCTTAGATGATATGAATATGCCTCAGGTAAAAATAATCTAATAATATGTAAATATTTAAGTAAAAGTAGTTTTAAAGTTATTAAAAACATTAAGACGCCCTTTCCTGTACTTTAAAACTCTTATAAAGACATTTTTTTTCTGTACAAATTTAAAACAAAATCAAATTATAATGATTATTTATGGTTACTTCATTAACATTAATTGATTATAAATAACTCAGAGTATTTTGCCTCTTTAGTGGATCTGTCTCATTTCCACTAAAAAGGAAAAAACCTATGCTCAATAGGAGACTAACCACAAACCAAAATTAATTAGATGAACAGTCTTTTAAAATCTATTAAAATATAGTTATGTAGAGGACTGAAAACTTAATCCATGACAACTACAAAAGAACATTCTAGGCTTTGTAAAAGTTACATAGTTTAACAGAATTACATAAATAAAATAGGAATCTAAAAGCATAAATTTGAGTCTTACTTCTTGTAAAAGTCTGCAGACCACTAATTGTGTGTCAGAAATAGAACCATATGTGATTCAATCCCTGCTTGGACTTTACAAAAAAATGAATTTACCACAAAATTTAAAAAGATTAGGATTCCTTAAAGCGTATTTTGAATTATTTTTATAATGCATTTACCTGTAAAAACTTTTCAACTAACTCTCAAACTTTAGGAAAGGTAAAAAAGACAGTTATAGTATGTGCAGCTTCAAGGTTCTTGCAGCCACCATTCGTACTGTTCCGATCGATGTTCAACTATAATTTACATTAGTTGGTTAAAATAAATATTGATTGCAAGTATCTCATAAATGAAAACAATATCTAATATATACTAAACTTATCATTATTATTTTAGGTTGATGCTTATGGAACAGTTGAACCTCATACACTCATTCGTCAACATCTTGATTATGGACACTGGTATGATCGTAACAAATTAACTTTAAAAGATATTCACAATTGCCAGTATGTCGCTTGTATGAATCCAACAGCTGGAAGTTTTACAATTAATCCAAGGCTACAAAGGCATTTCAGTGTTTTTACAGTGAGGTATGCGATTTAGGGTTATTTACAATGTATTTATTTTTGGAATAATAACAAAAGTTCTAATAATGTCAATTCTATAAACAAATGTTACTAAAGGAATCAGAGCTGTTAAAGTAGATCAGTTTATGTCGAGCATGGCTGGGTGCTTTCTGAACTATTTGATCATTTATAAAAATTTGTTTCTGTTCAACATTACGGAAAGAATTATTGTGCTTATCGTTTTTGCCATACAAAGTGAATCAGATATAAACAGTAATTGTTTTCATACATTTATTTTTAAACACCATATTTAAATTCTACTTTCAGCATTTCCCAATATGTTTTCCTGTGTGGTCTACCTACTTTTGCTGCCAACTTGGAAGCTTTCTTTACTCAGTACAGCCATTATAAAGGAAAAAGCAAGGGGTACATTTTTATGTAGCACAACACTTAATCATAGAATATTTAAACAATTAAGTTGTTGAAATCTTGAAAATTTTTACTAACATAATTTTTAGTTGAATTTTTAATGAAAGTCAAGATTGATGCCCACGGGTTAGTCTTACAGGTGACAACATTCATGGCATTTAAGAGATTATTGAATGTGATCATTGGTCAACTGTTAAAGAAATCTTGACAAAAGTGCAAATCAGATGAAATTAATCTATTCACCCCAGAAAGAAAGATGAAGTATGCTCATTGGCAAGATCATCCTTCTTCATGATAATAACAGGGCTCACACTGTGATCCTGACTTGAGAGAAATTAACTGTGAAACCATTTGACATTCCCTTTATAGCCTAGACTTCTCCTCTTGTCATAATTTTTTGTTCACATCCTTGAAAGAATCACTAGAGAGAGAATAAACAATCAAGAAGTCAAGGAGCAGGTGTTTAATGGCATCACAATGTGCCCTCCAACTTTAAACAAGTAATATACACATTTCCGAATTAATGATCAGATTTTGTAGATTATATAGCAGACTACATTGAGAAATGCTAAAAGTATGGTTTATGTAAAGTATTAATAAATGTATAAAAAATATTAGGCACTGGATGGTTTTGCTGATCTGAATGCTTAGATTGTATAGCCTGTTCGTATTATCGAAATATTAAGATTATAAGAGTTTAATTAAAAATTATGGAAATTTATTATCGGATAACACTTTTGTAAACGAAAAAATAATGTATGAAAAAGATTCTATACTGTAAGTGGAGTCTCTAATTTTGTTGCTAAACTATTATATTAACTATTATATTAACTATTAACTATAAAATTAAAAAAAACTAAATGCAAATTCCTCAAAAGTACCAGACTTCACTAGTTAATGTTGTACCATTTGTTCACTCCAAGCAAACATTAACTACCTTTATGGCGTTTCTATGACTTATCTATAATGAAAAATAAAATATGTGTAAAGAAATGTTCTAGTAAAATAAAAATTAATATGAAAAACGTATTCCATACCTGCTTATGAAATTATTAAACCAACCTTTACTGACATTAAAATCTGTTTTATTGTCCTTAAAAAAGTCATTATAGAAAAACTTTGACTTTTTATCTAATATATCCCCGGAAATCGGACACCTTCATGATCTCTGCTGTAAAAACCGCATAGAAAAAGCTTCCTCAACTTCTGGATACCGTCAAGTTTTATTTGATTTCATTTAGAGGCACTACAATCCAACTTCGACATTACCACATGGAACAATTATAGTAATTTGTACAAAGGAACAAAGCCATTTCCATTCTTTCTCTTGTCAGTCAACTTTTTTTTTTTTTCTTGCTTATTTGGATTATTAGGGGTTTTGGAATACTAGGGGTTTAGATTATTGAGAATGTACTATATTAGATTCATTCTCATTATAAAAATTTTATTTTGTAAGCACATATATTTTTGGTAAAACCCTCATCTGGAAACTACACATCTTCCTAATTTTCCATCGTACTATTTCTGCCCTAAAATAATTCAACCACCAATGCTATCTCCTTCCATACAAAACCCATCAATTCCTGGTTTCCTCTCTAGTTTTTCTCCACTTCGACTATGGTTATATGTACGATGGACTCTCGTGAGAATTTAAATGCCTAATGAATCGCTTGATACGTTTTGTCTTTGGGATCTCAAGAGATACTCATATTACTGAGTATTATACCGAGTTGAAGTGGCTCTATCCATCCTACCTCCATCACTACTTCCTTGCGACTCTCCTATATTGTTCAGAGCTTACAATTCAAATCCTCCATTCGATCCCTTCCCACCAGATCCCATATTTCTGACCTCTATCCTCCTCACCGAACAGCTGCGCTTGACAAATCCTTTTTAATTCAAGCCTTCTCCTTTTAGAATTCTATCTCTTCCGATATACTACATGCACAATCAGTTTTCTCATTTAAATCTCCCCTTTATAAGTATCTACTCCTTTCCCAATCCGACTGATCATGAAATGTACATAAGAGAACTTCTTAAGATACTCCAGAAAACTTGTTGTTTTCTTATGTTATTCTATTTTCTATTATGTTATTCTATTCTATTTGTATGTTTTTGTTTTGTTCTTTTTTCTTCCAATATTTTTATTTTTAATTAGATATTATTTTGAAAATATTTAATTTAATGTATAGCCACACAGGCATTTTCTCTGTATTTATATTTTGTTCTAAAGGAACAATAGTCCCAGGATAATAAAAAAAAAAAATTAATTTTATATGTTAACTGCTGATAAATATTGTAAATAGCTGTCTTTCTATCATTTTCTGTTCCCTAACTTGTGAACTAGGGCTACCAGCACTTCATCAGAATTCTTATTCAATTTAACCACTCACTTCTGATGGAAAAGTTCTTTCACTATTATTTAATGTTTGGTGAAATGGATTCTTCCATTTCGATCATAGCTTTATGCATTTTTTCTTTAAAATAGAAAAATATCATGCTATTTATAATATTTTTTTAGTTTTCCAGGTACTGAATCACTTAATACAATTTACCATTCGATTCTGAGTCAACACCTAGCGAATCCTGAGCACAAGGTTCCAAGCATTGTCAGCAGATTGTGCCCTAATGTTGTAGCTGCTAGTATCAATCTTCATCATAAAGTTTCTCAGCTTTTTCTTCCAACGGCTTCAAAGTTTCATTACATTTTTAATCTAAGAGATATCTCAAATGCTTTTCAGGTATTTTTACTTCAAATCTAGATAATTTCTATGAATATATAAGCAATTTATTATATAATCGGCAGGTTTTTCATAGGTTTAATTTAACCTGATTTTGTGTTCAACAAATATGTCACACTCATCCTTAACTTGGTCACAAGGTAGATCAATGTAGCTGTCCATAATGTCATTTTCTATTGCATTACAAATAGTGTACTAGTTTACAGAAAACAATGAATCAAACCTGATTTAAAAAGGGAGATAGCACAAACCTATTTAAGAATATATGGAGTACTTATCAAATCGAAAGAGGGTCATAGATTGACAGGACTGTACATGGATCACTGTCGGCTCAATGAGCATCTTTCCAATCTGGGCTTAACTGAGGCACCTCCTCCATGTAGGCCTTGTGGTCTGGAGGATGAAACCGCCTATCATATTATATGCAAATGTGATAACTTGGCTAGGTTGCTGTATTTACAATTCGGAAGTGATTGTATCACTGACCCTAAGCTATGTGAAATGATTGATCCTATCAGTCTGTATAAGCTAGGGTTGATGCACAATAGGCCTCAATGAAGCCATGGTCCGCCTTAGTCGGGTTGAACAAAAGAAAAAAAAGGGGGTCGTAGTTCAGGATCTTGGGTGTACATGACATTTATTATGATCAAATCAACCATATTTTGTGTAATGTATTTATTGTTGAAAATGACACCAAAAATGGAACATTAAAATGAATGCTTTAAAAACAAGCCATTTCAGCTTCCAGAAAGCTTTATGTCCTAATAGTAATAGTAATAATCAACAACAATCAATATGTTTGAAAAAACCTTTTAAAAAAACAGTCCGATATCCATCATCCGGGGACAACAACATGCTTCATTGATATTAGGGAACTTAAATCAAGATTCCCACCTAAAATATCAATAATAAGATATAGACCCACGAATGGAAAAACAGTAACTTTTTTTTATTAATATCTGTTAGTAATAAAGTCAATAAAGAATAACTTAAATATACTCTAATAATGTAATTAAATCTTTTGAAAAAAAAAATCATTGGATTATAATTTTGCTTTTATTTTTTAGGGTTTGCTTTTTAGTGGCTATGACTGTCTGAATCAACCGATGGATCTGATTCGCCTATGGATGCATGAGACCCAGAGGGTATTTGGTGATAAACTCACTGACGACAAGGATGTAGATGCATTCATGAAGAATCAAATTGATATTGTGAAGAAAAATTTTGATGTAATTAATAACCTTGAATTATCTATTAGTTTTTGTTTTCAATAAGAAATTTATCACAAAAAAAAGAACAATAATGAAAAGTAAAGTTGTTAAATTTGTATCATAAATTTATATTTTATTATATCAATAATAAAAATGAATGAACAATAAATATAAGTCCCTTGGGCCATATTAAAGTAGTCAATGTGGCTATAAGACAAAAAAAGGTTGGATATTCCTGACCTATAGTCTTGTTGTCTACATGGCGGAATTCCAGTCCAAAAAAATAATAAAAAATAATTTACATTATTTCTTAAATGGTAGTAATCATTTATGGATGTTTATTATTTGGTTTGTGTTATATTTGCCAGATTTGTGTTAACCATATGTCACGCAGCATTATAAGTGGTAGTAATAAGTCTTGGTCTGACCGCACCTGCTGCAGTCGTGTCATTGAACGATTTAGTTTTTTTTTCTCTTTTTTAGTCCGGCTTATCTAATATTAGGCTTGTATAGTTGAAAAGCCTAGTGCCTGTACAGAACTCGAGTTAAATTTTAGATTTGACTTACCAATATTACCAAAATAGATTTAGTAAAATCATAAAACCTTGTGGTCTGGTTTTAGGAAATTGATGAAAGCCTTCTTTATGAAAAACCGAACATTTATTGTCACTTTGCACATGGAATCGGTGAACCAAGATACATGGCTGTTACCAGCTGGACTCAGTTGGACAGTCTTTTACAGGAAGCTTTACTTTCATATAATGATCTTATAGCAGCCATGAACCTGGTTCTCTTTGAGGATGCTATGATGCATGTTTGCAGGTAAAGTTATGTGTATATTTCATATTATATTATAATCTTTTAGTAAATGCTTATTATTATATACATGCTACTTATTATTGATATAAATACTGTTTATTTATTATTATAAATCAAAAGGATCAACCGGATACTTGAATCTCCAAGGGGTAGTGCATTATTAGTTGGAGTTGGAGGAAGCGGAAAACAGTCATTGTCACGTTTAGCAGCATACATTTCCAGTTTAGAAGTTTCTCAAATTCAGTTAAGAAAAGGTTTCGGTGTTTCTGATCTCAAAGTAATAATTCTATTCACAAATTCTTTGATGATAATAACACTGAGTTCTTTACAATATTTATCAAAATTTGTTCTTATATTATTATTTTAGGCAGAACTTGCATCACTTTATTTAAAATCAGGTTTGAAAAATCTTGGAATTATGTTTCTTATGACTGATGCTCAAGTAGCAAATGAAGATTTTCTTGTGCTCATAAATGACATGCTAGCATCGGGTGAAATTCCTGAATTATTTCCTGATGATGAAATAGATAACATAATTGCTGGTGTAAGAAATGAAGTAAGTTATTGAAACAGAATTCATAAATTTGAGAAATTATAAAGAACCATTCAAATTAAAATTACCATGAAAAAACAAAACTAACTATTTTCTACAGGACAATCATGGGGAATTTCTTTTATAATTGTTTATGAATGTGTAAAATATTAAAACATCATCAATTTGGTTATGGTTATGATGTTGACATCAGTCTGGCTTTTAATACAGTATTCAAATGGGCAATCGAATTATAGAGAGCGTGCTGTAATGTTATTAGAAGGAACTAAGAAGGTTACACAGGCAGAAGATGGAAACTCTTCAGAGGAAAATTTGACATAAAATATTTTAAATATATTTAAATATGAATTATTTTGTTTTAGCGTTAGTCCAAAAATATTATTTTTTTTTTAACATTAATTAAAATCAGAGTAAATCATTTATGTACTTTTATGTTTGAAAATAGTTAACTTTGATGTAAATAAAGTATGTTCATAATTTTAGAAACTATAACGCATATATTGTTACCTTTATTCTAAAAAAAATGTATCACGAAGTGTTCTTCCAAAACTTTGTCTCAAGAAAGTGTACTACTTGCATAAGTTTGCAAACACTATGGTGTTAGAATAATATTGTTGTTCGAAATATCAGCACAAAATTAGCCTCAGATACAAAAATAATTAAGAATTACTTAGGATATCAAAATGCATTGCATTTTTATGAAGAACCATGATTTTTCAAAGGGACTAATTAATTTTTATTTAAAATTAGTGGGATATCGAAATTAATGGGATATAAATTATTGAGATTGTACTCTACTAAAATTATTTTATTCTAGAACTTAACATCCTTGAATTATTTTTTAAATGAATTACTAATAACTTCATAGGTGAAAGGTGCAGGACTTGTCGATTCCAAGGAAAATTGTTGGAAATTTTTCCTCGATAGAGTAAGAAGACAGCTCAAAGTAGTGCTATGTTTTTCACCTGTTGGATCAACTTTGAGAGTAAGAGCGAGGAAGTTCCCAGCTCTCATCAATGCAACACTTATCAACTGGTTTCATGAATGGCCCCAGCAGGCACTTATTTCTGTCTCGATGAATTTCCTTAAAAAGCTGGATGTTCTGCCTGTAAGTAAAGTATTCAGATTTAAAAATAGTTCTTAAGTTTTTATAAATTTTCATTGAAACCTATTTTTAAAATTAAATTCATTACTAATTTTTATAGTTAATTTTCTATGCTTCTTTTTAATAAAATGTTCTGAATTTATTATCTTTCATTATGAAATTTCAAGAAAAATATCACCCTTCAGATTTCATGCTCTAATTTATTTTTTAAATTGGTACCGTTTCAGATGTATTCTAGTCCTTTTTCAAGTCTATAACCTAAAATAGAATGTTATATCAACAATCATATTAGATATTAAATTTATTTTAATACTATTTATAATTACAACTAATATTTAAGAAATTTATTTATCAATATGGTATTTACATCAATCATGGTTTATCTTTTTTTAAATTATTATTTAATAATTTTAATATTTAAAATAATTTTTGGTATATCGTTCTAGTCAAGGTTGTAGACTAGAAAATGGACCAGATTAGGTCTGGAATGTTGTCCATTAAAATAAATTAAATATATTTCTGTCCATGAATCAATTTTTTTTTTAAAACTTTTATTATGATATTTACAACTGTATTAGTATGAATACATCTAGTAAATTTGTACAGAGAAATATTATTATATGATACACGTTTGTTGAGAAACTACCCACTGGTAGCACTCTAGAATCAAATTTAATTTTTGTTTTGATTTACTTGAACAGGCAGTATATTGCAATTCAGTTGCTCAGTTCATGGCCCATGTCCACTCTCAAGTCAACCAGATGTCAAGGCTTTATTTGTTGTATGAGAGGAGATACAATTACACTACACCAAAGTCATTTCTGGAACAGATTTCGTTATATTCTAAACTACTCATCAAGAAAAGCAAAGAATTAGCAGGAAAAATAGATCGGCTGAAAAATGGACTTGAAAAACTGAGAAGCACTGCTCAGCAGGTATTCATTACATCATTTACTGTTTTGATAGATAAAGAAAATCTTCTTAATTTATTTAATTATTTTGGCTAACTTAGCCCGATTTGTGCCATTGATGCTACCATTGTATCGGGTTTGTGTACCATAGGTGGCCATTGCTTCATATTTGGCATTTTTCTTTTCTGTATTAACTCTAATGAATTGTAATACACATTAGTATTCCACATCACTCACTAGGGAAAGTTTCAGACGTGGGGTCACTGATTTCAATGAAACCTTTTTTGGTGATACAAGGTTAAAAAATATTAGACCCATGTCCAAGGATTCTTGCTGAGGGTGTCCTAGAAACAGAGAAAAAATATTTTATCTAATTTTGAACAAAATGTACATTATTAATTTTTGCCTTTGCTTTGCCTCAGGTATTACAAATTTTAATACTTGATTTTTCAGCCGTCAACTAAAGCCTGCATAAATTACAATAGTTACAAGAGAAACTTTGGTTCTTATCTGTTTACAAAAGTTACATTTATACCATTTCGTGTAGCTTACAGAGTCTTAAGTCCCTATTAATTTCCTTGTGATTTGGTGGAGTCGTTCTGAATATATCACAATTTTTTTGGTTACTTTATTGGAAGCCCCTTTTATTTTTTGTTATTTAAGATACTCAATAATTCATTTAATACTATAATCAATATTTTTTTTCTTATTCTGCACTAAAAAAGTAATCAAATGGTATATAATAACCTAAACATATGGATAAAGCAAGAGAAAAAATTAATAACATAAATTTTGTTCGAAATTATATAAAATATTGTTTTTCCCTGTTCTTAGCCCACATTCTCAAGAATCCTCAGATATTGGTCTAATATTTTTCGACCTGGTATCACCAAAAAAGGTTTCATTGAAATCAGTGACCCCACGGCTGTCCATAACCTCCCCTTGTCAGTTGATTATTGATCTTGACCTTTAACTGAATCTGTTGGAGTCAAAACTAATTTATAATTTGCCTTCAGGCTCTACATTCTTTGGGATATTTATGGTTTTTATTTCCAACTTATATTATTCTATTAGGTAGTACCATAAAGAGAGCAAGATTCTTCACCTTACCTAACTACTCTATCAATTGAAATACAGAAAGATCTCTGGTCTTAGCTGGCCATCACTGGCACCTGTGTCTGTATTATAATAAATTTCTTCTTACTTATAAGGTTCCTGACAGCTATTTTGTACTTACTTATATTATAAAACCCAATTTCAATAAAACTTACTTAACGTAATTTGAATCTGCTTCTTCATTATAGGTTGATGACTTAAAAGCTAAATTAGCCATTCAAGAAGTTGAATTAAAGATAAAAAATGAAGCAGCTGATAATTTAATTAAAATTGTTGGAGTTGAAACGGAAAAAGTATCAACAGAGAAAGCAATGGGTAGATACAACTTATTATTAGTGTTTTTATTTTTATTTAGAACATTTGTTTATGTAATCTAGATCGAATCAGTGCCTGGGCAAATGTAAACGGATTAAGGTTAAATGCTGCCAATACTCATGCCATTCTCATTGCTTCCAAGCCCCTTCTTAGATCCCATACCGACTTTCCCATCTTACACCTTAATGACCAGCCAATCTCCTTCTACTCCACTGTTAAAAATTTAGGAATCACCTTATTTCTCATATCTCTCGAAGGGCAATTTCCACCCTCATACTATTCCATTGCTTCTGCCACCTCCTACCTCAACATATGCGTAGACTCCTAGTTTCCTCTCTCATTTTCCCCTAATTTGAGTACAGCTGTGTCGTGTATGATGGAGCTCCTCTCTGTGGGGCTCCGCGATAGACTGAAAAGACTAATGAACAGCTGCGTACGATTTGTGATCGGGGCCCCAAGATACTCCCATGTTTCTCACCACTACGCTGAGAATCATCAACAATCATCGTCCTTCTTACGCCTACAACCTCCAGTTCAAATCCTCAGTCTATTCATTGTTCATAAGATCTCGACCTTCTAACCTTTACATGCCTTCTCACAGATCTGCCTCATTCCCAAACTCCTCTGTGAATTTCTGGAATTCCCTCCCTATTAAAATTCAACATTCTCCATCCATATCCACATTCAAAACCATCCTATTCCAATTCATATCCCCAAAACAGTCAAATAGTTGCTATAACTATTTGACAACATACATTTATTTCATGCCATTCATTGTCAAATATCAATGCTATTCTTTGCTTGAGATATTAATGTTCTTATAGTATAGAGTAAAGATTTTCCTACTCTTGATGTCACTGAACACATCTATTGGTAGTTTATAACTATTATCTTTTATACACCACTAAATTCTTGCCTATTGTTACGTTAAGAAATGATGATGATGTATTTGTACATTAATCAACATTTAAATGATAATGTATTTATATATGAATCAGGCACTTAATATTGTCAGGTTCAGATTTCTGTTTTCTCAACAGAAACACAAACCTTATTTTAATGAAGAATTTAATATATTTTATTTTTTAATTCTTTATTGTTTTCTTAAAAGTGTACACTGGTCTATCAGTGCAAATAGCTTAAAGTTTCTTGTCATAGTGTTAAGTGTTTTGTATATAGAATGTTTACCTTATATTTTCTTTACATTATTTATTTTTTCTATTGATTTTATTTTGGCTAGATGTAATCTTTTAATTTTGTTCTATTTTGTTATTCTCAAGGGACTGTGTCCCAGAATATCCTGCGTACTTTTTAATAATTGTCCTAATATAAGTTTTTTAAAAATTAACTTGTACAGTTTATCTTAGTTGCTTTCATATGTCTTTAAATTTACATTTTTAAGCCACGTTAAATTCTCTTATATTTTAGTAACATGACATGAACATGTACTTATTTATTGATGTCTAATTTTATATTAATGAGATAGTTTTCAAACTTTAGTTCATGTTATTCTTAGAAATAAAATAGTTGTCTCCGTATTACAATATTTTTGGCAATATAAAACCTGCTGAAGCTATTTCAATGAAAATATAATTTTAAACTCTGCTTAATTTATACGTTTGTCTTATTAAAAATTATATTTACAAACATGAAATTTTAGAAATGGACAAATTATGGTGATTTATTGATCAAAGTTTAAGATAAAAATTTTGTTCAAATAAATCTCAAATATAAACAGCATTTCACAAATTTGTGCTTCGCATTCTTTTCACAGATTTGATCGATGTAAATAGTTTGAAAGGTGTAAATAAATATAATAGTAAAGGTGACAACACTGGTTCATACCAATGAGCAGCATGGCCATGCTTGGCTTGGGGCTGTTTACCGGTGGCTTCTATTAGAATAACATTGAATGAATGATTTTGTTTTAATACGATCCCACGATCCCATAATACACATTTGTTATTACAAATTACATGTTAACAAAAATATTTATATGGTTGACAGCTGATGCCGAAGAAAGAAAAGTAGGCTTGATAGCTGATGAAGTCACAAAGAAACAGCAAGATTGTGAAGAGGATTTGAGAAAGGCAGAGCCCGCACTATTAGCAGCACAGGTAATGTATTCTGGGATATGCTTTAAATATAATGGACAGACCAAACAAGAAAATAATCTAATTGGATAATCCAAATTATTGAGCTTATAAATGACATTGATCATTATTTCACGCTTATGGAGGTTTAGAGAATATTTCTGATAGTACTAACTGAAATAATTAAACAGTTTATTGGCTAGTTTTCTTCATAATCTTTCCTAGTAACTAACTTATAAGTAATTAGTTTTTAAGATTAAATGAACAGTGTTTACGAGTTAACATGAAAATCTATATAAAAATTCTTAAATTTAAAAAGATTTAGTGTGTAATTTATTTTGACAAAAAAGGGTTTTCATCTTGTTAAATATAAGTTTCTGATTAAGGTTGATCGGTAAAAAGACCAATTATTGGTGAGCTGCAGGAGATAGATTGACCAAATTGTGAGAAAATTTAAAGTAATAATAAATTTTAAAGCTTCAGATTACAGTTTGTTAGTGTGAAAGATTTCAGAACACAAAAGTATTTGGTACCATCTGCTTTAATAAATTTAAGGTGAGATAACCATTGAATGACTCTCTGAAAAATTATAAGGGCTTGTATTTGTAGGGAAAAAACAAAGTTGAAATTTATTTTTCATACCCCAAAAGAATCTTAAAAACAATTTTTTTTCAAACGATTTTTACATTGATCAGACCCTTAGAAATTTTTTCTACAGTCATAAAAATCTCAAAAAAAAAAAAAAAAACACCAATACTACTCCATATGATTATAGACTACATGGAATGGTGCAAACCTAACCTCTGTAAAAAGAGTTAAAACCAAAGAAACAAAATAAAAAAGTTCTTAATGTCTAGCCTATAAAGGAATAACTGTTAAATGTTATTGATACAAATTGGAAGAACCGTAATTCAGTGGTTGTATTAATGTTGAATTTAGAGAATATCCATAATATTGAATGCTTTACTTAATGGTAAAAAAAAATTCTCTTAAGAATGTGTAAATAACCTACTAAAAGTTAATTTTAAATTACTTGTTTTGGCAGGAATTGGCGAATATCCTTCCTCTTTTATATTGAGGATTTAGGTTATTTACACTCGTGAATTATTAAAACAAAACCCCGGCACTGGATATAGACTTTTTGAGGGTATTTAACTGTTGTTGGGAATTCGGGAATGTAATACCTTTTGTGACACTAAGTGACAAGAAACAATAAGAACATATATATATATATATATATATATATATATATATATATATATATATATATATATATATATATATATATAATGTGGGACTGAGTAAATACACTTTGAATGAATTGACTCACCTTGTTTATTATTCTTCAGTTGTGAGGCATATAGGACAACTAAATAAAATGACTTTTCACTCCTGTATAATAAAACAATTTATTTTACAACTGTATACGTGGTCCTGTTTACAACTGGAAACTATATAAGTGAACTGTCGGCTTGATATTCTTGGTCTTCAATGTCCTGCTTCTCTCATCTCAGGTAACGTCCTCACGCCTCCATGTCTCGGTCCCAAGTGTGTGGCATCGTCTCCCAGCTGCTGCTACCTGACCAGACCTTTTTCCTTCTTTATTGATTGTTTATCGATATGAGATTTTCCAAAGAACAATTTGTCCGCTGCACAATTCACAGTGCAACCTCACATTCCTATATATTATATATTCCTTCTTATTCCCTCACACAATGTCAACTAAAGGAGTAGATACAGGAGGATGTCTACTACAAAAGTCAAGTATGCAAATTTTTATTTTTTGGTTTCTATAACATTTCTTATTAAAGAGTTTTAAAGAACTCTAAAAACAAATCTAACTTCCTTTTCTTTATAAAAATTTATTTGATCTACTTTATTATAAGCGTCTTTTGGTTTTTATGATTTATGATACATAATAACTCATTTAATATAGTAGCCAATATTTTTTTCTTATTGTACAAAAAAAAAAATAAAATAAATCAATCGGTATATAATAAACTAGAAATTCGGACAAAGCAGAGGTAAAATAATTTTTCTCAGTTCCCTGATCCTATTATAACAAACGCAAGTGCAAGTCTCCAATACTTTTTATGTAGAATCGCCACAAAATATTTGTTCAAAATTGGGCATCAACTTAATGTGGCCTCCCTTGCCCTTGTTAGTGTAACTAGTTTTCATAAATAAAAGGGTTTTACATAGATAAATGGGTTTAATATTTAGCTCCATCAAAAATGTGCTTAGTTACATTTTACCGTAAACTGGCAATATTTTTTTATTTATGTGTTTTTGTGTATTCTTTAGGAAGCTTTGAATACCCTTAACAAAGCCAACTTGACTGAGCTTAAATCCTTTGGTTCTCCGCCAGGGGCTGTTACTAATGTTACAGCAGCAGTTATGGTGCTTTTGGCTCCAAACGGAAAAATTCCCAAAGATAGAAGTTGGAAAGCTGCAAAGGTAATTAAAATTTTATAAATACATAATTTCTATGATTGGAAGGTGTATTATTTTTAGTTGAATCTTAATGAATAAATTTAATTATGATTGAATACATTTCTGTTGTTTTATTTAATTACAATTTTCATTTTTTTAGGTGACAATGGCTAAAGTAGATGCTTTCTTGGATGCTCTAATAAATTATGATAAGGAAAATATACACCCAGAAATTATAAAATCAATCCAGCCTTACTTGAAAGATGAAGAGTTTGAACCAGAATTTGTACGAAGTAAATCAGCAGCTGCTGCAGGTATTTTTATTAAAGATTCATTCCTAACTCTTTTTTCTTTCTATTGCTCTTTTGCCTTTCAGCATCAAGTTCAAGCCTTGGTCACCTTTCTCATTCCATCAGTCAATATGTATTCAGTCCTACCATTTTTCTGAACAATATCATTTTTGGGGTAGTTATTCCTGAGCTATTCTTCTCCTGGATTGTTCAATGTTCTGCTCTACATAATAATGAAAAATCACTAAAATTCTGACCTAAAGGATTTGACCACTAGAATGGTATGGCATGCTTTTCCAATAAAGTAATATTATTGGGGCACAGAACCACGCTCCGGCTCTGCACCAACCTAGTGGATGACTAGCTCAAGTCGGCTCAGTCTTAACAAAATTCTTAATTTTAACTTTTTTTTAAAACTTTGATCATTAATCAAACATTTTTCCTTAATATCTAAACAGGTTTATGTGCTTGGGTCATCAATATTATTAAGTTCTATGAAGTTTATTGTGACGTTGAACCTAAAAGGAAAGCTTTGGAACAGGCGAATGCTGAATTAGCTGCTGCTCAAGAAAAACTAGCAGTAATCAAAGCAAAAGTGAATGTAAGTAAAATTATGTAAATGATATGTATTATAAACTTTTAAATTCTCGCTTATTGTTTCTTTCATTAAAAATTATTTTTGTTAATGAGCTTAAAGGAAAGGAGACAACCTTTACGAGGATGTTTATTCTTTTTTTTGTTTCCCTCTTTAGTCTTTAGAGGAACAACTAAACCAATTAACCTGTGATTTTGAAAAAGCTACCGCTGAAAAACTTAAATGCCAGCAAGAAGCAGATGCGACAACTGCAACAATTCAGCTAGCAAATAGATTAATTGGTGGTCTTGCATCTGAAAATGTTCGGTGGGCTGAGGCAGTTGCTAGGTAATGCTGAGGCACTTGCTTCTATTTAACAAAGTTTTTTTTTTGTTTTTATAAGTCATCAAATTTTGACAAGTTAAGTCAACCGTGTTTACTTTTTCTTCAAAACGCATCTATAAGAGATCAATTTTTGCTTATCTCCATAAAAAATTAATATTTTTTTTTCTTATAAAAATCATAATTAAATGCCTGTTAAGGAGCAAATCTTGACAGAAACTTAATTAAAAATAAATATTGATAATTTAGTTACTTCTTAGAATATAAAACTGGTAAAGAGTCGTTGGAGAGAATCTGGAAAGTGGGCCTACTGGCCTTTTTTTGCCAATCTCAAATAAAATTAGATGTACCAATGAAGTCTATTTATCCTCCATCTTGAACCTTTTGATTTTCCTAATGAAAATCGATGGAGGAAACCTGTTCTAAGATTCTATCAGAACCTAGAATGCTACACCTAAGTGAGGCAAACTGTTGCCATTCTGCTTCTTGGGATATAGAGACTAATAACATCATTGCAATGTATAATTTGGCAGAATACGGTCCAGCTGTTGTTAAATTATTCTCTGTAGTGATTTTTAAGCCTTAGGAAGTTGAGGATCCTTGATAAGATGTATTAATAATTAATATAAGCGTTATCATTGTTTCTTTTCTTTTGTTACTGATGTATAAAATTATATGTTAATCTACTATTCTTATAATAAAGCAACAAGTGCATAATAACCTCAACTCATAATTTTTGATAAAGAAAAGCTGTTATGAAATAATTCTTATTATATTCTAAAGTAATATGAGGTGAAATGTTCAGTTCGTATTCAGGGAGATCTCTTACCATAATTTGAGTCCAGGAGGAGGGTGAGGCAGGGTGATGGCCTCGCGTGTCTCTTGTTTAATCTGGCCCTCGAAAAGGTAATTAGGGATTCTGGAATACAAACCTCTGGAAGAATCATTGACAGGCTGGTACAGGTGCTGGGATTTGCCGATGACTTGGACCTGATGGTGAGATCCATTTAGGCGCTGATGGAGGCATTTCTGAAGCTAGCTGAAGCAGTGGAAGTAATGGGCATGATGGTGAACCAAGAATAAACTAAATATATGCGAGCTGGTTCTGGTGTAATGGCTAATGTTGGAGGAGAGGTGAAGATGGGTCCATTTTCGTTTGAATGTGTAGACCAGTTCACCTATTTAGGCTCAGTGGTCAGCAGCAATAACAGGATCACCCTGGAAACAAACCAGTGCCTAGTGAAGGCCAACAGATGCTACTTTGGACTTAGAAAGCACTCGAGGAGTCGAGCTGTCACACGTCACACCAAATGCCAGCTCTACACGACACTAATCCGGCCAGTCCTCACTTACAGATCGGAAGAATGGACCCTAACAAGTTCTGAAGAAAAGGAGATCTTGGTCTTCGAAAGAAAAATTCTGCGCCGAATATTTGGTGGTGTCAAGGTAGGCGAGAATCGGAGAAGGCTAACCAACAGGGAGGTCTACGAGCTGTTCGGTGAGAGAGATGTGATGTGGCACATAAGGCTGGGGAGGCTGGGCTTGGTTGGCCATGTCGTCAGGACGCAAGCGGATGAGATCCCGAGGAAGTTGCTGGACTGTAGGCTGCATCGGACCAGAGGAAGAAGCAGGCCTAGGCTCAGATGGGAGGATGCTGTCATCAGGGATTCCAGGGAACTTCTGAATGTCCGCAACTGGAGAGCAGCCGCACAAGTCCGAGCTACATGGCAAAGGCTCATTGAGGAGGCCAAGGTCCAAACTGGGCTGTCACTGTTAGTGCAAAAGATCGTATGTAAAAATTGACTGTTTTTAAAAAAGAGCCTAAATACTGATTATTTTTTTATGATTTACTTCCATACACTCTTTTCCATAGTAGCAGATTATTTATTCCTGTTGCAGACTAAAAAATGTCACCTTTAGCACAATTAGAATTAACATATAAAATTGTTACATACCATCTTTGGCCTAACAGTAGCGATATATAATCTATTTTTTTGTATGTTGCAGTTTCATGAAACAAGGTACCACTTTGCCTGGAGATATTCTTTTGATCACAGCTTTTGTATCATATGTAGGTTGTTTTACTAAGCAATACCGTTTAGATCTATTGAATAAAATGTGGTTACCATTTCTGAAAACAATGGAAGTAAGTTGATTTTATACTCTTAATATTTACTAGTCAGAACTAATTGGTTTGTTTAAATACATTTTGCTTATATTACAGCCAGCAGTTCCATTTACAGATGATTTAGATCCATTAACTCTTTTGACTGATGATGCGCAGATAGCTGTTTGGAATAATGAAGGTCTCCCAAGTGACCGCATGTCTACTGAAAATGCGACCATTTTGACTAATACTGACAGATGGCCGCTGATGATTGATCCACAGGTAAGTGTTTTAATGACTAAATGAGTAATTTAATGTGCTGCTTTTTTTAATGTTTTGATCTTTTAACAGTTACAAGGAGTAAAATGGATCAAGTATAAATACGGTTCCAATATAAAAGTGCTTAGAGCTGGGCAGAAAGGATACCTTGAAGCGATGGAATCAGCATTAAAGAATGGAGACACGGTTCTTTTAGAGAATATTGGAGAAAGTCTAGATCCAGTTCTAGATCCTTTATTAGGAAGAAATCTTATTAAAAAGGGAAAGTTAGTGTATAATTTATTAATAATCTAGTTTCTCTGCCTCAGAAAAAATATATTCAAAACAATAATATAATCATTAATCTAAATCCTTTCGGTTGATAGGAAATGCAAATTTGGTTGTTCTATAAAGGGTTTACAGATTCAAGTTTATAAGTAATTTTTATATTGCCTCTTTCTTCTGAAATTAGCATTATTACTCTCATTAGCACCATTGACCCAGACATCCTATACTATTAAGTTATCATCTTTCAGGCAGTTTCACTAAGAAAAACAAAACAATTTATTGGTTATTATTTTCAGTGAATTATGATACTTGTTATTATTTAAAATACTATCCATATCAGGGGCTTTACAAACACAATTACAAATGTAATTAACACTAATATATAATATAACTTTGTCTCTGATTAAATACAATCAAACTTTTCAACGTTATCTTCAACTTATAACGACTGACTGTAGATGAATTAAGTCTCAACTATACTCTTGGATCATAGATGAATGATTTACTAACTGAACTGGACTCGTGGAATGTAGACTAATTACTAACTAACTCTGTGTATGGAACTTTTTCATTATATAAAGCAGTTTAATATCTAGATCATAGAAGATTAAACTAGAACTCCAATGCCACCCAGATCTTTTGATGGTGGATCTTTTGATTAACTTATGCCATTTCACAAATATCTGTTTTCAAAACTAAAATATTAAGTTTAAAAATGTATTAGATTATTACTTAAAAATAAATTTTTAATCTACAAAAAGCACTTCATATTGGTTGTCGTTAAGAAAATAGACTGATACCAGTTTACATGTATATACTCTTCTTAAATTAGCATTAGAAATATCATTAGCACAATAGATGAAATCTTTTAAATTAACATTTACAGGTAGATGTAATCCAGTATAATTTTTTTAATTACTTACATTCTGAATTTACTTTATTGAATTGCCCTGAGTGAATTGAGCAGCCCTGATGATGGCCTGAACTTCAGGTCGAAACGTCGGCTAATGTCAAAATAAATAGTATCATTTATTTTTGCCTTCTTATTTGACTGATCACCCCAACTATTCTTCTCTCCAAAAATATTTATTATTTTTGGTGAATTGGTATAGAAAATGTTTGGTTCAATTGTTTATATATTGTTGTGTTTTGTTTTAGAGCAATAAAAATGGGTGACAAAGAAGTAGAATTCAACCCAAACTTCCGCCTAATTTTACATACAAAATTTGCTAATCCTCATTATAAACCAGAGATGCAGGCACAGACAACTCTGATTAACTTTACTGTCACAAAGGATGGCTTGGAAGATCAGCTGTTAGCAGAAGTAGTGAAAGCTGAAAGACCTGATCTTGAGCAGCTCAAGGTTTTCTTTTAATTTCTCTCGATAATATGTAATATATATTTCCATATTTTAGGACTTTGCTGCTTTTTAAAGAAATATAATGAAGCACCAAGGTAAACATATTTTTACACAGTTAAGTTTCTCGACTGACTTCTTGAAAGTACTACTAATTTTGGTCGAGAGACTTAACCGTTTAAAAGTGTTTGATTAGGTCTTGTGACCACATTGACCCAACATGTTGGGAACTTTTGATCAATGATAGCAGTGTGACTTCTGTATTGGCTGTTTTTTTAAACAATTGCTATTTAGTAATAAAATATACTGATTGGCCCGTGCGAATAATTCGCAGGAAATTTTGTTTAGTGAAGAAATAGCAAAACAATATGAAAATAAGTAGTTCCTATTTATTATGTAAGGAAGGAATTCATATTTTTTCCTTGGTCGATTACAATATTCCATTAAATATAATAGAAAAAATATCTGTACAAATTGTTTTGCTAAGACCTATTTTTAAACGCTGATTGGAAAGATATTAAAAGTAATAAAGACAAAATAATGCCCCGATCATAGGATTCACTAAATTATTTAAAAAAAATAAAATGTAAGAACAACCAAGTATCTTTAAAAAATAATAAAGTTAATATATCACCCAGGATAAAAAGTATAGTAGACTATTCTATGCAATATCTTTAAACAGGAAGACATTATTAAGTTTACCAAAACAAATGGACTGTATCTTTGTTAATAATTGTCCGATTTTTACAATCTTTTTTTTGTTTTGTAGGTAATTTAGTAATCTTTCTAATTATCATGGGTACAATTCCGAAAAAATGCATACTTTTTGAGTTATTCGCAAATAAAGTTTCTTTTCCTTCATAATTTTTTTCCAGAAATTTCAGGGGAATAGGACTTTTTTTTGCATGCGAAGGAGAAGAATATCTTGAAAATGAGTGTTCAATCATTGGATTTGATGAAGATTTGACAAAGTTATAGCGTACCGACAAAAAAACACCTTTTAGAAATAATATATAGGATACTAATAGAATCTTTTTTATTACTAATAGAATGTTTATATGTTTTTTTTAACTATGTATACTTATGTTTAAGCATTTGTCTTACCTGTTATAACACCGACATAGAAATACTATTATTTCTGTATTTGCTCTGTTGACGTTCCTCTGTTATATTAACAGATAAACACACTTTAAGTGTCTCAATAATGTCTTAACTCCCCTTTAATTTTTCTTTTGTGTGTCTAAATATATCAAACCTTACTCATTGTATAATTCATATTTCAATGCACAAAATACAAATGTATATCATTGATTATTTTTACTTCTTATTTACATCTTTTAAACTATTTAACTTGTTCAAAACAGGCTGAATTAACCAAACAGCAAAATGATTTCAAAATAATGCTGAAAGACTTAGAAGATGATCTGCTCTCCCGCCTTTCTTCTGCTGGAGGTTAGTATTCTTTATTGCTTACTAATTTATTAATATTCAATTAAGAATAATTTACCTTTTGATGGCTTATTACTATTTGCTTGTATTTGCCATAATGATATTTGATTACCTTAATAAAGAATCAGTTTAGTTATTTTTGGATCCAGCACAATTTATACCCATCTATTTGTAATAAATTGTGTTACCAAATCTTAAAATTTCTCTTAAATAATTGTATTCTTACATTGTATTATAAAATATTAGGAAAACATCAGTGGATTATACTTGTTCTTAAAACGTTATTTAAAAAATATATACATATAGTTAGAATATGTCAAAATATGATATTGCAATATTACATGATAACTTTATTGTAAAGTGACCGGGATTTAATCGAAATAGAGGTTGTGAATATACTTTGTTTTTGTATAGGTAATCTTCTAGGAGATACGGCTCTTGTTGAAAACTTAGAAACAACTAAGAAAACTGCTGCAGAAATTGAGAAAAAGGTAGCAGAAGCTAAAGTGACCTCAGTTCAAATCGACCAGGCTAGAGAACATTATAGGCTGGCTGCGGCCAGAGCGTCATTATTGTATTTTATCCTTAATGAGCTAAATACAATCAATCCTATCTACCAGTTTTCATTGAAGGTATTATTAAATTTAGTATTCACTGTTATATTTCAATTCATAAAAGTGTTACAGTCTTTTTAGTATTCAGCTTGTTACTCGAGAACAAGCATTAGAGGAAATGCTATATTTATCTATTCAAGGAAGTTATTTTTCTTTTGTATCCAGCAATTGAATTACTTAAGTATTCTTTTAGCAAATATACATTTAACTTAACCGTCAAGCGCTATGATGAGTTTTGGATCTGATGCATAGTTTTTTTTCATCCTCCTCTTCCATTCTCTCATTTTTCAGCAATTTAATTAAATCAGATTTTTCCATGATTTTTTTTTTCTATTTTCGATAATAACAAAATCTTTCCCATAGGAAATTTGAATGATACATTGAAATGTTAACCTCTGAATCATTCTATACCTGAGAGATCTCTAAACGGGTTAATATTATGCTTTACTGGCTATAATTCATATTCTTCTAATATTAGTCCATGGTGCAGACTCCTTTTTATCAAATTATTAACATCCGGCTGAAAATTCGTAAATAGCTTCATCACATTGTAACCTGCAAATATTTTATTTATGATAATTCGCGGAAATTGGGGCAATTTTCAATCTGGAGGTCGGCAGACTTGGTCTATTTAATTCTGTACTAAAAACTCGTAAATACCAATTTGTTTTCCACTTAAATCGTAAGATAACTTGAGCACAAAGTCGATAAAAAAGGTGGCCTTCAAAAATATTGAGCCTTTTGGCGTGACCTACAACCCCAAATATTCAAAATAACGAGGTTTATAGGTTAAATGGCCCAATAGTTTTGTAGGCCACCTTTTTTATCGATTTTGTGATCAAATTATCTGACGATCCAAGTGAAAAGCAAATGGTTAATTACGAGTTTTTAGTAGCTGATTAAATAGACAAAGTTCGCCGACCTCCAGATTGAAAACGCCCCAATTCCGAGAATTTTCATAAATAAAACATTGTAGGTTATGATGAGATGAAGCTATTTACGAAGTTACAGCCGGATGTTAGTAATAATTGGTTAATAAATATTATTGTAAAACAGCAATGCTTATTTTGTATATATTACTACAAAATACCAACCCACCCAATTGTACAAACTATTGTTTTTCAAACCACTTTACTGTCTGAGGGTTAAATAAATTTAATAATTTAAATGTTACATATAATTTCATTTTACATAACCACTAATTATTAAATTTTAGTTTTCAAAATATAAATTTATTTATTTATTTTAATATTCTAAATCTAATTTAGATAACATTTAAAGCCAAATCTAATTATTATAATATTCATAAATGTTCTAGGCATTCAGTGTGGTTTTCCAAAATGCAATAGAAAAAGCTGTTCCTAGCGCTGATGTTGCTACAAGAGTTGAAAACTTGATTGATTGCATCACATATTCTGTTTTTATGTATACTTCTAGAGGACTCTTTGAGTGTGATAAATTAATATTTATATCACAGATGACATTTCAGGTATTTTTTTTTTTTAATCATGATTTTATAAATATGAGGCATAGAATTCCAATACCAGCTTGTTTTCAAGTTAAATTTCATGTAATTATTATGTATATATATATATATATATATATATATATATATATATATATATATATATATATATATATATATTTTTTTTTTTTTTTTTTTTTTTTTTTAAGAAATCTTTTGCCCCATAATGATCTAGTACCTAAACTTTTAAAAAATTCAAAAGGCTGATTTTGGTATTCTACCTCCTATCTTCAATAACTTTCCAACTAACTTCTAATGAAGTTTATAAACTATAATTTTGATCAAGTGATGACAATTATTAACTTTGATCAATTCTTCATTACGAAGTCTTATGTATATTAATCAAGGCCTTCAGAATAAAAACTTTTTAAGTCCTGTTTTCAAAAATTTTCAAGGAGTTTGTAAATTTATGAATAACTGAAATTTCAAGAATACTGTAAAAATTTCAGTTTTTGTATTATTATTATTCACACATTTATGAAATCCTTGAAAAAAAAAAAAAGGTTTTAGCAGGTTTGATTATAAAGCCTAAATTGTTTAATCAATATTAATTTAAAAATATAAATGCATTTTATTGCTAATGCCTTACCATTTCAATAATGTGCATTTTCTTTCTTTAATTTATTGTAATTTGAAGCCTACATATCTACTTTCACTAAATCATTATTTTGATGTATATTATAAACACATGATCACATAAAATATATATACATCATAAATAGTTGTATATGAATAAAGTTATGTAACAGTTTACTCTCCCAAAAAATTTTTTCTTTATTTTTATGACGTTTTGGGATCACTTTATTATCCCATCTTTAGACTAGAAACAAGAAACATTTTTGTTATTGGTATTTATATATTTTCATGGCATATATTTTTATAACTTATAATATAAATAATAGATTTGCCAATCTTACCTGTATCTCATCTTTCTATCATCTAATTTTTTTAAAAATAATTGTCATAATTTTAATTTGTATATAATTAGCTTAGATTCTGTTATGAATTTATTTACCTTAGTTATATTGTGGACTCCTCTAGGAAGAGCCCACACTGAACCAAATCATGCACCAAGGGTCAAATTCGAAGAAGTTTTATTTATTTTTATATATTTAATTTGTTAATTATGTAAGTGTAATGGCTCTCTATTTTAGTGGCATCTGTTTTATAATTTATTGCTTTATTAACATGTTTAGTGATGAATATAGATTCTATTATTTTTCTGTGTGTACTATTTGATTCTTTGGGTAATATTTGAGGTTGTGTTAAATTAAATGTATGTCTATTTACAATGCTATGGCTAGGGTTCTTTTTATTGTCTAATTTAGTATTTTTTGAATCCTTTAAATGTTGGTTCATTCTTTTTTCCAATAATTTGTCTGGATTCACCTATATATATTGATTCGCAATTATTACATTCAATCTTATAAACAACATATTTTTGCTTTAACCTATTTATTTTATCTTTCATATGACTTAGATGGTTATTCATTTTGTTTTGATTATATCTATTTATCTCACAATTATTTTCACTAAATATTTTTTTAATTTTATGACATAAAGTAGGGATATAATTTAATCTATATTTTTCTAATTGTTTTCCAGATTTATTTTCCAGTTTGTTGATTATTGTTTGTTGCAATGTTGTTTTCTGTCACTATAGTTTGTGGAAGTAAAAAAATCTTTTATGGGTTTTTGGCTAGTTTTTATTTTGTTTTGAATTTTATTATTAAATACAGGTTGCAAGTGAATTGCTATAATATCAGAAGGTTTTGGTGTATTTTCTATCTGTTTATTAACTTGAAACCATATTTTGTTAATGATTGGTTTATGGAACATATTTTCAATTAAAATATTATAAATTTTTGATTTTGTTTCTTTTATGTATTTAGCATCTGTAATTTCCCAAGCTCTACTAATGTGATTTTTTGTTGTGATTATTATCTGATATTTTGGATGTTGGCTATTGAAATTTAGTAGTCTATTACTTGTTATATATTTTTTTGGTCCATTTTGTGTTAAAAGAATTATCATTAAGTCTGAAAATCATAACTTGTCATCTATAAGTTTTTCTATTGTGAATATTATTCTTTTGTTATAACTATTAAGTATATCCAGCGAGCCTTTAAATTGATCTTTTTCAGTTATGATGAATAAGTCATCTATATATTTATTTATGCAGACAGGTTTAATTATTGTTTTGTCTAATGATTTATTTAATAATTTATTCATAAATATTTTTTGGGAGAGTAAACCGTTACTTAACTTTATTCATATACCTTGTATAAATAAACATCTCCCTTAGGACTTACAGTTGTGTTATGTCAATGTAACATTAAAAATCATCAGTTACTTGGTTTTTGTCATACAAGTAAATTATCGTGAATACCTTTAGCCTGTTTTTTTTGTAGCAAATGTAATAGTTTATAAAAGTTTTTGGTTTCAGATTCTCCTTAAAAATAATGAGATATCTTCTGCTGAATTGGATTTTTTTCTGAGATTTCCTATTACACCTCATGTTACTAGTCCTGTTGATTTTCTTTCTAATGCAAGCTGGGGTGGTATCAGAACACTGTCCACAAAAGATGAATTCAGGTATTATTATTATTATTATTATTGTATAATCTGATTAATCTTTTATTAGAAATATCTTTTTAAGTTGTTGATATTAATCTAGTTTTAATTATTTATTATACCATTTTTTGACAAATAAACTAGGCAGGATCATTTGATTTAAGTTTTTAATCAAAACACTTGAATAGCATATTTCACGATCTTACCTCTTATATATTTTTTTTGTAAGAATAGCATGCAATTATATATATATGTATTTTTAAAAAATTCAAATTAGCTGTATTTTATTTTATTATGTTAATACTTTTCACCGTTTTAGAAATTTGGATAAAGATATTGAAAGTTCCTCAAAAAGGTGGAAAAAACTAGTTGAATCGGAATGTCCAGAAAAAGAAAAGTTACCACAAGAATGGAAAAATAAAACACCTATTCAGCGACTTTGTATGATGAGAGCTCTTCGTCCTGATAGAATGACTTATGCTATCAAGTAACTATCTATGGTTCATGTATATTTGAACAGAATTAAAGAAATACAGAAGGCAATGCAACATATGATTACTAACTATTTTGTAGCTTTTCATGTTATCATTTTCTTATATTTCTTCATAAAAACATTATTTATTTAGAAACCTCTTGTGTATGTATCACTTAGGATTTTTTTTATTATGATTTCAGAGCATTTATTGAAGAAAAACTTGGGGCAAAATATGTTGAATCAAGAAGTATAGATTTTGCTAAATCATTTGAAGAATCGAGTGCTGGAACTCCCATATTTTTTATTTTATCACCTGGTGTTAATCCATTAAAGGTTAGAATCTGTCATTATAATATTACTTTATATTTTTTAAATTTTTATTTATGTTAATTAGCCCCATTGGAGATGTTCTTATCCACAATTATTATCTTGTCAAAGGACTTTAAAAATGAAATCTCATATTTAACTTTCACATCGCTTTATTCCATTAAAAACCAGACTGGTAAGAAAAAACTTCTTTGTAGATTTTATCATCGTGTTTTAGATCATTCCAGTAAAAACACATTACATGTCATAGCTTACATCAGGTGTTCTCAAACTTGGTTACAACAACCCAGGCTGCTTGGGCAGTGAAGTTTGTAATAAAACTTTCATAGAAATAAGAGATAGAGCTATGAGTCCCTGTCAAAACCTCAAACATTCAAAGAATTCAAATGTTCCAATCAAACACACTACAAAAAAAAATCTGGTACGCACAACACGCAACTTTCACTTACCGATCAACTTTGAATAGAAATTATTTTCGGGCCATGTTGGGCTATTATAAATTTTTTTAACTGAGCTAAAGCTAAAAAATTACAGCTAACAAATAATAAATACCATTAAAATAACAAAAGTCCTATTTATTATGTCACCAGTTGATTATGGATTGTACGACCCGTTGATAATGGGATTGTATGACTATTAGTTATTAAACTGTTATTTTTTATTGCAAAGTATACTAAAACAGAATTAAGAGATTTGCATTGCCTGTCATAAACAGGTTTAAAAGTCGTCACACTAATTATAAGTGGATACTGTTGGAATATCACAAAACGAAATTTCATCAAACTATTCGCTAATTTAATTTTCTAAAAGGTTACATGATGATTTTTCGGAATAAACGGACGATAGATACCTAAATATTTAAATATAATTTGAGATCTAGAGTTATTAAACTACAGTAAATATATTTAAGGTTATAAAAGTATCTATGAAATATTTTTATATTTCACTTCATCTTTCACACAAGTACTATGAAATAGTAGTGGATACTGTTGGAATATCACAAAGGGAAGATTCATCAAATTATTCACTACTTTAATTTTCTAAAAAGTTACATGACAATTTTTTGTAATAAACGTTGATACCTAATTATTTAAGTATAATATCAGATCTATAATCACTAAACTACAGTAGATGTATTTAAGTTTATAAACAATTTGAAAAAATAATTAGAAATTGTTTCTGATGTTAGTAAAAGTAATAGAAATATGTTTGACATTGTAAAAAAGAAATAAACAACTGAAAACATCTATTTACTTCTATATGTAATTTTATATCAAGTACAAATTTTTTGGGTGCATTTCTTAATTATAATAAACAATATATTATAAATAAAATTATAATAGGATGTTGAGCATCTGGGACGAAAGCTTGGATTTACAACCGATAAAGGAAATTTTCACAATGTTTCATTGGGCCAAGGACAAGAAATTATTGCAGAAGAGGCTATGGAATTGGCTTCTGGTCAGGGTCATTGGGTTGTTCTACAGGTTTGTTATATTATACAATTTTTTTTTTTAATTTATTCATCACAGTGTTTATTATGTTAAATTAATAAAAAATATATTTTATGTTACGATTTTCATTTAATGATATATCTTTTTTTCTCACAGAATGTTCATCTTGTGAAAAAATGGCTTCCTGTACTAGAGAAGAAATTAGAGTTTTTAGGAGCAGATGCAAATCCTGAATTCAGAGTTTTTATGTCTGCAGAACCAGCCTCTTCTCCATCTGCTCATTCCATTCCTCAGGTGAATTGATTTCCAAATTTATGTTTTAATCACTTGAAGAAAGTATTTTTACCTAATCATACTTCATGTATTAACTTTAAATGAGATTATTTTTCATATAAATTGATTGTTTTCTTCAGGGAATTTTGGAATCTTCAATAAAAATTACCAATGAACCACCAACTGGTATCAAAGCAAATCTTCATAAGGCATTGGATAACTTTTCACAGGAGACATTAGAATTGTGTTCAAAAGAAGCTGAATTCAAAGCCATCCTCTTTGCTTTGTGTTATTTCCATGCAGTAGTAGCTGAAAGAAGAAAATTCGGTCCTCAGGGATGGAATAAAGTTTATCCATTTAATGTTGGTATGTTTTATTTATTTTTGTTCACTTCATGGCTATTGTCATACGATTATATATTTATCTCTAAGATAAAACTGTCTTATTAGGTGATTTAAATATTAGTGCAAGTGTTCTTTACAACTATTTGGAAGCCAATTCAAAGGTTCCATGGGAAGACCTGAGATATTTGTTTGGAGAAATAATGTATGGTGGACATATTACGGATGATTGGGACAGAAGATTATGTATTAGTTATTTAGAAGAATTTATGCAACCAGAACTTGTAAGTTGATTACTAATTTTTTTTAATGCTCTACAGACTTAGCAGATCCTTCTCCATTTCTGCCTATCTTGCTCTATTAATTTTCAATAATCTGCATACAGCTCGGCTGGAACTTTGTTATTTCAATTTATCTATCTGATTTTTGGAATTTTCTTTCTTAATTTTGAGGCATTCATTGTTGCATAGAGGCTTCCTGATGGATTACTCTGATTGACGACTTTCTATAAGTAGTTCTTTAATAGTACTTCTCCATCACTCTGAAACCAGATCACTCCGGTTATCATGTGGAAGATTTTCCTCTCAAATCTTTCAATACTTCTTTATATGGTACTGGTTAGTGCCCATGTCTCCCAGTCATATATCAGATCTGGCTTTATTGTAGCATTGTACACTCTTAATTTGAGATTCACAGCAATTTTTCCAGATTTCAATGCTTTTGAAAGATAAAAAAAAAAACGATGTTGGTGGTTGTAATTAGCTGGTCTATTTCTGACCATTGGTCATTTATTGAGGTTATTATGGAATTCAGGTATTTGAATTTTTCTCCTCTCAGGAATGATTTCTCTTCTAGCCAAATTCTATTGTCGGGGTAGAATTTTGGGTTCATTATCATATATTTATTAATATATTTTTATATAAATAGACAATGGATAGTGTGAAAGGCAAATTTTTATTCTTTTTAAAGAAAAACAAAAAAGATTTTTATAAAATGTATTTGAAATACTGTTTTTATTAACTAAGAATAACATTCTACTTCATATCAACACATTTTAATTGGTAGAGTTCTAAAAAAGATTACATTATTGCATTCCCTGTTGTTCATTAATCTATTAATTCTCATTTTATTTTAATTACTATTTTTCATTCTAAGCCATCTGCTTGGCAAGCTTCCAAGGGTCCTTACATCCATTGGGCCATGGACAACCGACAGCTCTCCCCTTTGTCATATTGCCATATTTCGTCTACCATTACATATATCATGGCGTTATTTTAAAATTTAAATCACGACAACAAATTTAAAATTTATAAGATTTCATAAGTAATTTTATAATTTATTTGTTATAGGTTGATGGTGAACTGTTGCTCGCTCCAGGTTTTGCTGCTCCTCCAAACCTAGACTATCAAGGTTATCACACTTATATTGATGAAGCCATGCCTGCAGAAAGTCCTTATTTATATGGCCTACATCCGAATGCTGAGATTGGCTTCCTTACAACAACATCTGAGAAACTGTTCAGGACAGTATTTGAAATGCAGCCAAGAGAAACTGGAGCTTCAGGTGGTGCTACAGTGACTAGAGAAGAAAAGGTTTATTTCTACTTTCTGATCACTGCTTTTGGAAGTATTAAAAATTAAAATTACATAAGTAATATTTATGAACAGGTCTACTTTTATTTACTTCAATCTTCTAACAAAAAATCATTAGATCATTGGTTCTTCTGATATAGTTAGATGTGAGTGTAACAGAAGTAACCTATAGAGAGGCTATAGTATCTTGCTCTTGTGTCGGTTAGTTAAGCCTCATATTAGATACCATACTGGGGAAATCCCCGGCTAGTGACAGCACCCTACTATCCATCCTTATTACAAATATTTTGTTTATGAGCATAACTTTAGTGTTCACTAACAAGCCAGTGTATGGAATTTTTACAACAGTTCAATGCTCTTACCTTGGCCTAAAAACAGTTCATTATATATATATTTTTAGATTAATTTTATGTCACATGTTTAGGTGAAACAAATCATTGATGAAATAGTGGAAAAGTTACCTGAAGAGTTTAACATGACTGAGATTATGGGTAAGGTAGAAGAGAGAACCCCTTATGTAATTGTTGCTTTTCAAGAATGCCAAAGGATGAACCATCTTACGGGAGAAATGAAGCGATCCTTGAAAGAGCTGGATTTAGGTTTAAAGGTATAACATGATAACAATAATTGTAAGATTATATTGTACTAATTTTCATCTCATCTCTCATATTATTATTTTTATTTATTGACATCCCTACTGTGCCTGATAGACAATACGGATTTTAGCAGCAGTGAGATGTCTGCTAGAAAAACAATATTACAATTTCATGAGCAGGGCCCACAGTTTGATTATATGTCTTTAGATTTGGTCATGGTTTTCCTATGCTCATCCGTCTAGTGGCCTTACACGTGGTGCACCTCCTCTTCTTCCCATGGAGAAATGAATTGGGCCTATAATTGATTTCCATTTTCATTAGTAGAGGGAAATCGCTCTCTGTCAAAAGGTAGAGAATACTTGGAAGACCTAGGTTGCACTGGATGGGTGGGGTTGATGCGGATTGTAGAGCTCTTCTTGTACTAACTAACTGGAAGAGGGCTGCAAGAGAGAGAGATCAGTGGGTGAAACTAATTGAGGAGGCAGGAGGCCAAGACTCAGTGATGAGTTGTAGCGTCCATAAAGAAGAAGATTAAAAAATTATCAAAATGATATATACATATAATTTTTTTTCTATATTTACATCCCTACTTTTTGCTTACTGATAATCTTTTTACTTTTATATGTTTTTAATTCATACTACTTTGTTTACTTAGTTAGTTATAGTAATCTTTATAGAACTAGCAATCCTTTTTATAATTCATTATGTCATGTGTTTGATTTGATTTCTGTGCTCTTTTATAAAAATATGAGTTTCCATTATTTTTGTTTTATTACTTAGCCTTTTATTTATTTTTTTTGCAATATTTTTTTTTCACAATATAAAGAAACTCTCCTTTGTAAGTTTAAACTTTATTTTATATTTATTTAAGGGTGAACTGACGATTACATCCGACATGGAAGATTTGGAAAATGCCCTCTTTCTGGATCAAGTTCCTGCTGTCTGGTCTGCTAGGGCATATCCATCACTGCTTGGACTCACCTCATGGTTTATTGATCTTCTGCTGAGGCTTCGCGAACTGGAAACCTGGTCCACAGACTTTGTTGTATGTGATTTTTCATGATAAACTTTTATAAATATATATATATATATATATATATATATATATATATATATATATATATTTCAAAATTTATTGAGGATAATCATTTAGGATGATTTTAAAATATTAGTTCATATTAAATATAGAATTTTATTTAGTTTAATTGTTTATTTATATATGGTATATGAGTGGTTTCAAATCAAAGGTCAACATTATTTTCAGAAAGTTAAGAAAAAGTAAAATTTTTGTTTTATAGCTTCAATTTCAAACAGTGCTGATGATTTATTATCATTATTATTCTGCATCTCTTTATTGTATCTTAATCTTTTCTCATATTTTTTTTTTTGTATCTTTTCTGTTTAGTTACCTTCATCAGTATGGTTATCTGGATTTTTCAATCCACAATCCTTTCTAACTGCCATTATGCAAAGTACTGCTAGAAAAACTGAGCAGCCTTTAGATAAAATGTGTTTGCAATGTGATGTCACAAAAAAACACAAAGAAGATTTTATGTAAGTTTTGATTTGTTAATATTTAAGTTATATTTTATTAATAACCCATTTATATTATTATTTTTATCTTAGTCAAATGTTTAATTTTTTTTACCTACAAAAACTTTCATCATTTGTGTTTATCAAACTTTTAAAACATATTTGTTAGTAATCTGTTTACTAATACTAATCATTTTTTTTTCCTTAGAGAATTTGGTTTGGGGAGGAATAAAGTAAAAATAAATTAATTATATTTATTGTTGTTCTTTGTGCCGACGTTTTGGTTTAAGTTTCAGACCATCATCAAAGGTGTTGAATCAAATAATAGCCCTGATGATGGTCTGAAACTTAGGCTGAAATGTCAGGACAAAATTTTATAAAATTATCCGCTTTAGAGAGAAATCAGCTATTGACGTATCCATTAAGAGAAGTTTCAGTTTATTTATATTCTATAATATGTATTTTATATTGATATCATAAAGTACAACCCTCGACTATAGCTGCCAGCATTGGTGGAAGGGAGGGGTCTTAGCACTTTCTGTTCTGCCTCTTCAATATTATTTCATTATCGTTTACTTAAAATAGTTCACACAAAAAGTTCAATAAACCATTTAGGTAATAATTTTATTACATATAATTATATATTATACTAGTGGGTGGCTGCCAGTGCATTATTTAAAAAAATATAAAAGTATGAGATAATTAATTTTAGTTTATTAATTAAGTAACTAAATTAGTGACATATTGAATGAAATACTAATCAAATGTTATGTAATAGAAAACAGATTAAGAAAACAATTTAATTTTTATGGAGGAGATAACTTCATCGTTAAAGGCACCAAATGTGGAATATCAGGACTGCTAACCTTGGCCCTCCCAATATTTTTTAAGTGCCGTCGTCTATGCCCTCTTAACTAATATAAGCTATTGAGTTTAAATGTTTTGAGAAAAAAAAATTAATTTGATTTTGACTAAATTATTATTTTTCTTAATCATACTTCTTATTATAAGATATTAATAACAATAAAATTTGTCAATAATAAATAATGAACAAATAATAAGTCTTTAATGAACAAATAGGAGTCCTCCTCGAGAAGGAGCTTATGTTCATGGATTTTTCATGGAAGGTGGTCGTTGGGATGTACAACAAGGAATAATTATGGAGTCTAGATTAAAAGAACTGTTTCCAGCTGTACCAGTTATTAACATAAGGGTAATATTTTAGTTTGTCTTTTTACTTACTTATTTTATTTACTATATCTTGACTCTTATCTTCCTTCCATACTCCCTCCATACTTTATAACTTTTTCATCCATCTTCTATTTATTATAAGTATGCTAGTATCTGACTGCATGTGATTGATTATACCCTATTGCTAAAAAATTGACTACCTAGAAACCTGTTCAGTTTGATGGCTTTATAATGACAACATTTTTTATGACCATGGTTTGTTAATGAATTCAAAAATAAATTCTTTAGAGAGTGGGATATTTCAGTGCTCTTATGCTCCATGTCTCAGGTTTTAGTCCAATTGTGACAAGTAATTATTCGTTTACATCAGCCGTGGATCAACCTTGGGGTTCATAGACCCTTCAGATTAAACCTAGCCTCTATTAAGCGGATTCTTCTGATCAAATAATTAAGTTGAAAAACCTGATGGTTCAGCTCAATCTCTATCAAATCACTTCCTTATATAGCCGTTGGCTAGGAAACAGTATTTCCTCACTGTAGTTCATTAAAAAATACTGAACCAGAGACCCTCCATGGGTCGTAGTGGTACAGGTTTGTTCTTAGTTGTCTATAATATGTAGCAATCATGAATTTGTTTTAATTATCTAATTAAAACCCCTTAATTAGATTTCTTGCAAATCGCATGTATTTTTTTACAAACTCTACTTTATAAGGTTTCCATTTTATTAATATTATTTCAATAATTAATCTTATTCAAAAAATTATCTATCTCTGGTATAAAGCTGAACTAAATACTCACAATTATTTACAGGCTATTCCTCAAGACAAGCAAGATCTAAGAAATGTTTACGAATGTCCTGTATATAAAACGAGAACTAGAGGGCCAACATACGTGTGGACATTCAATTTAAAAACAAAAGAAAAACCTGCGAAATGGACTTTAGCTGGAGTTAGCTTATTACTACAGATTTAAATAAAGAACCAGGTGATAGATATTTTAATTAGGTGTTAGGTTTTTTTTTTTTAATATCTTCTACTTATTATATTTGGCAAAAATTTATGTTAAATTAATTATAGTTTAAGAAATAACATGAAAATTTGGAAAATATTTAAAAGAAGTTATATCTTTAAGGATTTATATATTTTTCGCCCAATTGGAATCGGGACTGATCAGTAATTATAGAAAAATTCCAATGCCGTAAATTCTGACAAAATTATAATTGTTTTATTAGTCAGACACGACATATAACAAATATTATATAATCCCTCTAATAAATTTGGTTTATATTAACATATTCAAAATTTTATTATATTCATATGTAGGCACAAAAATAATATTGGCCAATCATAGTAATATTTTATTGTTATGGTATATTGACAGATTAATACAGTAAGTAAATTCAAATAAATATATGTTTAATATTAGTTTATGTTTCTCTTAAATTAAATTTTAATAAAAAAAAAAAAATTAAATGTACTAAACATCTTGATGTTACAGCTTATGAAAGACGATAAAATAAATAAAAACTGGTTAAATAAATTATTAATCAATATTCGGAATAATTTTCATAAAAAAGTAATAATATGGACACTATTTATTTCTGTCAACTTGGATTTATCTGAAAAGAAAAATACAACTATTTAAGAGGTCAGCTATTTTTTTTTCTATGAAGAACATTTTGAGAATTATTATAAATATAATAATGAAGTAAAAACGATTAAAACATTTTTAGAGATATTTTTGTCTATTAATTCGTTTAAGGAATCGTTTGAGTTTATGGAAGCTTCCAAAGTATCAATATTTCTATTTGTTGAAAAAAATTATCAGTTTTCAATTATGACATATTCCTTATTAATGCCATCATGATGGGGATGGCAGTGCACTTATATCATGTTGTCACTCAGATATTGGTGACATGCATGTTGATTTATCTTCAAAAGACTAATTACTTATCATAGAAGTTAATTTTGAGAAGACACCAAGCTACTTTTTTGCCTCCCTACCTAGGCATTTTTTATTAGTCAAGGTGGTATTGCATATGGGATTTGTGCATGCCACTGCCATCGACAATAGCTTTCTTTGTTTAATTTTTTAATTATGGAAAAAGGTTAATGCCAGAGATGAACAAGATGTTAATCAATGATAATATTATCGGTTTATTACCAAAAGTCATGAAGTGAAATTTCATAACCTCAACTAATCATGAACTTTGAACAATTTTGTCTTTATTAAATCAGAAAATTGTGCTCTTGTTGTGACTATAATTGATGTATAAAAGGGTTTGTTTAATTTTCATGTCCTTACAGTGTATTTGTATCAATTAAAAAAGTCAAAATTCATAAAAATATTAAAAAAGTTAACCTATATCAAAAGTACACTTATTGACTTTTTGCAATAAATTGATGATATGATTAAAACGAAAAATAAAACTCAATGATCATGGAAACTTTAAACTTCGTACTACAAGATTGTAAATCTAGCAAAAATGTGGCATGATTACGTATTTATCTGATCCTGATTACAATTACAATCATATAATCATGTAACCATAATCACTGTATCGTAAAAAAGGAAACATCTCCCAAAATTGTGGAAATCCAAGTTTTCTCCAATTTCATTTTTTTTTTTTTAACTATTGTAATATGCTTCCATTATGTAGAAAATCTAATTTTGGCATATTTTTCATCATCTGTTTGACCCCTATTTCATTTACTCAATTATTAATTAACTAATAATTTGTGATAATTGTTTTTTTATAATATTAAGATGTAAATATGGTTTAATTACTGTTTTATATAAAAAAACCTCTTGAAAAAAAAAACTGTCAGTTAACCATTTTTCCCTTAAGTGCAGAGTAAATTTTATTTATAATAATAATAATGATTAATGTTTTTATTTGTTATTCTAAATAATAAATAATTGAAGAGTAAATTATTTCCAATTACTTAAAGAGAGGCTTAAAAGCAAATGAAAATTCTGAAAATATTTTCCCTTCTTTTCTATCAGCCTACCTTTAAATAGTTGTGTGATCGTTTGAACCACAAAAATCCATTCAGACATTTACAACATATAAGAGTAAACTGAATGAAAATTAGTAATTTTTTCCCTGGTGCGTGAAATGGAAAACTTTAAAATGAACAGATACCATAGGTTTTACTCTATGAAGTCACTTGTACTATGTGATTATTATTATATTGATTGTAATTATGACGATTAGAATTACGTAATTATGATTTCATGATTATGTGATTACAATCATAATCAAGGCAGTACTGGCGATCACGTAATTACCTTCTGTTTTTTATTTTAATTGTATTTGTAACCATTTATTGACTATCTGTGGTTAATACTAACTATTCTATATTATTTTATTTTGAAAATTGTATTAATGTCAATCTGTGATAATTAGTAACATTTTACTTTATAAAAACAAAAGATGTGAGAATGTAAAGTGATAGAATATTACTATTAATTGTAAAATAACACATATAGTCCTAAGAATTGTTGAATATTTATCAGTATTACCCACAAATAAATGTCTAATTTTAAAAATGTATTATAAGCTTTTTAATTATTCACTTGTTATATCATAATTTATAAAACCATAATTATTAATTGGAAATTAGAAGTGAAACATTTTTATCCATTACCTTTCATAATATTTTAAATATTAGTGTGCAAATAAAAATAATGTGGACCATGTAAATTAAAATGGTATACAAATTTTTAATAATATTTATTTAAATATGCCATAATTTATTGGTATGTTTATAATTTTACCAACGTTTTATTATAGTTGGCCAGTGTGAATTATTCACATAGTATATTAGTCAGTGACCAAATCATAATATAATATGGAAATAAATAAATCAAAATTTATTAATTTTGAAGAGGAATTAATTTTTTTTCTCAGCAAATTAAAGTGGTTCATTATTGAAAATATATGTGTAAAAACTCCAATATGTTGTGTCTTTGCTGGTAATGGTTCTGTTCTTTGTTGGCGAATTTTCCTTTTATTTTTGTAGGATATTAAAAAATCTTTAAAATTATCATGTGTATATACCTCCATAAAGTATATACTTTTTTAGTTATGCGCAAATATAGTTTTGTGTTTTCTCTATTCTACCTGGAACATGTGTTTATTTTTCGGTCCTGGTGGAGAAGGTAATCTTCTAAATTATGGCTCAATAATTGGATTTTATGAAGCATTAAGAAATATATGGTATACAATAAAAAAAAAAAAAAACACCTCTGAGTAAAATATTTAAAGATTACTAAATTAATATATATTGTAGTTTACCTATTTCTAAAGATGAAGTATGCTGACCAATGAAATTTGATTAGATCGAATAATGCCAATAATGAGAAAGTGGTTAAAAAGGTCTCACTTTTAATTACAATTATTGAAGTATATTGATTGTTTTATTTTACTCTATTTTGTATATTCTTTGTATAGTAATGTAGATTTAATTTTTTCCAACTATATGTTTAATTCAACATTTTTTATTTACATCTGGTAAAGTTAAGATATTTATAAATATTTGGGCACTGTTTATTACTGCACTATTGGATATTCCTTAGGCTTGATAAAGTATTAGTCAGAGTGAAGTGAGAAACTGAGCTCTAGGTGATTTCATTTTAAGTTGAACATGTAATGAAACAGCCAATCAATGACCAACTGTTACCTAACAGTTAACTGACTTCAACAGTTAACTACCTAATCGTTAACAAGAATGAGTCATAACATTTTCTTTTATTAAATTTCAAGCATTATTGTAAATCAACATTCAAATTAATTTATATTTTGTTTGCTTTTATTGGATTATTTTAAAATATTTTATGTTTTAATTAAATAATGATTATTAGTCATAAGCTTTTATATTTTTGTTTAATTTCCCTATTATAAGAAAAAATTAGTGTCTAGATTAGAAATGTTTGATATATTCAAAGATTGATATTTTTTGTGATTGTTTATTCTCTATCTATCATATTATTGGTATTAATATATGACTATTATGAACTAATATTTCCCAAACAAAAAACTAAAATTATAAATGTTAACAAGCGTTTACATCAACCAGTGAGCAATATCAAAATGATAATATTTTTAAACACAGTACCTTAGAACTAATGGTTTATTATTTTTTTTTTTTTTGTATCTTATTAATACTCTTCATTGGTTCGTAATAAAAGTGTTAATAAGTTTTGATAGGTTTCAGTCTTCCTTATTTTATTTATTAATTATATTTTTCTCAGTAATAAATCTTTTTAAAAATAAGCGATAATACTTTTATTGGTTTTTAGTAATTCACTCAATCCATTTTAATTTTTTTTTATTGACAAATTATGGTTTTGTTTTAACAAGGTTCAAACTGCATTCACTATGATTTTGAAAAACAAAGCTTCATATTTACTATCAGCACTACCTATAATACGGTATAGATCCCTTTTTAGACTCTCTTGAGCCTTGGATTTTGATAAATCAGCGATCAAACAAAAGAGAATTTCTTGGCAAAGTGTGCTAATTTAAATTTTGATTCTTGAATTCTACAATGAATTCAATAGTCACTATAAATTTCGTTTCAAAGATTTTGAAGTTGAGATCAAGGTGCAGTATAGTTCCCAAGGAACTAGGTTCAAAACCCAAACAGTGTTTTAGAATCCTATAATGTATTGTTTTTGAGAAATGGTAAACCACAATTCTGACTGAATGCCTCTTGGTAAATATGGTTACCATAGAGTACATTTATGTTTTAAAAATTAAAATATTTTCATTTATGATTGATGTCAGTTTTTGAGGAACTAAACATTTTTAAAAGGAAAATGGAGAATAGTTCTGAGGCCCTTTGGACTCCTTGGATAATATAGAAAGAAACTTTTTGATATTTTTAATAAATTAAAAAATATCCAGACATGGCTTCCATATTCTCAGTAATAGATTTCTATGCTCTTTTTAAACGAGATAACTACAAACCGGTGCAATAAAGGATTAGTATAAGTTCAGGAATATGTGTGTCTTATTCCTCTTACCAAAACTGGAGAGATATTTTCCAGTGAGTGAAGCTGATCACTCATTAAAGTAAATAATTGCTTTAACAGTTACGATAAAGTATGGAGCTTCATCGATAGTTTGTGTTGAATAAACTATCTTAATAATACTATTGTCTTATCATATTTATGTTGCTTTTTATTCATCAAATGTATTAGGGAAAAGTATATATATCTAATGCAAGTTCTTAGTGGGGTATTCTTGGTTGGTTGTGTAGCAAAGGCGTAGAACCTGTTGGTCATCAACGCCGTTAATTAAAATTATATATTATTATATCTTTTGGTTAAAATATTTGGTTTGGAGGGAAGTGCTATTTCTTGACGTACAGTACTTCTCAAAAAATAAATAAATACATTTCTTTTCATAAAATCAGAATGTATTTATTTATAATGAAACTGTTTTATGTCTTCAATTGAAGAATTTGGTGTATTGAGAATGGCACAATCTTGCTTGAAGTTTATGAATTGATGACACAAAACTGCCCCATAGATGGAATCAAAAAATGTGAAAGAAATTGAGTCAAGGATTTTTGTACTCTTTTCATTGAATACTTGGCAAGCAAAGTTTTGAATTTTATTAGTTGATGTTGGTGATTCTTGATGATTTTTATTCATTTTCAAATGATGTATTAATGGGGTGCACTGTGAGTTTGAAAATGAGCCCTATACATTCATTGACTCATGAGGAAAGAAAGCATTTTCATTGAGCAAGACCATTGAATGGCTCCATCACTACTAAAATTCCATGAATAAGTGTGGATTGGACATCATAATGCTGCACACCTTCCCTGCTTCCTTGCACCTCTTAGGAATTTGAAGAACAAACAACCCTGTCTTATGTGGTTATGAGTTGAGTAATTAAAAAGCAATAAGTTTAAGTTTGTAACAGCCTTTTAGTAGTTAATTTATTAGTTTCTCCATTTACAGATAAAATTAATTTTCTTATTAATTATGTTTAAATTAACTAAAGTCTTTTTTGCAATTTAATGACTACAAATATTATAAAACATAACAGTACAATATGAAAAGTCACAGACAAAAATCCTGTGTAAACAATAGGATGTGTGATAGGCCAGGACTGTGTGGTAATGCCCCTATAAGCATTAGCAGCACACGTTAAGGGAAGAACAAATTGTATTGAGCGGAGAATGGTATGCATGCCTTCAATTGGCCAAAACAAACCTGCAACATTCCGAGATTTTTTAATTAACTTCTTTTCTTATAAAATTAACATTACTATTCAATAATTAATAAGTTTTACCTCCAAGATTGTTGATAGCTACATAAGTTCCTAATGCCATATACAGTGCAGTAGTATCACGGCTACATGTCACTGCTATAACATAACCTGTAAATGTAAAACATACTAATGAAAAAAGTAAAAATTCTTGTTATACTTTTTTAATTTTTGAATACTCGATGATTGACTATTGTATATTATTGAGGAAGGAGATAGTTCGGGGTGGCAATCATAAAAATACTTAATTTCACTATTTTAAGTTTTTTTATGACCGCCACACTGGACCATCTCCTTCCTCAATTTATAATTTTTGTTTTTCGGCTAGTTTTGGAAATAAACTTATTTTCAATATTCGTTTTTTTTTATGTTTCGTTCATTATAGAAAAAAAAAAAAATCTGCATTTTTGAACTCTTTGGTCGTTTTTAGATAAGAATAGATATTTGCCTTACAATTATTTTTATAAAAATTCAATCAGAGTTCACTTTGGAAATAAGAAACTGATTTGATACTTAAAAATAAATTTATTATTACCAAATTACAAATCATTTTTAGCCAAAATTTTTTTAGCCAAAATTTAGCCAAAAGGGGAATTATTTAACGCCCCAGTTCAGTTAGACTATGCTATGTAAAACTTAACACTTGCACCAGATAGCTCAAAGTAGATTTTATATAATTTAATGTCGGATTTTCAATTATACAGGTGCACTTAGGTTGATTTGCTAAAGTTTTCTTCGATACTGGGATCATTAATTAGGTATTCTAAAGCGCAATATTTGAATTTACTATCGGATTTGAAGTTTTATTTGATTTACCAATCATCTATTAGCTTTTCGAAGGTACTAATTATAAATAAAACTTAATAAATTAAATAAGTACAAAAGCTAAAATTATTCCCAAGAAAAAATAAAGCATTTATTTATTTATTTATTCATTCCACCCTCCCATGCCACTATGGCAATATGGGTGTGTGCAGAAAATAAAACATGCATTTATTAATTTATAAAGTAGATTTTTTTGTATGGGTGCTTCATAGTCTGTGGGCTAGACCCTCCCTATCGTGCATCCTCCTCCACATCTCTATAAAAAGCATATTGTTTTGTTCCTTGTAACTATTTATTTAAAAAAAGGCAATATTCCCACAAAAAAAGTGAACGCCCTAAATGGCGTCCAAACATGGCAGAATGACGACTTTGACTTTAGTTAGTTTTTTAGTCTCTGAGAATTAGCATTGGGCTTAATTCTGTTATAGTTGATCTTTTATTAAAGCCAGATAGTCAGAGAATAATAAAATATAAAAAAAAAATAATTGGCTTAGGCAATAAAAAACAACAGGTTAGTTAAAATTTCCAAAAAAAAAAAAAAATTTCAAGTTGAAAATCAAGCGTCGTTTGTAATTAAACTGAGAACAATCAATAACACAAAACTTGTTGAAATCAAACATCTGGAGAATATTATATTTGTCTTTCTAAAACACCATTTACATTTTAAAATATTTGAAGGACTTCCATAGAAAATGCACTTAAGCAGCATAAATTATGTTATATTGATTGTATTAATGAACAAATATTAATGCAATAATTCAATAGTCCAAAAACATTAAACTATTTATTTAAAAAAAAAAAAAATTTCCTATAAAGTTCCTTTCTACTATACGGAGGTCGTTTAAAAAGGCCTCTATTGTAAAAATGATATTATTATAATAATAAAACTTAATTCAAAAATACTCTGCTGAATATCTTGAATTTTTTATTTAACTTTTGCAATTCAATACTTTTATATATTTACTAATTCATAGAGATAATTTAAATTGTGCATACTTCGCCAGAAAGGAGTCATATTAATTCCTGTTTTATAAACTGAAATAATATATATCTAATCTGAACTACATATAATGAATGGTTTGTGGGTTGTTTAGTAAAACTTATATATCACTAATAAAAAAATTAATTTTTATTTCCTTTGGTTTGTTCGGAAGTTGAACCATATCATAAAAAACTAGGAAATTTTAATATTGAATGCATTATTCTCACTGCAGAAAGGAAGATGGATGTGCGGAGCTATAAGTTCTTCTAGGTAACCGGAACTGACTTAGTATTTGGTCTCAAAATGAGGGAAAACACGAAATTGAACCCAAAAATACATTAAGTGAACGAGAAAGGAAGTGCCATAATCTCGGAAAAGAAAACAAGGGTCAGTATTCATTATATGGTTAAATGAATATATAGTAGACAGATGAACAGAATATTTCAAGATGCTGCTAAAATGGGGTCAAATTTTATAGCAGCTTGGATGATATTAAGGGGACGATGCAGGTTTATAATGGAGACCGTTTTATCAGCAAGCAAAATTTGTTCGAAGCAATTGGCCAGTCAGCAGGTCTGGACGAAGTAAACAAATTTTATTATGGAGAAAACCATGTTGGCAGTTTAATTACAAGCGATGCTTGATTTTCAACTTGAAATTTTTTTTTTTTAAATGTTGGTTTTACTGGTGTTTTTTTATTTCCTAAGCCAATTATTTTTTTATATTTTTTCATGTTTTATTATTCTCTTACTATCCAGCTTTAATAAAATACCAACTATGACGACATTAAGCCAAATGCTAATTCTCAGTGACCAAAAAACTAACTAAAATCAAAGTCGTCATTCCGTCGTGTTTGGACACCATTTTGGGTCAGTGTGTTCAATTTTTTTTTGTGGGAACATTATTTTTTTTTTCAATAAATAGTTACAGGGAATACAACAATATGTAATTTATAGGGATGTGGAGAGGAGAGGGGTGCACGGTAAAGGGATCTGGTCCACCGTGTATAAGACAAAGAATTAATATTTCAAATAACATTTTTGGTTTGTATTTATGGATATGTGCGAGACCATAATCGATCAGTAACTTTCAAAATCATACTTTTTAGGAAAACTGCTGTCCATATTTAATAGTATATTTTTTGGAGAACCTGCATTGACTTGAATAAGAGAGAACTACAATAAAACTGTATAGCTGCTCAAGTTTGTTGAATTGCTAAATGACCCAGCATACTGATATGTCCCAATCAATAATATTTAATAAGAGAACAAAAAGGATAAAGTTTTGGGGGATTATCATTGAAAGTATCAAATGTTATGATTTATTTATTCATTTTTATAATTTTATCCTCATTTTCTTCCTTCTCACAACTGTTGGTAGAGCTTATTACAAAGTGGTTAGAATTTATACAGGTGCAGAATTCATAATGAGTTCAAAATAAAGAGCAAATAGCTCTTTTCCACACCAGCTTTTCAAAAAACTCAGCAGGTGAAGGTGGAATCGCTCCTCTACTCCCGAACCAAATATTCTCTCACTAAATTCCTCTCTATATGTTTCTGTACCATGGAATGCTTTTTATATAGATCTCCTCTTTTTCTCTTTATATTTTGAGATCTTGATCCTCATTGTTTATTTCAAATGTAATAGTAGGGTAACCTATCAGAGCTTCTTTTTCTTTCACACTAAAGGCTAAGATATCTATGAATCTCACTGAGCTTTCCGTATCTAGGCAATAAACTTAGATGAAGTATCAATACTTTTTTGTCTCCAGGAATTCGATTATTAGATGCCGGAAGATGACAACGAGCATGTTATTTGGGTATTTGCCCAATACATGAGCTGTGGTTCCAGACTCTCAGCCATATTTGAAGCAGAGGGGTCCAACTTCTCCATTCACATGGTCTCTGGAACTCCACAAAGAGGAGCATAGTTAAGTATAATTTCGAAAAATTTGTCCACTCTGAGCCCCTAAGAGCCCCTGTCATGCATAAAGTTGTTAGCCCATAGGTTTGACTTAAAATGGAGCACATCTATTCCCTGTCACTTATATTTGCACCCTCTCTCTCCATAAAACAAATTATTATCGCACAATCATTCAGCTTGATTATAACATGAATGATTACTTTGAAAATTGAAATTAAATCAAATGATAAATTGAATTTGGAAAAAAAAAAAACTAACATCAAACTAATGAAACATAAATGTAACTAATTAAACATGTATTATCAGCTTTACAATATTTTTTAAGAGGTTTAAACGTTTTAAAAATCATTTTATAGGTTATAAATTATAATTACAGGTACTTTATTATATGCATTATTAATTGATTTGTTAAGATTAAAAGTAAAATAATTGTAATATTTATTATTTAACTTAAGAGCTCACCGAAACACATTCCACTCACTCCAACCCAAAAAATCAGTAGTATTGCTAGGGCAAAACTTCCATCAATTATATGCCCATAAAATCCATATAGTACACACAGCATACTTGCAGATTGAAAGACAAAGAGAACAAGTGTTACCATAGCGTTCCCAGTCAATATTTCTAAATAAGTCATTCCTGTTCAAACAAATTATTTTAAAAAATATTACTTATAAATTTATTTTAAGTATAGCAACAATGATTAAGTGTTAGCACTTGTATTTACAGTTGGGTAGTACTTCTCGTAAATTAAGTATTTCTCTCATTACCTGTGTACTTTTTAATTTTATTTGTACGCCTTTATGTAGATTAAGACATGCCTCTTAAATCATTGGTACCTGATGCCGTACATTCATCTAATATATGATCTTCTGGTGCTAAAAATTGCCTCATCACTCATTATTTTTCTGGAAATCTCATCCTCTGATATTTTAGGTATATGGCTCACGTCTGCCTTACCATCCTATATGCTTCATTTTATTAGGTTCATCGATGGGTTTTGTTATGTATTTCTTCATTACAACTTCTGATGAATGAATTCTCATAGGTTCACCATATATGTGAAGCAGAATTCTTATTTTTGAACCCTGTAAACTTTGTTCATCAGACCGTTATATTACTCCTGACTACGAGTCATATATCAGAAACTGCACTGATCAACATTTTATATAGCCGCACTTTGGTTGTCTTTAACAGATATTTATTTCTTATGTCTTCCTAGTCCAAAAGTAACATTGGTTAGCAATAATTTTTTTTTCAGTCGATTTCTTTGGGATAGATATGCTCACATTTATCAGGAACCCCAGAAAGACAATTTCATTCTAGGCCTTCATTGGGTTAGTAAAAAGTTTGATGAGCATACCTGTTTCTATTGCAGTGTTGGTCATGGAGCAGTATTTTCTTATTAAGTACTGAACTTAAAACCCTTCATGGGTTTGAGTGGTACAGGTTTTTAATGATTATTTTAATTTTTGTGGGGGATAGCTCCACAAAAAGATTGGTGCATTTAATTTCTACAAAATATTTTCATGAATGTGCTAGTGTTTTTGTTGGCACACACTGTTGAGAAAGAAGTTTGCTCGAATTTACCCTAAATATTTAAATATACAGACATATGTATAAATGGGTATTCTTTGTTTATATTTATTAATCAAGAGAGAGAGAATCACTTTATTATCACAAAATGGTGCTGCGCAATTGCATTGGGTTGCTAAAAACACAGCATACTTATTAATCACTACAGACAATTTTTAAAATAATATATAATTATATAGGATTAACAATATTTATGAGCATAGTATACAATATTTTATATATATGTATTATTGTTATTTTTTTTGTATATCCTTTTTTTTTTTTATTTCTTTTTTTTAACATTTATTTTCCCTTTCTCTCACTTCTCTCTCTTTATATATCTTTTTTTTCCATTTTCCATTAAATAAATACATAAATTAAAACTCCCAGCCTAGCCATGCACGTGGTGGTGAATGATTCCCAGGGAGTCGAGGACTATATTTTCAGCCAACCCCGCTACGTCCTTAATGTCGACACCTAGTTCCTTGAGGAAGCTCCTTGTTCTTTTTAGAATTGTTCCGTGAGACCCAAACCAGAAGCCTCTCACGGTGAACTCTCTCTCTCCGAAGGTCTCACGGAATTTCTCTTTTAGGAAAGGAATACATTTATCGTACGTGTTCTTCTTTTCCCTTTCCACTTCACCCGCTTGATCGAGGTCATTGCTCTCAAAGCATACAGTTAGATCCAAGATCAGCGCTGTCCTTCCTGTCTTGGGAAATGCAACGATATCCCTGTATCTCGTAGAGCCTTCACTATTGATGCAATATACCTCGTCATAGCAGGCGAATTTCCTTTCCCTAAGGAGCCTCATCAACTCGAATTTGACCCGGTGGTGATGATGTGTTATGAGGAGGGAGTTGTTGGAGCATGTTTCAGACTCTCTGCCACATTTATGGCAGAGGGACCCAACTTCTCTGACCTGTCCGCTGACACCTGGGACTCCACGCAGGGGTGCATAATTAATGTTTAGTTTTAAGCCATTTGACCATTCAGACCCAGAAAGTACTTGCTTTTCGTAGATGTATTTATTCGCTTTCGGGGTCTCTTTAAAATGGCGAACATCAATACCCTGCCACCTGCAGTTGGTCCATTCCTCAAATGCATTTTCTCGTAGCGACTGCCGGTAGAGCTTTCACATTTCGATGACCCTGATCAACCCTCAATCTCTCGGCACACTCAGCAACTTCTGCCGAATAATCAAAGGTAGATTGAAAAAGGACATCTGGTACATTGGACAGTTGCTGAGACCAATGTTGAAGAGGAGCCTCCCATTGGCAGTGGATTAATCCCAATCCTCGGTATCTCCTGGAGGCATACAACATCGCCGTGGAAGTATTCACAGGGAGTCCAATAATGGCTTTTACGCTCCTGCGAATCATAGTGTCAATGCCCTCCAGTATGGCAGGACGCAGCTTTGTGAGGGGCGCAGTTTGGAGAGGGTAAGTAAGACCTGGGAACAGATATTGATTGACAATGTTGAGTTTCTGTTCAGGTTTAAGTAAGGAAGATGTTACCAGCTTGTTTAGGTTATCATTCAATTAAGTCACCGAATCTTCGTTGAATTGTAGTTCTCCCGAGAATGTACATCCTAAATACTTAATCGTATCTCCATCCTTAAATGTTTGGATGTACTCTCATTCTCAAGGGAGAGCTCCGTAGTATCCAGCTCTCCTTTATTTAGAATGATGCCTATGCTTTTTTGAGGATTTATAGCCAGACCAATTTCTTGAAATGTCCACTGTATGCTGTCAATCACTCTTTCTGCACCCCCCTTGAAATTAAATCACTAAATCACTATTCCATCAGTAAAATTATAACATTGTGTACGTGGTGAAATTATTTTTGACTTTAAAAGAATCTGTGTTGTTTTTGCATCAATAAATATAATCGAAACTCACAACTACGTATAGGCAGTCCTGAGAAATGAATTTTGACACACTCAGGTTAGTACTGAGTGAACCACAAGGCTTACATGCTGGACTCGTTCCCCCTTCCAGTAAATGTATATCTGTACCACAGAAATATAGAAATAAGATTCCATCACGGGGCAAGGAGGCTAAATAGGCTAATACTTGTGGAAAACAGATGTAGTCCGGCAACCTGATAAATTGAAGATTACGAAGTTACTCTGGTAAGTACAGTGTGGCAACCTCATGGTAGCCATCAGTGGTTGGCAAAAAAGACCATGTTCTCACTTGCCAGACTAGATCTTTCCATCAGAATATCAGTAACGAAGATTTTCAGTTTATGAGAATCATCTTGAGACAAACCAAGTTTTTGCTCCATAGGTGACAACTGATCATATAAGATTTATATATTTTTAATTTTGTTGCTTTTGAGAGCAGTGGGATTTGAGAAGTTTTAAGTTTGTGTAGTAGAATCCATTACCAGCCATTATTCTGTTGTTAATTTCTCGGCTAATTGGGCATAGAGGGGCTAAATAAGAGAGAAAACTGTTTGGTTCACTTTTAAAATCCAGATTATTTATTATAATGTTGCTGCAGGATCACTTATTTGTTATTGAGGACAATTTTAGGTACTTGGTTTTATTTTTGTTAACTATAAAACCTACTTTATTCCTATTTTAATGAAAATATAATAAACAATAAATATTTAGTTATAACAATGAAATATTTCATTTGCTTTTCTTAGCTCCTTTTCACTTAAGTTAATTCAGAATCCTGTTTTTTAAACAACTCTGGATTGAGACAATCATAGCACCACTTCTTGCCTCTTCTCTTCTTCTGATTAGCCGCCACTGTTCACCTCTGATTCATTTGATATTTTTTTTTTATTTTTTTTTTTTATTGGATCACCCCCTCCCACCATTTCTGGTATACGGGGAAGTTGTTTTAGAGGTACAACCAAACCTATTTTAACCAGAGTGGGAATGTCGAGTTCCATTCCGTGGGTCCCCTATGAAATAAAAGTCAACTCTTCTCAGGCCGGATTCGAACCGGTGTCGTTAGGCACGGGAATGCTACAACAAACAGCGCTCTAACACTCTTGGCCTCTGACTACCTCAGATTCATTTGATTATATGGCACATTCTGGACTGCTCTCTGTGCATCTGACATTCGTCATGAAACCATAGCGTGATCTTGACCCTCCCCAATCAAGCACTTCTGGACTTTATTGCAAATACTTTACACCCCTAGAAAACTAAGAATAATTTAGAAAGTTAATTTTTAGGATTTACCTGATACCAAATTTCTTTCCTGGACACCCTCCAGTTTGTCTTTGAGTGTGGCCAATGTATAAGTTACTGGTAAAAAGAACTCGATCCTATAATATATACAAAATATTTATTTTTCCTAGAGTAATTTTTTTATTAAATAATCATATTTAATAATTAGTAAATCTCAGTGCTAATCAAAAACTCAAGCAGAAAAATATATTTGTGTGTTATTGGTTCATTATATTTTTGAATAAATACAATCTTAACTGATATATTTAAAGCGATAAGTTCATTAATAAAAAAAAAAAAAATTCAACCATACATAAGTAATACTCCAATCACTGAGAAATCTGCAAATGTAGGATTTTCCATTCCATGGACTGGCTTATTTAGCTAGAAGAAAAAATACACATGAAACTATCTTATATTAATTTAATTATTTTTAATTTCTTTATATAATTTTACTACTTACTCTCATTGGGTACTTGATGTGATCTACTTCCCAATGGCAATCAGTTTTCACCATGTCCAGGTAAGTGAGAAATGAAGTCATGAGAGCTTTTTTCAACATGTTCCTAATATATTGATCTAAAATAAAATTTAAAAAATGTAAATCATTACCCTTTCCATAAATAATATTGTAAATTCTTGTAATGATGAAGTATTACTTGACATGTCAAGTGAGACATCTATTTCACTTTGTTCCAAAATATCATCATCAACACCTTTACTACTCATTATTCTGGCATAAAAAGAATCCGTGAAGTTTGGATGAATATGTACATAACCCCATACTTTATTTTTTTTTGCTGCACTTTCAGCATTTTTTATATTCTCGAATGTGACCTAAAAATGTAAAATATAGATAGCTATTTTTATTTTATTTTTTTAGTGACTTAATGACCATAATTACATGAACAAAGCTGATTTTAAGGATACAAACTTTATCAGTGAAAAATATATTCAAACCAATAACTAATACTCAACTATAAAAAGAAGGTTTCCAGAACAAGATGAAGAATTTCAAGATAATTTTTATAGACATAATATGGAATAGAGGTGGTCTGACCAGTTCAAAATACTTATAAGCGTCCCGGCACTCAACCCTCCTCTCTCCCCACCTTATCTACTTGTAGCAAATAAATGTAATACCCCTTATAATGAGGGCAACCAACAGTGACTTGCTTGTATACAATGCAACTTTAGTCTTCCCCGAGTTTACATGATGGAATATGAACTCATGGCAGTAAACGATGGTGATTTTATTACTCATTCATTGTAGAAGGGAATGCAGATTGTTATTCCATTCAAATGGATATAGAAGAACCTATTATTGATGCTGACTCTCTGGACTTGTATCCGAGGTATAAACAAATTTCCTTTTATACGAACAAGAAACATCCAATCCCGACATAGCCATAACATCGGTGGAATTGCTTGACTGTTGTTATCCAAAAATATCCAAGTCCAACTGTGAGAGTGAACACCAAATGTTTCTTTTAAGGTGTAATATATCAATTGCCAAAACACTTGGAGAGAGAGAAATTACCCTTGTGGAACTTCAAAAAAGCCAACTGGGTCAAATATAAAAAAAAACACAGATAATTAATTAAAATACAAACTATCATTATCAGATTAAGGCTAAGAATGTAAAATAGAATAAAAAAACAACTTTATTATGAAGGCCTATTACAGTTCTAAAGGAACTATTTGGCTCTGTGTTCTAAAGCATATTGTTTTCGAACAAAATTGTAGTCCTTGTCTAAAGTCTCTTAGGTGCTTGGAAATGGGATAATTATCACATCTTTAGGTTTTAAACATTGAAATTTATCATGTTTTTTAACAAACTAAAAATCGGTCGGAAAGGTAAATGGATGCCCTGGACACTTCAGATAATATAGAAAAAGAAAATAGGTTTTGAGTGAGTACAATAATGGATTAGTGCAATTTCATGGATACATGTGTGCTATTACTTAATTATTGAGCTTGAGAAATATTTTCCAGTAGGACAAGCAAACCACTATTAAGTAAAATTTTACTTTAACAGATGTGGTAAAATATTAAACTTCACCTATTGTGTGTGTTAAATAGACTATCTTAATAATGTTAGGGAAAGGCGAGGTAAGATATTGAGGTTGCAATTTGCAATTTTTCCTGGCCACTGTGAGTTGAGAACTGAAATTTTTATTTGAACTTCTTCAATATCTTACCTGATATGAGTTTTTTCAATTGACGCTTTTCTCTTCTAAAGCGATGAAACATAGGATTTCCCCTTCTTCTTTTGCATCACCCTGTAGTGCCTTTCAGCGTAGGGAAGCGTCTAACATGGAATTCCTATGTTCACTGTTTCTTGCAAGATTTCTGGCTTGGCGTATATTCTTATTTCTATTTTTACACAGATGGTCTACGTATTTGAGATATGACGTTCTCGGTCTGCCGCAGGGTCTTCTACCATCGGAGGCATAGACCATAGACTTTAATGGATCTCTGTGTTCCTCCATCCTGACAACATGCGGAAACCACTTAAGCTGCCGAGTTTTTAGAACATCCTTCATCGAGGTAATCTCCCAATTCCTCTCTGATTCTCTCGTTGCGAATGCAGTTCTCTCTTTCTGATCACAGTATTGTAGATCTGGTAGTATTTTGCGTTTGCTTTGCTTATCCTGTTCAGAATTTTTGAATCCACTTTCCCAGACAGATTCATAATAGTACCAATGTAGGTAAAATCTGACACTACTTCTGTCACCTCTCCGTTGCAATACACTGTAATATCTTCCTGTACCCTTCCAACCTGTAGGATCTTGCTCTTTCTTGTACTGATGATCATACCCTTCCTTCATATGGAGCCCTTCGTTCCATTCGTCAACTGCCTGCTGCAATTTCTCCACAAAATCCGCAATTAGGACAACATCCTCCGAATATAGAAGAAACTGAATCATAACTTGAAACAGATTCTTTCGCCCCAGAAACGTCCTTTCTGTTTGCCTTTTGCAGATTGCAGCTATTTCATCCATGTATAATGTGAATAGCAACAGGCTTAAACTATCACCTTGTTTGATCCTCCTAGCTATGCTAAAATAACCACATTCCTGTCCATTCAGCCTGACTATTCCTTTTGGATTTTGGTATATGGATAGCCTCAACCAGGCTTCTAGGGAAATTCTTTGCTCTTAGTGTTTCCCATATTTCGTTTCTTGGACCGAATCAAATGCTGCTTGAAGGTTGAGGAATGCGAAGCACATATTTTTATCATTATCCCAAGATTTTTGTATTATATTCCTGAAGGTCAATATGTGGTCCTGTGTCTGATGTCCTGGTCTGAAACCAGCTTGCTCCTCTCCTATGAATGGTTCCACTAGAGGTCTCAGTCTATTGTGCAAGATGGATGTATACCTCTGGAGACAGGTATATGGGTCTGTAGTTGGAGCATTAGGCCTGGCTGCCTTTTTTATGTATGGGAATCATGGCATTCTGTAGGGATCCTTTTCTCGTCCCAGACTTTTTGAAAAAGTATAGAGAGACCTCACTGACTCCACCATACTTAACAAACTCTCCAACTAAATTATCCTGTCCTGGTGCTTTTTATGTTTTTATCTTTTCAATAGGTAGATTGACCTCTTCCTCTCCTATGACCTCGTAGAAATCAGCCTCATTCCAGCGTGCCTCCTGACTGTTCACAGGATACATATGTTCACTTGTGAATTGTTTTTCATAATGTCTCCTCCATACCTCCAGGATACTTTTTTCCTCCGAGACCATTTCTCCTTGCTCATTCTTAATACTTCTTATTCTTTTGTCTGTTCGGCCTCTCAATGCTTTGATCTTTTTCCAAAATAGTTTTATGTTTTCACTGTGATCCTGGGTCAATCTCTCTCCGAATTCTTCCCATGACCTCTTCTTTGCTGTTTTTACGGTCTCCTTAGTCATATTCAGTCACCATGACTGCCATTTTTCTGTGGTTTTGTCCCTGCAATAATTCTTCCAGGCTATTTTATTTTCCTTGATCAGTGATTTTAATTCATCGCTCCACCATGCAGTATGTTCATCTTTTGTAAGTATGCTCTTGACTTTGCAGATCAATGTAGCCGATTCCAGAATACTGTCCTTTAATAATAATAATAATAATAAGCATGTTGTTGACCATACAGAACTTGTTCAGTCGCTGACCGTTATCATTCTTCAACCTCTCACCTCCATGCGGACCCATCACACCATGTACTCTCAGGTAGTCCCTGGTCATGCTTTGAGGTCTCCCATAATGAGGATATTACTATTACTATTTTTATTTTTGGTCTTTGTAAACGTACTAGGTCTGCATAGAGCTGCTGTTCCTTATCTAGTATGCTTGCATTGTTTGTCAGAGCATACACTTGTATTAGGGTCCAGTTTCCTATGTGAAAATTAATATTAACTGCTAGGTGTGTGAGTTCACTGTCTTCTATTCCTCCACTCTTCTGAACAGCTCATCCTTCATTATAATGCCGACTCCCCCTGCCGTCCTACTTCCTGAAGGGACTCCCGAATCTAACCATCTATGACCGCCTTCCATCGTCATCACTTCCTCCACTCTTCACTGATTCTCAGAATATCCAACCTGTGCGTCTTCATCTCCTCGATGATTTTTGCTTCTTTGCCTATAAGAGATCTAATATTCCAAGTTCCCAACCGTATGTGCTTTTCCATGCCGAATTGTTTCCTTCTAGTCTGTCCAAATCCAAGGCTATTCGCTATGTTTCTTTGAATCGTTTATATATTCCTACGCCTGATTGGCCCAGTTAGAACACTGGTGGTGGTTAGCTATACCCCCAACCTTGGGTCTTCCCAGGGAAGGTGACCCTGAGTTGAGTACTGTAAATGACCTTTTATAATGAATAAGTGTATAGTGTACTGTTCTGGATGAGATAGTACAGTGTACTGAACTCGGGAGCCTGTGGGAGTGTTATACCCCCTAGTCTGGTACTTAGACTAGCCCTTGTGGGGTAGGATTTTCCCAAAATTATTATTTTTGTCATCAATCTCATCTATGATGTCAAATAGACCAGAGATTTTAAATCATCGCAACACACAAATTAAATAAGAATACCTATCAAACTTTATTAACATATAACTTTAAAAAGTAATATAAATCTGTGAACAGAATCACAAACAGTAATTAAAATATTGAAAAATTATAATTTATTTCTGGTGTATGGTCCCATTTGGAACTCTCAGAATGAGCACTAGCACCACAGCTCATCTTTGCCTTCCTTCCAACAGGAGATGCAGAGTTCTTCATCTTTTCTCTTCAAGACATGTTAACCAAACTGACTTTTATCAGTAACTGCAACTATTGTAAAAGAAACAGGTCTCATGAATTTTTGGTATGGATTATCTCATTCGGAATATTTTAGTGAGAAAGCGGAAAAAATGATCATAGACTGCTGATTCCTTCCGTCTTGAGATTCGAAAATTACTTCGAGGAGTTGTGCATCCAAATTTTGGTCACAAGTTAGCTCAATGGACTCACTATATACTAGTGAGTTAGATTGTTCACCATAACAAAAAATCTTATGCTGGTTAGGACGTGCTTTTATCTATGACAGATAGAGAGAAATAATGAATTCGACATCTTTCCTTATTCATCTTACCCCACCTTTCCCTATACAGATCATAAATAGATTTTAATTATATTTTAATTAGCAAATGTATAACCCTACTGTAAAGAATTAAGAAAAATATTAACAGAAATATTGATTAGATTGAAATAACAGCATAAACATGGATATAACGATTACATAATCAGATGGAAGGAATCAAAATTTATGAATTTGAGATTTGTAAAATTTAAACCATATATAAGAAAATAGATAGATGAAGTCACATTAAAGGAATGAGATTCTTTTAATACATGTTCAAAGCCATAAATAGACATAAGAAATGATAATAAAGAATTGTTTAATAGAATATGGTTAATAGGTGTCTGACTGTTACTAACCAATCCTATATTTTCCTCCTGTATAGCAGTCGTAAATTTGCACGATGAAGGAAAGCAAGTCTCATTAGAAAACGAATCACAGTCACCGTTGAAAAGTTCTTCATTGATTAATCCCAACTTTAAACCTTTTGGTTCTGACACTGCCATTTCAAACAATATGCACTGAATTACAGGGTTAAAAAACAGCATAAACCATGATCTAAAATAAAAATAAAAATACAATACAACACAATACAAAATTAATATTGAGTTTTATTTTAGGCAAATGATCAATTAACCATTACATTTTACTCCTCTTTAAAAAGTACAAATTTTTCATTATGTTAGAGATGAAATGGTCAGAGGTGAACCATTTTCCTTCTGGTATTGGTAGTTTGGGCTTGACTTTTGGTTTTGGATAATTTTCAATTACCTATGAAAACAAAAAAGTTTAATTTGGGTTTTAAAAAATTTTCTTTTATCTTAACCTATATAATCTTATATTTTATATAAAAGAAAATGAAAAATGACACCTATCATATGTCTCTAGTTGAATTTGAAAAACTACAACTGTAACAAAACTTCCCATTCTATTTTTGAGGCCAACCCATGTGGAATTTACACTTCTATTTTTTTTAAAACGAGTTGACATACCTTAGTAAATAACATATTTTTGCAACTTTATTTCAATGAAATTCTTGGGCCAAATATCAAGACATTTTACGATGATGAGGTTCAAATTAGTCTTTTTTTTGTGTTGAACTGACATCTTTGAAAATAGTTGTGGAATTACCTTACATCATTTTTACTTATTTGTATTATTTTTGATTTTTCGGGTTTGTTGAGGAAACAACACTAGATATGAATATGTATTGTGTTCCAGAATACAACTTTCATTCTGTGGGCATTTAGCCCTTAAATAAGTAAAAGTTGATAATTTAATCTTATTCATCATGATCAATAATCAGTTTTAGCGATTTTTTTACTAAATTTCATTCATATGATCATTCATGCTATTGAGGTACAAACTAGTGAATGATTCATTTTTTATCAGTTTTATGAAGTTTTTTGATTTCTATATTTAATTGAAAAAATATTTGAATGCTGATTATCATCGATTGAAAACATAAAAATTATGTCCATTTCTATATTTATTTTCTAGGAAGGGGTGAAAGTTTTGAAAATAAGTCAATTCAGGCTGTTATTGACTTTTCATTTACATAAAGTAATCTTGAATTTTTTTTTTTTCATAAACCACCTAGCTCCCCAGGTATACTTGGGGAAGAGAGGAGGTTGTCATTGAGGTACATCCAAACCTATACTAACCTGAAGGGGAACATATGTTTGGGTTAAAATTCCAAATTGGGTATCTATGATGGAAGAACTTAATTGTGGCAGTGACTTGGCAACTTCGAATGATGAAAGACCAAATTTAATACCAATATATGACTAATTGAAATAATATATCTTGTATCGTTGTCACAATAAAAACTTAAGTAGTATTTATTTTTTATTTACATGAAGTAAGGCATACCTACATTTTATTACATAATTTAATTTTTACCTTTTTATCTTCTATTTCTTCATTTCCTTCTTGGTTATAACTAAGTTGAAGAAATACATCTTCTAATGTATCACATTCATATTGTTCCATTATTACAGGAGCTTCTCCTTCAGCTAGTAAAACTCCTTCCCTCATCATACCGACCTGCAATACAACTGATTTGAAAAATCACGATTTTTTTTTTTTTAAAACAAAACAAAAAAATAATCATTCAAATCGGACGATTTGGTGCAGGGATATTCTTCTTGTTATATGGCGTTACGTCCCGCTTAGAGACAAACTATCTCGCAGCTTTGACCCCAGTCATCCCTGTTCCATGCTGCCACCTTCCAGTTTCGGATTCCAAGCAAGGATCGGGCATCTGCAGCAACACCATCCATCCAATGCAACTTAGGCCTTCCTCTTCTTCTTTTTCCAAAGATTTCTTCTAGGAGAATATTTTTGGGACATGGTCATCAGGCATTCTAATAACATGTCCATACCATCTGTGACGGTTTACTTTAATAAATGTCAGCATCCACATATCATTGCATTAATTCGGAATTAGTCTACTATCTCCACTTACTAGACCATATTAGACTCCACTTACACATATTACTCCTAATATACTCCTCAGAATCCTACTCTCAAATCTTAGCAGAGCCTGTAGTAGTCCAGCATAAGTCAGTACTGGTCGAACCAATGTCTTAACAGGCGGATCTTAGTGGGTCGGGATACTATTCTGTTCTTGAAATGCCCAACTAGTCCATGGCAGTACCTGTTTGCAGAGACAATTCGACGTCGATTCTGAGAATGACATTCTCGGAATTTACTTCCGCCTTAGATAAGTCAATTAAGGTTCCCGTTGGAGCTTCAGCAATACATCTTTCATAGCCTCAAACAGTCCTTCCAACAGTCCTTTGTAGAGTTCTTCTCTCATTACACTGTCATACGCAGCCCGAAAATGAACAAAGAGTGATGAGTATTTATCTTATATTTCCTGTATTTTGTTTTTCAGTGCTACCCTCAGTGTGTATATTTGATATATTGTAGATTTTATCCTTCTTAAGTCTGCCTGTGTACTTTTCAAAACACATCTCTTCATGGTGCTTTGCTGTTTTTAAGCATCTGGATAGCATTTCAGACTTCATCCTCGTCCGGATGCTCAATGTTGTCCTCAGATAATTGGACATACATGTCTTTCTCTGTATCACCTCCATCTAGCAAGCTGCAAAAATGGTGCAGAGATACTGCGTTCTAAATATTTAGCACATGTTCTATTGCGAAGCCATCTTCTTTGTTTTGGTTTTTGATTACTGGAATGCTTTACATCAACTGAAGTAGTCGAAATTGTTGTTTATATTTCTTAATAGACGTGAAAAAACCTTTCGTAGGGCAATATTATTCAACATCTTTTATCTATGTTACACGAAGTGGTAATAAAAGTAATGTGACATTTGATATAATTATTAGGAAATAATAAACTATTATGTAATAAATTTCAACGTTTTTAATTAGTTTTATCTCTGATGACTTACCTTATTAGCCTGTCTTGCCTCTTCTATGTAATGGGTTGTAATCATAATGGTTTTCTTCTTCACTGATGACAATTCAACTAAATGCTGCCATATACTAAAAAAAAATTTTTTGCACCATTATAGTTTATTAAAAATTTCTTAAATAATATTATAAATAAATAAAAAACATTTACCTATGACTTAGCAAAGGGTCTACTCCGACTGTCGGTTCGTCTAATATTAGCAACATTGGGTCATGTAATAGTGCGATTAACAATGACACTCTTCTCGATTGTCCCCCACTAGAAAAAAAAAATATGTATAAACAAAAACATAACTGATTTACAAATTTTAATCACGCAGATTAATACAGAAACTAACCTTAAGTCTTTTATTATGCGACTTCCAGAAGGCAATTCCAGAAGAGTGAGCAGATTGTATTTCCTATTCTTCAAATCTTCTCCCAAGATTCCGAACATACGCCCATAATAAGCTATAGTTTCATTTATCGTGAGTTCTTCAAGTAAAGCTATTTCCTTCAAAATATATATATGTATGCATATATTGAATAGACCTTCAATAAATCATTAAATTAACAAGAATATATCATAAAGGGCAGCTATTAATCAGTGCGAAAATTAAAAAAATAAATAAAAAGCTAAGGTGCTTTTGACCACACGATGGAAGTGAAAACATCAAGAAGGGGAGATTAATAATACGAAATATAAATTATAAATAATAGCTCATTATAAAGAGGTTGAAATGCTTAATTAATTAATAAATTAATAGCAAATTGGTTTGTATTTTTATTATTATGACAGACTAAGACTCATAAATTTGTAACTCTGTTATTATTCTTAGGGGACAGTAGTCCCAGAATAAATTTATTTTTTCATTTCATTCATTCATTTCAAATGTTGAACATTTCCCTCGCTTCAGTATGCAGGTCTGATTTTTAGTTTCGAAGATATTTTAATCCATATCTTCAATAAAAATCGTTTATTATTTGGTTTTCGACGTTATTTTTTCCCTTTTCACTTTCTAACACAACGTCGCGTTAAGATACAATCTTGAATAATAGTCCATTACAAGGAGGATGAAATGAACATATTCCCGCCTAACATTATGCAGGTCCAATTTTTGGTTTATCATATATTTTAATCCATACCCAAAAGCACTTAAATTAGGCGATCCAAAATGACTTTACCCGAGCGTTACACTTTGAAGATCTGACGGTTCAATCTAATTCACTCTCCATAAAAAAAAAATGTGCAAATGCGCTTAAAGAAGTTTAAACTTAAAAAAAGGGGAAAAAAAGAGATCAAGTTTATAATCAGTCACTAAAATAAAACTTTAGACCTCATTAATTCAAACATCATCATTTTAGTAAAACAATATTCAAGTATCATAACTTATAAAAGACACTACACATAATTCGTGTAAGAGTAATGCTATTCGCAGGGTTGATTCGTCATTAATTATACACTAATATGGTTGGAATAACGAGAAAGCGTTAAGGGGAAAATATATTTTGTATTAATTATATATTAATAATAATTATATATTAATATAATTATATTGCCCCGGCTTTGTTTCTCGGAGCGATCCATCTGGAAGCCTCTGCATAGCAATGAATATGTCAATATTAGTCAAGAGACCACGTGGAAGGCCCAAAACAGGATGGATACATTGAATCAGCAATGATGCTCTTGCAGATAACTGGAAAGAAATAGCTCAAGATAGTCAAAGATGGAGGAGGCTCAAGGTCAATAAAACTACCAGGTTCGCTCACACAGAGGGAAAATGGTGGGGAGGAATCGAGCTCTGACGTAGCCAATAGACTGATTTTACACCTCCGGCCTTTGTTTCTGGACATTTTAAGATTATTATTTACTTTTCTACATTAAATACATACTTTATTGCCAAATAACTTATTAATTTAATAATTTTAATAAATTTGAAAGGTGAGAGAAAGGTTGATTTGATATTTAGTTTATTCTGAAGCAAATAAAATGTAATTTAACAAGTTGATGTATGATTTTTTGCAAAGTACATCAATAATATTTTTAAATATTTCAAATAAGTACAGAGCATAATATAAAATAATAGAAATAATAAAAAAAAAGAAAGAAAAGTATTTGATCTAAAATTAAAGAAGCGTTTTCTTTCCGTGAATTTTTGTAAATATTACATTTTTATGTCATAAGTAATCCTATGTAGTGATTTTTCTCAAGTTTTTTGCCTTTGATTTTATGTTTTTTTAATTGTTGTAAAAATCTTTGGGTATTTAAAAATTTGATTCTAATAAATACCCGTTGCTGAAAGAAAGCCTTTACTAGTTCTTCATTAATTTCTACTATTTTATTGTATATAGGTATGTATGTGTTCTTTTTATTTATTTATTTTTAGGTTATTTTATTCTTATTTATTGTATATATATTATTTTACTGTATAATTTATTTTATTTATTGTACATAGAGTGTGAATGTGATCTCTGAACACTATTATAAATGACCTTGAGACAGATTGTAATATTTTTCAATAATTAAGTTAAAATTAAAAAAATGTCTACATTTTGTTTCCTAAGAAAAAGATTAGTCAATTTTTTACAATATTTTTCCATTTCCATTTTAAAATCCAATCTTTTCTTCGAGCGTCCTTTGGAAAAGTATGAAATGAAATTTTCTTTCCTATCTTCTTTGCGTCAATTAGATTATTGTTGCAAGATACAACTGCGCATTTTGTGCCTGGTATTTTATGGGATTCTATTAATAATTATGTTATTATAAGAAATACTAGAAAGAACAAACGAATTTTCTGTAACATGTTATTAAAAATAAAAAATAAATATTCGTTATGATATTATTTTAGAGACGGATAAGTAGTTGACTGTTAAGATTATAAGGTGATAATAAATTATCAGGATTTGCATTGAAATTTGTTTATTTTTTTAATTGAATTTATTTATTTAAAGAAATTTGACTGCAAATCCTGACAAAGATTTTCACCCTTATAATATTATTATAATATCGTTATAATATTAAAAGAAACACCCACGAGATCTACAAACATTGTGCTAAAATGTTCTCTAAATAAATATAAATCTTAGTTTTTTCTATTTATGTAATATATTTGTATATTATTTACAGAGATTTTGAAATAAAGAATTTAAAAATAATCTTAATATCAATTTCGTTTCAGGGCTGGCTTGTAATTTTCATAGCATTTTATTCTAGATTGATAGCCGTATTTATTTATTTATCTACTTGAAATTATCTTCAATCAAACGTCAAAAACACAGAAAAGTATTCTTCTCAATAAATTAAACAAGAAAACAGAAAAAAAAGCACAATAATGCTGAAATAAGCCCTCATTGATAGGCTTGAAAGAATAATAGGTAGGTCTGGCAGTCTATTCCTTACGTCACGTTTCAAGTTCCCCCACCATGCATTTATGAGTGAGCGAACCTGGTAGTTTTATTGACCTTGGAGGAGGCTGGTCAAGATCTACAAGGTAATGCCAACATAAAAAAAAACAACTACATTTTTTTCCATAAAATAATTAAGATTTTATAAATTTTTTTTTTTTTTTTTAATGATCATTAATGATGAGAACGGACAAAGATCACGAAGCCAGATGCACGATGTCACGATCTCCTGAGACGAGATTTTACCTGGCGTTTCGCATTCACTCCTAAATCGGCCAGTAAGTCGATAATTAAGATTGAAATTCAAAACAATCGACTCTGTCCAAAATGTACTTAGTGGCACTTCGAAATAAACCGACGATAAGTTGTAGAATTTCCCATCTTTATCTGCTCGGGGAGGCATCATTTATACAATAAAAATAATGCCCAATGTCTTACAAGAATAAAATTTAAAATTAAATCAAGGATATATTATATAAATCAAACACCTGTGGCATGTAACCTATTCCAGCTTTGGTTTGGACCCCTAGAATGATTTCTCCGGCATCTAAATGTTCCCTTCCTACAATACACTTCAGAAGAGTGGTTTTCCCACAACCACTTGGACCAAGAAATGCATATCTGCAACAAAACAAAAGAAAATCTTATAAACGTCTTAAGTGGCCTACAAACGACCAACGTGGTCGCCAAACTTGTCAACAAACCATGTTGATGACAAAGTTGGTCGTCTGTGGGCAGTTGTTGCTTGTTATTTCATGTCGATCATGTTAAAAGCATTATCATATAAATTTAATATGTGGTGAATAGAATGGGAGACGATATTGTAGCGTTGTGTGGTAGTTGACATAGAAGTTATTAGGAGGGGTGCCTAAGAATAGCCTACACAATAATCACTCTTATTATCTCATTACTTCATTAATCTACCATTAAAATCGTTTCGAGCCTCATTGCCTCATTATCTAGTTATATCATTATCTTAAAGCTTTCATATTTTTAACTTATTCAGTTATCTCCTACTAACACTTTTATTAACAGTCCATTATAATTATAAGTCATGTCATAAAAGATTTTATTTTACATTTAATAAAATACTCGTAAATTCATTAATGATAGGCAATCCTTCCCTCTTTCTTCTGTAGAGGATCCACAATTCAATTTTCAAGGGAGGCTTCAGCCCGAAACCTTTTTTCTCTTTATATATAATGATAATTACTTTGGAAGAAAAAGGCATAGACTAATTCCCTACATAAAATAGTGTTTAAGTGTCTAAGTCATAGCTAGTTTTCGCCCTGAAAATGATTATTTTTTAGAAAAAAAAACACTTAGTTTGTAATTTTAAAACATTTCTTTAAATATACACCAAAGAGCCTGAGTAAATACAGCTTACATATATTATCTTTTTGTTTTTTAAAAATGCTTACATTTTCGCACTTAATGAAAGTTTGACCATGAAACTTTGAATTTTTGACTTCCAATCCAGAATAACCAAACTTTGTATTTTTATAAAGTTTAATTTGTAGTTTTCAGAAATAAACCTTATTTTGGTACTGGGTTAATAATTAAAAAAAGAGAGCCGTTGCTACACACCTTGCCGGTTGCATTTACCCCATAGTAAATCTCTTGAAAAAGCTAAATATAATCAAGAAATCACACAAAACCCTGATTTTTAGATTTTTCCTATCACCTCGTGTTGGCTCACGAAAAAGTTCGTATCTATGAAACGGATAAAGATAAAAACATGAATAAAATATGGTGGAATGAGTGAAAAACAAGCTATGACACACTTATCCCACTGTCATTTATATTGCCTCTAATGGAGGATCCTAGAGTGAGGTTTCACCTCGGATGCATGGGATGAGTGCAACCAGTTGAGATAAAAATTTTTAAAAAATATTAAAAAATTACAGAAAATTATAAAAATATACGAATTGCAGGTTATTGTAGCCAGATAATTCTAAGAACTGTGTGCTGAGTTGTATTTCCACATTTCTAATTATTACTTAACAGTAACAGTTTAAAAATAGAACTATTTTAATAAACACTGCAATTTTTTCTATGAGATTCTGCAGCACACTTACCTTTTTTAAAATAATACAATAAGATATGCCGATACTGAATGATATTTTTTTCCATATTCACAGAGCAATAGCAAACACACTGATAGTTTCAATAAGAGTTAATAGATATAGTTGTTGATATATTACAAACAGGATAAATAATCAAAATTATTAATTGATTCATCGGTTAAGAAGTGAATCGTAGTGACATAAAAATATACAGGAAAACCGAAAGGACTAATTTGCCAATCCAATTAAAAATGTTGAACGGGACGAGGGAACTATATTAGTTTATCTCTATTGCAATTGAAGCTCCAAATTCTAAGTTTTGTTTATTCTACCTATGCACAACAAACATTTCATGTATTTTCGCCCCTCTCTGTGGCCCGACTAAAGTTCCTTAGTGTTTCTATATTCCTTTATTCTCTTATTTTGTTTTTGAAATAAAATCACTCTTTGCATTAATGCATATTAATTTATACTGCTTATTTATTCGAATTGTTTGCTAATTTAATTACCGTTTAATTTAGTTCACGTGGAAAAATAGCATTAATGTGTGAATTATGTTCTAAGAAAATTCACTCTCTCTTAGAAAATATATTTTTAGTATTTTGTTCAAAAGTCAATAATTATTATCGAGCCGTTACTATCAGAGATGTAAACTTTAAAGCGAGAAATTATGTAACAAAAGTTACCAGCTAGCTATGTCTGAGAATGTTAATTGGAAATTCCAAGGTACTTGTCTTTATCTTATAAATAACCCATACAAATTCCAGAAATGTTGACAATTAACATTTAGTTCTGGTACGTCCTACCATATACCTAATTTTAAAAACGTGTAAAATAAAAACTATATTTCGATATCATATAACATAAAAAATATTTTCTTAATCGAATAAACTTTTGAAACTACAAAATACTAAGTTCCTCAATAATGTATTTCTAAACATTTTATTTTATTTAAAACAATACATGGCAAACAATGATTGATGTTTTTATTATTAAAATTATTTGCATAATTTATTACCACCGATTGTTTAATCAATCACCTTAATGATATATTTATTTTAATTTAAATCGAACTATTTAAGTGAATATTTTTTTAATATGTATTAACGTTAAATTTAAAAAAAAAATCGACGATTTACACAAGAAATACTTTTGTGATTTGTGACTGCAGCTATACAAGAACAATTTGTATTAGAGAAATAATTTATTGGTATGTAAGTGCATCTTACAAGAGGAGGTTACAGATGTTGGTTCACCGATTTCAACGAAACTTCTTTTAGTGATAAAAGGTAGAAATATATTAGACCCATGCCCCCGAGGGTTCTTGCCAGTGCTTCCTAGGAGCCAGGGGATAAAAGCTTTACAACAATTAATTGTAGTCAATTTAGCTGAAAATAGGGATACTTTTACTTGACAGGATAAAAAACAATATTTTTTTACACAATTTGATTGAGTTTAATCTCAAATTTCTCACTAATAAACCTCAACTTAATTAATACGGACTTAAATATTATCAAACAAAGAAGTTTTTGTAAAAGTGGGGTATAACAGTCGTATAGTTGGATGATGATAAAAAAAACAAATCGCGAATAATTTTTTTTTTTTTTAAACCGAACTTCGCTTAGTTTAGCAGTTCAAAAGTCCTCTGTAAACTTTAATAATGATGAACTCTATGCTCATTTAAAGTAAATTTCATCTTGTTTACAATGAAGCAATTAATAATTACTTAAATTAAACATTTCTTTAGTTATTGCTTTCGATTCAACAAAAAACAAGACTCACTTAAAAAAAAACAATAGTTGGATTTCATACTTTTCTACTGAAAGTCGGTCTATTGTTTATATGCACTTTGTTTGTCTACAAATATTTCCCACAACTTACGGGACATCCTGTATAGTAAAATAAAAAAACAAAAGACGCTTCCAGTAATGTAGGCCAAGTAAATTTGTATTGTGATAAAACAGTTTACATTCGTTTCTTAAGTCCTCGAAAATTTCTAAATATGAATTTATATTGAAATAAAAATATATAAATTTTTAAACTTGGTTTAATGTAAGATTTATTTTCGTGCAGTTCATAGAAGCATTCTATTTAAATATCTCTACTTAAAGATCCTTAAATAAGAATTTATATTACAATTGAAAAGTAAAAAATTGTTTCTTTAAGTTTCACTGAGTTTAACGTGCATAATATATAAAATAAAGCTTTAAACACCAGGGGATTTCCTTAGAACCATTAATCAATCAATCAATCAAAAGCAGAATATTCAGCAAAATAAATTTATTTTACAGGAAGGAGATGGTCCGGGGTGGCGGTTATAAATAGGCTAAATAGTGACAAAACTGTTTTATTAAAAGCCAACGTTTCGATCCGACTTTGCAGGTTTTCTTCAGGGAGGTGTGTTCAGCTAGGAGTTTCACTTACAACTCACTTGCGTTCTAATACGTTGGAACTCCTAGCTGAACACACATCCCTGAAGAAGACCTGTAAAGTCGGGTCGAAACGTTGGCTTTTAATAAAATAGTTTTGCCATTATTTAGCCTATTTATGACCGCCACCTCAGACTTCCTTTATAAGGCAACGTTCAACTATTAGATATTCAATAAATTTATTTTAGATTGGAATGAAAATTCTTATCTAAGGTATGTCAGAAATCTATACAGAGCGAAGGTAGAAAATAATGATATAGAAAAAATTTATAAATTTTATTTCTCGACTCCTAAGGTAGATTCTTTTCTATGATAAGTTTAAGGGTGGCTAGAGGGGGAGAGAGATGCGTAGAGACAAAACATTTTCCGTCTATCCCCCACTCTTTTGTCTTCTTTACTCATTCATACGTACTTCTAAATTTTTGATTAAAAATATAAATTTCTTTTAGCATTGTTTTTCCATTTGTTTTATCAATTTTTGTTTGGAAAAATTGGTGTTATTGGAAAATTTGCTTTTTGAGTATAAGGAAGTTATTAATTGCCTACATTGATTCACAGAAATATTAGCTATTTACATATTGCAATTCATTTGATTCGTGCTAATGCGGTACAGCCTAAAATAATACATAATGTGGATAATTATCCTTGTTTTCATTCAGAAATAAATGAAAGAGGCTCCTCCCAATTATTGAATATCTGATAACGTAGTATCGAATTATTTTCTGTTCTGTATTTTCCATCTATTTCTTGATTTTTTTTACGATCTATTTCTTGGTAAATTTAGATCTACAAGTTCCTAATAATAACATCGAGTCCTGCGAACAGTAGATCTCGCGAATTCACATATATTTTTTTATCAATTTGATTATTTAACCATCCTTTTCATTGTTTTATTTCATTTTTTAATTAAAATCCCTACTTTTAATAAATATTTATGTGAAATTTGAAAAAATGGAATAACGCTTTCCCGGTATAAGGTGGTTGTTATGGTGAAGAGAAGTGGAGCATGGATACAAACAGAGCATAGATACAAACGGGTTCTCGGTATGGGTCAAATATGTTTTTTATTTTTATATATATTTTATAAAAAAGTATCATTGAAATCGGTGACCCCACGTCTCAACCTTCCCTTGTTAGATTATAAGGGGGAAAAAATCAATTTTTCACATAACAACGCACTTGTCAAATTATAAATAAGCAAATTTGTAGATATTTGAAATGGAATCCATCCTTAGCATTTTTGTACAATCCCAATACGTACAACAGCAAAGATTGAATTTCCAAAGGAAAAAAGAATAACAAAATTCAAAACGCCATATCTCTACAACCAATGGTCCGATTTCAATGATTTTTTTTGTTTGGTACAAAATACTTTTATCTTTAAATCCCACATCTAAACTAAAAAACAACAACATACTTTTAGAGTTATTCTCAAATAAAATTTTATAATCCTCAGCAGTTTTTTGCAATACCTTTCTGGAAGAAGTATGTTATATACATAAATTTATAATTTTATAGAGAAGTTTTCATCCAATCGTTACAGCCGTTTTAGTGCTACAGTCTGAGGAACAGATTTTTCCGCTGCCATCTTGAAACAAAACGGCAGCTGATGATGCGGCCATCCAGAGGCAATTCTCCAACACTTGCTTAATATAGATATAAATTCTTAATCTGCCAACTTTATTAGCAGAAGCTGTAGAGATGCGCAATACTTCAAAAACAGAAGACAATATGAAGAAACCTTCTTACAAGACGAAATTTAGACTAGATTTATCCAAAGTTTAATTAATAGTATTGGTTCGCTTGAGAACGAACTCTATATACCGAATTACAGCTAATTTGGTAGAACAAGAGCCGCCAAGAAAGCCGAAATGTATTAGGAAAAAAATAAATATATTTATATAGAATAGAATAGAAAATAAACTTTATTCAGGGACGATATCCCCCTAGAATAACAATAATGAACAATTACAAAAAAAAAAAAAAAAAAAAAAAAATACATATCTGGCCGAAAACTAACTTAATAAAAATTAAAACACAATAACTTAAATATTAGGATGTAAATAACTAAAAAAGAAAATAAAATCTTCTCAACTATACTTATAATTGTAGTGGTAAAAACAAATAAAAAAGGTTACATGTATAGAAAGAAATAGTAAAACCTCTAGAAAAGAAAAAAAATATCCAAAGTACGTAAATAAAAAGTGTTGATTTTTTATGTTAAAACATAAACCACTGAAACATAAAAAATATATACCTAGTAAAGATATATTAATGACAGAAGATGAGCCAACGGGATCACAATATTGCATCATCCCGGCATAAGAGATATAAAATAAGAATAAATATATAAATACATTTAGAAAGGAGCATTAAATTAATTTTGTGAGAAAACAATTGTGACAAAAAGAAAAAAACTAATTAAAAGAAAATAAATTAATTATATATGTTATACAATACGCAATGGTATTTTAAACTATAAAGAAACACGGAGACGAAGATAGGAAAAGATATATATGTATACAAAAAATGAAATTCATTTAAAATAAATATAATTTTGTAGGTAGAAAAAAAAATGGATAAAAACAACAAACAATTTCTTATTTTAATATATTTAACTTGCATCTCTAAAAATTCCACTGACGACTTTGGATACATTTTAAATTTTTATTAATTCCGAAGGGAAATAAAAAAAAGTCCAAACATAATTCCATTCGTCCAAGTGTTAACTGCACAGGAAAACTGACCATTAGTTAAAAATGTGTTTTTGGACGCCATTGTCTCCTACTTTATGGGCTTGGAAAGTCAAGGATCAGTTGGAAACGGAATACAATATTTTTCTTGACTAGCCACCTCTGGTAACGGTAAAGAAAGTGAAAACGTATCAGTGAGATTTTAACTATATATACTGAATATCTCTTTTAAGAAGAAGTGTATGCCATGAAGTGATAATAATAATCATTTGCTTTTTACGAATAATTCGTGATAATAAAATAAATATTAACTTATTTAAACAATAAGTTATTCTACTTACACTGTTCCCCTCTCAACGGTCATGTTGAGGCCCCTCAGGATCACAGCGTTAGGAGCGTATCTTTTGTACGCGTCTCGGATCTCAACTGCCTTTTCCGTTTCAGTCATTGCTATTGTATTTAAAAGAATCCTTCAATAAATATTCTTATTCGTCCTGAAATTATGAGACGCCGTGCAGCTCTGAAAAAAAAATAATGTTAACATTTGAAAAGAAGGGAGTAAGATAATTTGAATTAATTGCGCACTAGATTTTATAATGCTGTGGTATTTTTTATTATTGAAGTTAATTTTTTTCTCTTTTTCGTCTTTAATGAAAGTATGGAAGCTTTGAATTCATATAGGAGGCTAAAAAAGTTCTGCCCTTTGAATGGAAAATATTCACTCATGTGTTACATTTTATACATCAAGAAATAAATGTGGGACATTTTATCATTATATTAATTAATTTAATTAGGTACTAAAAACTTATAAATACATATAACTAATAATATATATAAATAAAAATATCTTTCCATCTGAATCGTAAGATAATATAATCACAAAATCGGAAAATGGTGGCTTACAAAAATATCGGACCGTTTGGCCTATGCAACCTCGTTATTTTGACATGTTGACGATGGAGATCAGGTCAAATGGTGCAATATATTTGTAACCCACCTTTATTCTCGAGTTTGTGATCAAATTATCTTACGATTCAAGTGGAAAGCAAATGGGTGATTATGAGTTTTTAGTATTATTTAGTTAAATAGACAAGGTTTGCCGATCTCTAGATTGAAAACACCCCAATTCCGAGAATTTTCGTTTAAAAAAATCTGGTGTGCGCATCACACGACTTTCACTTACCACCCTCTTCTTAGCAGAAATAATTATTTTCAGACCAAGGGGAAGTGGGGATAAAAATTACCCTCTACACTATATTTATTGACATTTCATTCTGGGTATTTTTATTTGTTTAAATTCCTTTATATACAAGGTGTTTCAGGGTTAAGTAGCTATAGTTAAAATACGAAGTAAGGACCTCCAAACAAAAAATTCCTATGGAGGTATGTCGGCAAACGCTTTTCTTAGGAGATATTCAAACCTAAAGATTTTCATCGTTATGAATCATTTACGTTATATTACGTAAATAAAACTTATTTATTTGTTCCAACTACTTTAATAATTAAACGTAAACATTAAATTCATATTAAATGTTGTTCAAACAGATTTCCCAGAAAATTAAGACAGACTCGCCATCTTTCTTCAACAGCAGCAGTGGCAGAACGGCACTAGATATGTATGATTGTTTCACAAGATCCTATTATCATTCTTTGTAATTAAGATCATTGACTGGAACTAATTAATAAAGTAGTTAGAACAAATAAATTGGTTTTATTTATTTCATATAACGTAAATAATTCATAACAACGAAATCTTTAGGTGTGAATATCTCCTAAACAAAGTGTTTGCGGACATACCTTCAGAGGAAATTTTTTTCTTGTTTTGAGATCCTTAGTTAAAATTTCGAGTTCGGCCACTTAACCCTGAAACACTCTGTATACAAATTTTAATTTGTATGGTGCTGTAAGCTATACAATTAAATATTAAATAATACCAACGATAGCATTTATGAATGCCGCATATGTATATATACATTATATTGTCGGAGTTCGCATTATATTAAGTTCATGTTACGTATGGAAGCGTTTATCTTTCAGGCGCTCTCGTATTCCTTCGGTTTTTCCATTACAACTATCATCTGTTAAGATCTCTTATTTCTCCTTTAGTTAATTATAAAATTCTTTCATATTTTATATTTAATTATTTTTTATATCAAAGATTAATGTGAAATGGTTAATTATTTAAAAGAAAAAAAATTAAAGGTACTTTAGAGGCAGGTAATATTGAAAATTAGCCATTAGAGCCTGTTAGAGATCATCAATGAGAATAAAACCTACATTATATTAAAAACTGCTAAGAGCTTTTTTCAAGAAAATCGTTAAAATGTGTAACATCGATTATATAAAGTGCCACTTCCGATTTTGGTGAAACGTTGCTGTAACATCTCAGATATAGATAAACGTTAAATATGCAATTTCACTTTTATAAGACTTTTCGTTTTCGAACTAGACTGATCACACACACACACACAGACCATTTTGTAGACCAAGTTGTAGGTTAAGATAAGATGATGTTATTCACAAAGTTTTAGGCGGATGTTAATAATTTGATAAAAACGGGTCTCTTCTGCGGACATTTTGTGGTTGGTATAAAAATAGTCAACATTACAAGAGAAGTTACAAAATAGTCAACATTACAAGAGAAGTGACAAAATAGTCGACATTACAAGAGAAGTGACAAAATAGTCAATAGTACAAAACACATTTTTTTATTTTATTTATTTATTCATGAGATTTACAACTGTATAAATTAAAAATACATCCAGTAAATGTGCACACGGTAATAATACAATCACATGAGAACGCTCGTTGAGAAACGACCCATTGGTAGCACGCTAATAATATATTTACATAAGTAGATCACGAGACCATCTTCTTTTCAGACGCCTTGGAGGGTAATCAGGTATTGAAGAGGAGTCAAGGATCGGAAACATATGGTACGTTAAGGTCATTATGAATGATTTTATTTGTGACAAAGTAAGCAGCATTGAGGATTTTACGAAGGATTTTAGATTGTAAGGATACGAGAGGAATTTGATGGTTTAGTGGAGCCCCAAAGCTCAATTCCGTAAGTACAGATTGGCTTTGGTATAGTCACGTATAATACTAGCGGAACCAAGATTTAATTTTGGGGGAGGAGGGCTTCAACCCGAAAGCTTTTTTTTTTTCATAAAAATAACGATAATTACTTTGGAAAAAAAGAAAGAAACTAGCTACCTACATGAAATGGTGTTTAAGTGATTCCAGTCCTTTTAAATGTAATTATACGAACAATAATACTTTAAGAGATAATTTTTCAATATTTTTTTCCATGAAACATGATTATATTTTACCATTTTTGGGGGGGAGGGAGCTTCAGCCCAAAGCCCCCCTCTCCGTAGGTCAGCCCGTGATGTATATGAGTCTTTTGTAATACATAAAAAGTATAGAGCGCTTGTCTAGTAAGTGCTGGAGAAGTCGAAAACGTCGAGAAGTTTCTTGTCGTTTCAGTCTTGTTTGAGGATTCCAAGTGAGTTTTTGTCCAGATGGAGTCCCAGGTATTGGAACAGGGATAAGTGGCGAATTGTTAAATGATACTGTAGGACAGAAAGTCATAGGTTTACGTCGAACAAAACACATTAAATATCGATTTCGAATTACAATTCATTTTTTTCCATGGCCTAATCATTTAATGAGATTAATTAAAACTCGAGACAAACACTTATATGTAAGATAATATGATGATGGTAATGTATGTAATAATTCACGTCACTGGATCCTCATTTTTAAATTATTTTTAAAATCTTTTATTCATTGTCACCCACTATATCTCTGGTATCATCCTTTATTTCTGTATCTGACAACTTCTTCTTATTTTATATCTACTTATATTTAATTTTTATTCTCAACATGTTTTATATCTTTTGTAGCCCTGAAGTGGGTCGAAACGTCGGCAAAATTAAAATAAAATAATTACTATATTTTAATTTAGTATTTATCTGACCGCACCTCCGACAAACTCCTTCTCATATTTTTAAAATCTTTTACTTTCCTTTTCTCTTATACAAGCTAATGTTCAAATCGACTAATGAGCTGTGATAAATAAAACTAAATAGAGCACATTTAATATTATGTTAGGAATCTGTGCTGCAGCACTAACATTGTAGAGATAGCCAACAAGAGCAATTTAAATGCTCCTTCAGAAAATATGGGATAATTGAGGCTAGTTTATCTACAGTTTACTAGAAGTGGCTAATTCCAGAGTTTTATCTTCCACTTAGGATTGAGAAAGCAGTCGTCGTCTGCTAAAGTGAGCTAAACGAATAATGTTACGGAAATGAATTTTGAGTACTTGTATCCATTTTTTTTTACATTTTTGTTAACTTCAGCAGTGCGATGAAAACGGATCCAGTTTTAAGGTAATAATATTTTTTACATACTTATACATATACATGTAATTTATATTATAGACTAGTTAGTCTAATGAACAATGTGCATAATTGGTCGGTCACCAAGTGAAAATAAGTTTAGTACTAATGAATAGTATATTATTTTGAAAAGTAGTGATAAATATTAGTCTCATAAAAATAAATAAAATCTTATAAAAAATAAATACAAAATTACTATCGTTATGTATACCTTTCATTGTAAAAACACTTTAAATTATTACATAATGGTTTATTATTTCTAAATAGTTATATATCAAATGTATGCGGCGTCATACTACATTCCTTACCTCTTCTGGGAAAAAATAAAGACAAAAATTGCCTCATGAAGATTTTTTTTTTCTTTTTTTGTTTGCACAGAACATATGCTAATAGTTGAACGTGTTATAATTCTCCTCAGAGTTTTGTATGATTTTTTTTTTCATTTCTTTACATTTTAAATATGTTTACTAGTAATAAACTACAAAGTGGCCATTTTTTTAGTAAAGCCCCAGTAAAATTCTGCATTGATCGTTACTTTTTCCAGCTTCGATCCAGGAAGTTCTATTCACACATATATTTATAGAGCTTCAAGAAGAAGACTTTAGGCAAGTTTAATTACAGTTTTGTTTCTAGTCTATCGATTTTATCGAACACAGATTTTTTGGCCACCATATTGAAAAGAACGAGGGGATGGAAATGTCGAGTTGGAACAATTACAGTGACTTAATAATATTGTATAATATATATGTGTGTATATATATATATATATATATATATATAAGTTAAATATTCAATGTAATAAATATAATAAATATTAATATTAATATATTATAAAATCATTGTAGGGAGAATCGTTCTCGTGTGACCTCTTCCTTCCAAATCGCTTAACATTCGGTCCATTATTCTAGGAGAAAAACAGCGGACGGCAGAGGGACACAAAATGTTTTTCTAGTACTTTCGTATTCTGCGTATTGTGAAAAGGAAAATTGGAGGAGAGTGAAGTTTTTAATTTTTCTTGGTCGATTACAATGGTTCATTATTTAATTTAATAATTTTACCAAAAATTAAAAAAAGACATCAATGGGGCTTATTAGATAATTTTATATATCAATATTTACTTTAATATACTTCTTGAGTGTAAAAAAATTGTAGGCTATATTGTCGGTGTTCTGTAAAAATATTCAGATTATCGTGGTTTTTTTAATTCATGACTTGAATTGAGGGTAAGTTAAGTCAAAATTTAGCAGATTTTTTAACGAATTATTAGCTTAAGGACAATTAGCCTGTTTTGATCATTATAAGAACCGGATACAAATTTCTTAAGGTTTTCACTGATTTTTTTGTATTTTTTGAAAAAAGTTTTCGAAGTTTTTTTAGGGCGTATTTATCATTTTATTTATTATATAATGCTAAATGCGTTCGCTACTTTTATCTAATTAGAAACTAAATATTAAAATTAGTTTTATTAAACTACCTTGAATTTTAAATTAATTTATTTACTAAATTGCAATGTAATGAGCTAATATAAGGGTGTTCACACGGTCAAGTATCCTCTATTGTGTTGTTACATGATTACATTCAGTATTGCGACTAAATTAAAATATTGATTAAATAATGTCATCGAACCTTTTGTGGTCTAGACTGGATTTAATGTTGGGATATTCAAAATCTCGTTTTTGGCGGCCCTATTCAAGCGATCCAGATTATATTCTTCAAGAGGATAATTTTATAATTAAATAAAACTATAAAGTATATAAAAGAAGCTTAAATTAAGACTATGTTATATCATATATACATTGTTATTGATTTTTCTTTAACTTGCTCACTGTGGTATTGCGTGACCTTAAGCCGGCAATAATTTGATTATCATTAATTTTTGCTTATCTTATCATTAAGTTATAATCAACTCATCATCAATTTGATTTACTTTTTCAATTAGCAAGACTAATTTGAATATGAGTGATTTAGTAGTCTATTTAAATTTACATAATTAATATTATGTAATTTAAATTGAATTAGCATAAATATTTTAAATAAAAGTAAGTAAAATCTAGTTGGTCCGTGCTAATAATTCGCAAAGATTATTGGATAGTGAACAAATGACAACATAATTAGGAAATTAAATAATTTTACGTATAATAAGATCTAGGAATCATATTCTATTTTTTTCGGTAATTGTAATCGACAAAGGAAAAGAAAATTATTATAAAACTTCATTCACGTTTTAAACCAAAATGTTTACGAATTACAATAAGCTACACTAGGGAGAAGATTTTCATAATGAAGACTCGATCATAATATTTCATTATGAATTGACGTATGGCGTACCGACAAAAAAAAACCTTTAAGAAATAATATATAAAAGTTATTCTACTTTTTACCCGTATGTTATTATTGCGGGATAATTTTGATTAAAATAATAGAAATATAAGAACTGACCATTTACAGAAATTTTTTGATTAGTTCAGGCAATCAGGTCTTGGATTGAATTTTTTCATGTTATGACACTTGCTTACATTCAGCAGCTTCATATGTATTATAATTTATAACGAGATTATATTGTGAATGTTTAAATATATGGATCTATAAAAAAAAAAAAATGTTTTCAGTTTGGGGGAAGGGACTTTTCTTATATTTATTTATTTCTTGTATTACTGTTTATTTTTTTATTTAACGTAGCTCTTGTGTAAGAACAAAAAAAAAATAAAAGTTAAACTTTTGCAATGAATAACTTAACTTTTACAATTTGGAAACTTTTTTCCAAATGTGTTTTATGAAAACTTAAATCATAACAAATCTTCCGTGAGGTTTGAGGAACAAGATTTGAGGAACTAAAATGGATAAATGCAAATTTATAATTTACCTGCCCACTATTCCTGAACCCCACTTCTACCAGCTGGAATGTAATCTTTTAGGAAACAGAATTAAAATGATTTGCTGATAATTCGGGATAATTAAATAGTTATGGAAAGTATTGTAATCGTGAAAAATTTCTAATTTTAATTTTCAATGAAAAATAAACTTTTTGAGGTTCCCTGAGTCCAAATAACCTGGTCTCGCAAAATTTACAATTCAGGGGTCGAAAGTTTTATGAAAAAAAATCATAAAAGAAGTTCAATTTTAACAGTTGTTGTGAAACTTTTCAAGGAAAAAAAATACCATTTTAACAGTTTCGGTGAAACATTTTTAGGAAAAAAGTTCTAAGGAATTTTTCGGTAATAATCCAGGCTTATACTAAAAGTTTAACTTTTATTTATTCAAGTTCTTAAAACAATTTCCGTTAAATTGAAAATAAACAGTAATTGGGATTAGATTAGAATTAGAATTTTTCTTAAACGAATTACACATGATTCGAATTTTTATCGAAATCGACAGAATTTTTTAATAAAACTTTCACTGGAAAAGGGAAAAAATTTTAGTTGCAAATTAACTGAAAACTATCGGCAATAAAACGTCTAGTAAGGTCAGTATAGCTTCCTCACCACTTTCATTGGTTCCACACTTACCTATATCTCAACACCTACTACTAATACAGCTTTTACTAATTCTCACCTTTCTTTTAGATTTGAGCCAAATCGAACGAGCCGTTTCTGAAATATCGGCATATCTTAGAAAATACATTTTCGCGTGCGCTACCAGAAGTACTGAATTCAATAAAATGGATACAGCATCATTCATCTATTCTCACCTTTCTTTGAACTTTGAGTCACATCGATCGAGTCTTTTCTGAAATATTGGTACATCTCAGAAAATACATTTGTGCAACCTGAAGTACTATATAGAATTAATTGAAATATATATGGGACCATCTAGGCGCCGACTCGTACAATCATTGAAAATTTCATGAAAATCGAATAAACGGTAGTAGGTGATATGTCAGTCATGTCGATTTGACTACAGACAGACACGGGATCTGAAACGTAAAAATCGGCTAATCGGAATTGGCATTTTTCACACAATAGATTTTACATATACTACAATTTTCTCTAAAACGCTTTAATAATTTTGATGAACCTCGTCATATCAGTGTAAAATTAATGATTTTTAAAACCAATTATGCTTATCCTCATTGATATCCTCTGAAAGAGCTTAAATTCCGAATTATCAAAGTGGCATCCTCTAAAGAACCATTATTTTTGTTATTAATTTCTTTTACTCCCACTAGAGCATAGGACATTCACGAATACTTTCCATCTGTCTCTTTCAGCAGCAACCCTCCTTGCCTCATTCCAATTCATGTCATTTCTTATTAATTTCATTTTCCATTCATTTCTTTGCGGACATGTTCTGGTCCACGTTTCTCTTAGTTCCGTTCCTTCTTCTTCCTAGAGGGTTCCATTGCAGGGATATTTAATGGTATAATCAAACCATAATATGGTATGATTAACCAAAATATGGTTTATTTGAAATTATTAATAGTCTCTTGTGGTTTTCAGTAATAAAAAATGACTAAGCATAAAAAATGAAAGGATTTTATAAGCAACAGAAAGAGAAGACACGATGGCTCATTTTTCCTGGTTGATATAAAATTATCAGATTAGTAATATATATGAGTGGCTTAATATCTAAGACGGATATTTGTCATTTTTAAAAAGTTGAGAAAAAGAAAATTTTCTATAATATAGCTTATAATAATAATAATTAATTAATAATATATTTATTGAATTTTTTTCTTGTTGAAAATATAATAAATATAATTAATAATAAATATAATATGAAGGTACAATGGATAACATTAGTTTCTATGTATTGGGTGGATCCATAAGTTCGTTCGGTTTTTGATGAGTGAAATAAAATATTTTTTTTTTCATACAAACAATAGTTTATTCAATAATATATTCACCGTTTTTATTAATTATCTCTTGCTATCTAACAATTTCATTTCTTCGCTCTCGTATAACATCTGGAGCTTAGAAACTGATCAAAATAAGTTTTTCCTCATCCGCGATCTATTTCTCGTAGAGAGGTATTGAGGGACTGGAAGAAGTGGTAGCCGGATGGTGCAAGGTATGAAAAATACCGTGGGTATAATAAAACAACCCAGCCAAGTTGCACTAACTTTCTTCTTCGAATCAATCGTTTTTCTTTGTGGAACCAACTCGTAAAACAGCACGCCTCGATAATCTCACCACATGGAGAGCAAAATCTTGTTCGGATGTAGGCCGCTCTTAGGGGTGGCATTAGCCGGCTCTTCAGCCGTTGTTCACGATCTCCTGCGCACTACATTGTCGTGGATGATCTATTTTTCGTCACCCGTCACTATTGGTTTGAGAAATTGATTAGTGTTTAGAAATTATTATTTATATTTTGTTAGCCACTCTCCGTAACCTTCAAACACTCTGCTTTCCAACGATATATTATATGTATACCTTCTGACTAGTATTTCCGAAGATTCATTTTCGATCTGCATAAATAATAAACCATTTCATATTATATCTAATAATAAAAAAAAAAATGGTAAAATATAAACTAAGAAATAATTTTATAATTAACTTCTTATTCTTTTGCGTCACACTGTGGCTATCAAGCCAAGGGGAGCGTTTAACCAGGATTGCCTCTGCTCTCTGTTTCTTGCCAGGTTCCTGGCTTGGCGCAGATCCTTTCCTCTTCTTTTGCACATACGGTCGACGTATTGTAGGTTTGACATCCTTGGTCGACCTCCAGGTTTTCTACCATCAGGGGCATAGACCATAGTGTTCAGGGAATCTCGGTTTTCCCCTTCATCCCGACTCCTTAGCCGAGTCGCTTCAACTGGCGAGCCTCTACGACCTCCCTCACTGAGAGAACTCCTAGTTCCTCTCATTGCGGACGCATTATATTTTTCTCAGCAATACTTCGAAGGAACCTCATTTCCACAGATGCCATTCTGCTCTGTTATTTATCATTCGTTATCCAGCTTTCAGCTCTATAAAGGAATAGTGGCTCTTATATGTGGAGCTTTACGTTTCTGGACACCTCTCGCTTTCCAATCACACTATCGAACATCTGGTAGTATATCGAGTTTGCCTTACTTATCCTGTTATAGTTAAATAAATTTATAAATAATAAAAATATAATCGTAGAAGAAAATGAACAGGGAAGAAAAGTGAATAAATTTAAAGAATTTGACCCTTAGAAAAAGGTATTGTAGTTAATTGTTTTAAATTATTGCACTATCTGAAATTTTTATTTTCTCTTATTTCTCCTTAAACTAGAGAAATTAAAAAACAGATTATTTAAAATTCGACACTTATTAATATATCATACTTTTAACATAAGTTAGCCTTTGACGATTTTTATATCCTATTAAAGTGTGGCACCAGAAAGTATGATTAGTAATGAATTGTTTTAAAAACAGGGTCGCAAGTTGCGCCATCAAAATTTTTGACGGATTTTCGAATTTTTGAGTGGGACATATTTTAACGGTGTTATGAAATTTTGGAATGAAAACTCTGAGTAAGGGACAAGGAAAATACCTGAAACAGACAACAGCGAAAATAATTGTGTATGATCTACGATTTATCTAATTCTACTTTCTCTTGTTCCGTTTTTAAGAAAAGTGAGCAATAAAATACCTTGGGAGGGGGAGGAGGTTTTTGCGCCGTTGACCTTGGGGGGGGGGGGAGATGGGCTCCCTGTTTAAAACTATTTTATCTTAGTTTTACGACATGATAAAACCTTATCTTTGATAAATTCAACCACGATAATTGATTTAAATAGCAAAAACATCCGATACACGCAACATATAACTTTTACTTACCTTTCTACTTTGATTAGAAATTATTTTCTAAAATTTATAAAAAATTTTAAAGTGCACTTTTAACGAACCTACAGCTTAAAGTTTACAGCTAACAAATGATTAACACAAAATAACAAAAAATTCTTTTAATTATATCAACGCTAGACAATAAAAACCTCAGTACTCCATCTGTTTTTGTAAACCACATAACTCCAGTCCCCAAGCAATATATGCCTAGAGAGAGTTAAAAGTATATCTCTATATTAAACCTATAAATGATTATGGATTGTACGCCTATTAGTTATTAAACTGTCATTTTCTATTGTGAAGTATACTACAATGAAATTGCGAGATTTTCATTGCCTGGCATATATAGATCAAAATTTAGTCAGTAAATTTCATTTAATTCCCTTGAAAACATGTGATTAACGTTAAATATTATTAGTTTTTAAAAATGATTATTTATAATTTTTTCACCACTCTCCGTTACCTTATAAAACTTTCTATATTAGATATTGTTTTTTCTAAAATTCTCTGCTCTCAAATGATATATTATATGTATACCTTCTGACTGTTATTTCCGGAGATTCATTTTCGACCTGGATAAACATTTTTTTTTTCCACCTTTACCCAATTATCAAATTCTTTCAAAAATTATAGTTAGCATTTTTTCGTAACTCTGGATAATGTGAGATGATTATTTTTTTTTAAATAAACCATATTAAAGGTACTTTAGAGATAGAAGTATACGAACATTGGGCAATTGTGTTAAGTGTGCATCAGTGGGGATAAGACCTCAATGATATTAAAGAATACTTAATTATAGAATGACACACAATTAATCAAAATCGTTGGAGTATTTTTGAGAAAATTGTAAAAATGTGTATAACCATTGATATAAAGTGGCACTTCCGGTTAGTCGATTTTAACGAAGAAGTTGCTGCCACATCCAAGGTATACACCTATATTAAATTTGTGATAACAGTTTCGTACAACTTTTCGTTTTTGAGTTAGACTTGCCACATACATACACACACCGACTGTGATGTCAGGAAATCAGTTCGGGAAACAAATGAGGCTATATTGATAAATTTTATATCACAATGCACAACACATCTTTATTCATCTACATAAACATCACACTATTAGGAAGAAAGGACTACTGCTCTGTGGGTAACCTCACCCAAGCCAACCTGCTTTGTTTACAACAGCTACAGTGCTGCCAGATAGCATGCATTAACTCAACACAGACCATTTTGCGGGACTTGGTCATTTAAATTCACATGTGGGCAAATGCTACACTGAGTACTGAGTAGTAAGTATTTCACTCAAATACTGACCTATTTTGAGTACCAAAGAATTTAATTACTACTTCAGTTAATGTAAAATGATTAATGGAAGTAGTGATTGAATTTACAATAGTGATTTAATTTGAGTAAAATACTTGGCACTCGGTACTCAAAGTAGCATTTGCCCATCTCTGTTTAGACTCAGGGGACGTGTATTTCTGTTGAAAACTCAAATTCGAAAATTTTCGAATGCAATACTTTCCCTTACTATATATTACATATATGGGTAAGTGAAAGTAACATTAACTAGTATTAATATCTCAGCATAAATTTAATTATGTTGATAAGTGAAAGCTGTGTGATGAACGCCGCACCAGATTTTTTCCCCGTAATTTGCATTCCTTGATATTTGAATTATGTTATGAAATATATATAAAAAGGACAATAAAAAGATAGATGTCCTTCAAGAATAGTCGTCGTTCAAGGCATGAGAAGTAATAAAGACAATACTTTTATTTTTCTCAACGTTCATGCTTCCGACGTCAATGCCGGATATTGTAATTCCTAGATTAAATGCTATTACCAAAAATAACTAATTAGAAGTCACCTCAAAGTGTAAAATTAATTATTACAAATTAGCTAGGCCTATATATATATATATATATATATATATATATATATATATATATATATATATATATATATATAAACGAATAAAACTAAATAATAATGATTGAGTATTTATTTTAGAAATTTCAATAGCAATATTTATTTAATTTTTTATTTATTCTACACATTTGATACATATAAGTACATTTTAAAATATACAAATCAGGGTAATTTATAATAGAATAAATTCTCTCAAATAAATACAAGGGATTCAAAAATTACACCATGGGGCATATTGTGTAAAGCATATTTCTCATCGTAATATTCATTTTATGTAGAATTGGTGGCATGTATAAGAGTAATTTTAGGATTAAATAATTTGCTTAGTTAATTTAATTAAAATCACTGGGTTTTTTTCTGTAAAATAACTTGCATGCCATTCCAGAATAGAAAAATATTATTTCACATTAATCAATTATATTTCAAAGTCAATGTTTTATGATTTGAGAATATAATCTAAGGGACTAGGCCTTTTCTGAAAAATAAGCCTGTCAAGAAAAACACTTTAATTAATGGAACTTGATAAAATTGACACTTTTCCCCTATCTTAAACCAAATCAGACGATCATTTTATTAAAATATAGACATGTAAAATAAAACATTTTTGCGCCTGGTTATGCAAAATTAGTAAGTGGAATTTGATGCAATTGATAAGATATCATCTAGATATCAAGGCACACGATCCCAGAAAATTTAATTAAAATTAGATTAATGGTGGTAGGTGTTATATTCGTTACATTGATAAGCCTACAGACAGACATGAAACCAAATTTGTTCCTTAACATTTAATATTAAACCGAGAGATTCTGAGGACAATTTCCGCATCAACCTGTTAGGTATAAACAAAATTCGTGACATCTAATTTTAATACTTATGTCCTTGATCAGATATTTATGTCACAATTCGAACACTTAATTAATTATTTAACACAAAAACCATTTACCTGTCGGTCCCTCACTGAGATCCAATTGAGAAGTAACTACCTCGAACCAGAATAATCAAGTACTGAGAAAAACCAAGTTCACAAGGAAGGCTATGGAATCCGATTAGTACCTGATCAGCATAAAGGCAAATTATCCAACACATTATGTGCTAATCAAGTCGTAAAGCCAATGTTTACCTTTTTTTTCTTCAAATCAACCGAATCTGTTTCTATTGTTTACTTTATAAATTTAATTTTGTTTATTCCTGGCATTAGACCACCAAAAAACGGTAGGGTAAAAGCACTATTAGCTGACAGTGTAGCAATACCTGACACGCTCCTCGAAAAATGGGAATTGTGAAATTTCAGGACCTTCAAGACCCCAATTCCATATATTTTTAATTTCTATAATCTCTTCTTGTATTTTTGTCAGCTTTACTTTGGTCTTGTCAGAAATTACAACCGAAATAATAAGTGGCAAATTAGGAAGGTCCCTCACGATCCACTTAGTGTCCTAGGAACAACCATCTGTCGGTAAGAGCATACCGACCATACCTTAGGTTTGCCTTTTTCTCTTTAACTACTAAGATTTAGCCAAAAATTTTGTTTGATTGTTCTTAAATTATGTTTTATTAGTTTTTAACGTATTTTGATGAAGGAATTGGATATTTAATGGGTGTCAGCGACTGGAGCCTTATAATGGGGACTTTTTCCAGTAGTGGACAGGCCCGTGCTCTCATAAATTCAAAGAGATATACTCAAAATAACGGATTTTAAAAAAAATTAAATATTTGTTATTAAAAATAACGGACTATTCACTACTGTGCACCTAAAAAAAATTGTTAATGATTTGGATTAAATATAAATCAAAAATACATAGTCCTGTTGCCAAAAAGAAATTCTTGACAGTGACCAGCATTTATTGGTAAATTATACAAGTCAGGAAACGCAAGACGTTAGTTTTATAATAAGTCAAAGATAATTTCTGTTACTCCAAAAGTGAAGAATATGAAATTTCCCTAAATTATATCTTTTTTCTCACCTCCATCAGCTATAGGAACATTTCAAATCAAACAATGTCAGGTACTGGTACAACAAAATTATTTTCAATTTTTTAAACTTTAGATAAATGTTTTACGGATTCGAAATATGTCTTGGTAAGGCGAGAAATAGTTCCATAAGATGAATCCATCAAAAATATAACAACATTAATATTTAAGTTTTTACACGTAAAATTTCAAAGAAATTTCCTAAAGTATGTCAGCTACTGGTGCATTTACCCTAACGGAAAAGCTCCTCTCATTAATAAAAATCAAGTAGAGACAATTTCGAGCAATTCAATACATTTATCGATAATGCTAAATCCAAATTTGATGTTTGAAAACAAAATTCCTCTGTTCCTCCGGAGGTATAAGCTAAAAACAAAAACATTCGCCTTTTTTGCAGTTATTTGTCAGCAAACCCGAAACTATGGACTTTATCGAATTGACCACTCTACAGAGGAAAATTTACTTTAACTTTCACTTCTAGGTCTTGAATGAAGGATAAACATGCGAGGAGCAAGAGGAAGTTGAAAATTGACAAACTTTGCAAAAACTATAGATTTTCGTTGGTTTACCAGTATAACCTCCTTACGATTCTCATTGGTTACATAATTACTTATATTTCAAGGTCTACAATTTTTGTTTGAAAATAAAATCCAACTGAGAAGGAGTTTTCGTAATACAATAATCCCTCGATATCGAAGGTATAATATCCGCGATTTTTGATCATCAATGCATACGAAGAGTTCCACTTTTGAGAATTGTTTATTTGACATAAAACTAAATCATGGACATAAGCAATTTTCAGTATATATTATATGCACATTAGTGCCCGTCACAAGTCCAACATGATAAATGCAAGATCTTATAGAGGTGCAAATATGGACACGGATCACTATTTGAGCATTGCCGAGGTCAGATCACGAATTTCGCTGATTAAAAACAACTACCAACGACCAAAGAAGAAGATTGATGTGGTTAAACTTAAGGACTCAGACCACCAATATTCGTATCAACAAGCTGTGGAGACGAAACTTAATGAAGAAGTAATTAATGACAGCTCTATGGTCGATGAACAGTGGAAGAGATGCAGCAACGCAATGAAACAGGCAGCAGAAGAAGCTCTTGGCTACGAGACTAAATCTAGAAGGCCCCCATGGTTTGATGCTGAGTGCCTTCAAGCAGTAAAAGTGAAAAATGAAGCCTACAGAAAGAAGGTTCAGCGTCCCACAAGGCTCTCCCAAGAAACATATAGAAGAAAAAGACGCGAAGAGAAGAGATTATTCCGCGGAAAGAGAAGAGCTTGGGAAAATAAGAACATGGAGGACACAGAGGCATTGCGAGGCCAAAATGAAAGTCGCCTGTTCTTTCAGAGAATAAACGAGGGTAGGGCAGCTTTTAGGCCCAGAGTGACGGCATGCAAAGACACAAATGGAACTCTTTTAAGCCACAAAGATGACGTACTAAGGAGATGGGTACAACATTTCAAAGGTGCATTAAACAGAGGAACGGTGCCTGGAGAAGTAGGTGTAATGAAGGAAGACTTCCTGAATTCTATTGAACCCCCGGATGAGGAGGAAATGGAAAACGCCCTGAGGAAATTGAAAAATGGAAAGGCGCCAGGCCCGGACGGAATCCAGTCAGAGCTGTTGAAATGTGGAGGTGAAGAACTCAAGAAAGCTCTGCATGATTTAATGCTGACCATCTGGGAGAAGGAAGCTATGCCTACGGAATGGGCAACAGCCATTATCTGCCCAATACATAAGAAAGGAGATCAAACAGAATGCGCTAACTATCGAGGAATCTCACTCCTTTCGTGTGCTTATAAGCTGCTCTCTAACATTCTTTTTGAGAGGATCCTCCCGTATTCTGAAAAGGAACTGGGGAAATATCAGGCTGGATTTCGAAGAGGACGCTCAACGACTGATCAACTGTTCTCTCTGAGGATGATCCTAGAAAAGACTATGGAGCGTAAGGTAGTCACCCACCATTTATTCCTGGACTTTAAAGCAGCATACGACAGCGTTGATAGAACGCAACTATACTGTGCCTTGGAGGAGCTAAGCATCCCTCAGAAGCTCGTACGCCTAATCAAGATGACCATGGACAGCTCGAGATGCAGAATACGCGTCGGTTCTGACGACTCCGAAGAGTTTAAAGTGAGCAGTGGGGTTAGGCAAGGGGATGCCCTCGCCTGTCTATTGTTCAATTTGGCAGAGGAGAAAGCTGTAAGAGACTCCGGTATTCAGACCAAAGATATAATCTTCAATCGCCTGACACAGCTTCTTGGTTTTGCTGATGATATTGACATAGTAGGTAGGTCTGAACGGGCTCTCAGAGAAGCGTTTATAAGCCTTGAAGCAGCTGCAAGACCACTTGGTCTAGAAGTCAACGAGAGGAAAACTAAGTATATGAGAGTTGGCGGTGAGGTTGATCTGAACTCTCCATTTGAGGTAGGTTCTTTTAAGTTTGAGAGAGTGAAAAGTTTTATATACCTTGGGTCTGAAATCAATAGCAAGAATGACATGGCTCAAGAAATACAAAGAAGGATCACGGCTGCCAATAGATGTGTCTTTGGACTTGGCCGACACTTAAGAAGTAGGTACCTCTCAAAGAAGACCAAGCTGATCATATACAAGACCCTTGTTCGGCCTGTTTTGACATATGGCTCAGAGGCTTGGACGATGACCAAAAGGGATGAGATGAAGCTGAGTGTCTTTGAGCGAGGAGTCCTCAGAAGGATTTATGGTCCAGTAAAGGAGGGTAATGTCTGGAGGAAAAGAAAAAATAGGGAGCTCAGTTCTCTCTATGCAGACATCGACGTAGTCACGTATATTAAACTGGCCAGACTAAGGTGGGCAGGGCATGTGGCCAGAATGAGCACCCTTGAAATACCAAAAAAAATAATGATGGAGGAGCTGCACCTCGTAAGACGGGTAGGAAGGCCGAGGACGAGATGGTTGGACAACGTGGCCTATGATGCGAGAACCCTGCTTGGTGTGCGGAACTGGAGAGCTGCAGCAGAAGACGGAGCCAACTGGCGGAGGCTCTTGGAGGAGGCCCAGTCTCGGTGACGGGATGTTGTGCCATACATGAATGAATGAATATTATATGCACATATTCAACATGCATATGTTCTTAATAGGTATATTTTCAATCGTAAAATAGCTTAAACAAAATAATGTGAAAATTTTCGATTCTGTGAGCAATTGTTTGTTTTTTGTTTAACCTCCCGCACAAATAGAAAGCTATAAGATGGTAAGCTCTATCTTTGGTAATAAGGAGCAATACAAACATAATTCGAGAACACGCAACCAAAATGTTAGATAAGATGATTTCAGTGACTCGATGAATTATAGAAAGTCAAACAACCAAAAGAAAATTAAAAGCCAGGAGTCAATTTACAGCTACATAACGTTAAAGAAATTCATTTTTTTGTTTATTCAGTATTAACTAATCCGACATTTTTCATCAGCCACAACGAAACTAATTTAAGGAGAATTATAAAAGTATGAGTGAAGTTTCCACATTTCATAAAAAGAAGATCAATCAATACATCCTTAAAAGTTATCGAGGCCTACGTCTTACTCTTCAACAATAATTATTTTAAAGATCTGTCGAATTTGATCCCTTACTACTTTGGAGTTTAATTGGAGAGAAAAACCGAGACCATGATGAGCTTGTTCAATTTCAAAAGAAACAAGTACTATCTAAATGATACAAATGCATTCATACGTTATTGTTTATCATTTATACATTGTACGTATCCATTATATATTATACATTCATTATGAGAACTCATTTCTTACAATTAGTGATAAAAAAAAATAATTTAAATTTATAAATGGTCGTCAAACGATGACTTCCTGTCCTACAGTATCCTACAATACTCCACTTATTTCTGTTGAACTAATGCCATAAATAGGACACCACTTGAACTCGGAATCCACACACCTGATTGAAACGACAACAAACCGCTCAACCTCTCACTATTTCAACACTAGATAAACGCTCAAAGCTTCCAATTAACTGCCTAAGGCTCATATATATGACTTTAATAAGACCTATTTGTACTTACTGAGTTGAGCTATAGGGCTACACCCAACAATCGCATTCCTTTCGTACCAAATCCTTAAAATCCACAATCCTCAATTCTTCCTACTTTGTCAAAATAAAATCATCCTATTTTACCAAATCCAGATACCTATCCTTTCATAATAAAGTTCACAGCCATCCACACCCTACCGTTTCTCACCATGATTCGTCTTCGATTCCTGATAACCCTCTGAGGCGTCTGAAAAGAAGATGGCCCCATGGTCTCTTAATGTAGACGTATTATTAGAGTGCTGTTTTTCAACAAGTATTTTCATGTTATCATATTAATTTATTCACATTAACTAGTATCTTGTACTAGTATGTATGTATGTATCTTTATTTCTATTTCAGTAGTAAATATCATGAAAACTGAAAGAAAGATACAAAGATCTGAGTAGATAATATAATTTTTCTTCTTGTTTAACTCTCTCTTTGTGACTTTCAGAGTTGAATTAATCCAACTCAGGATCTCCATCCATCTCTGTCCCTCGCAAGAGTCGTCATCTCCTGCAACGTCCTTCCTCTCGAGCCAAGAGACTTTGCTATAATCCAAAAGACTCAGATTTCGAGCCAACTTCAAAATATAGCTATTATAATTAAACCGAGGTCTTCTAGGCCTAGTATTGCCTACTGTTCTTTCCTCCGTATATTTTCGTGGATCTCGATCCAGGCTCATTCTGCACACATGCCCGTACCATCCGGACTGTAATTCAAATGATTTATTAATTTGATGTTTTGTTGCCTCTACCCTGTAGAATCGTTGTCAACGCCTTTAAATTACACTCTGCTGTAGAGTTTTATCTCTTTTAAAAACATTAAAGTTTTTTTGATTGCACTTTCACTGTCTTGTAGATTTTGTTTTAGACTCTGTGCCATGTCTAACTTTGATTTTGCAGCTCTCGCAGGTCGGAGGATCAAGTCCTCTTAGTAGGTATGAGTGCGAGAACAAATTAATAAAATTCAAATTAACAAAAAATCTGCGTTCTTTTCCTTGTTGACTTTCATATGTCCCTACAAAGAAAGCATGACTCGCGTGATTATTCTGGAAAATAACCATGGCATGCTAAGGGATTACAGTGCATACAGTCCACTCAAAGAAAAACACATTTATCCAGAAACTAAAATAACAAAACTATATTTTTGACAAAAAATGAATATAAAAAGTTTGTGTAAAATGGAGCCAGAATGAACTCTGGGAAACATTTGAAATGTAGGAGAAAGTGAATTAGAAAACAAAGATGAAGTAAAAAAATAATAGTAATTAGATTGGGCTAGGTAAAGGTGGTTGTAAGAGGAGAGATTTCAAGGAAACCATTGATTGACCCTGCTAAGCGGGATGGATTTCCAGGAGAAAGCTCGGCTTAGGAAGGATTTGTCGAGCACGCAAATAGTTAGGACGGTTGTGGAAGTCTGAAATCTTGTAACCTATGAAGTAAATTAGTTTCTCTCTCCCCCTAGTAAATAAATCACTTTCTATATTTTCACTGCCTACTACATTTAACAATTATTTATATTAATTTTAATCGTTAGACGAAATTGATTATAGACATTTTGTACAATATTCTCCAAATTTCCTCTATGGTCAACTTTGAAGCAAATCAAACGGTTTTCAAACTATTGGCATGTTAAAAACTGTACGATTATATATTTGAATGCGGGAGCATTTTTGTGTTTTCATAGAATTTGATGAAAAAGATATCTATTTCATCATCATTCAATCTCTAGCTTCCCTCTGAATTTGGGCCAAATCGAACGTGCGGTTCTTGAAATATAAGCATGCCAAGGAAAATATATTTATGCATGTTTAATTGCAAGTAGTGGATGAAACTAAAAAAAAAAAAAAAAGTACGCGCCATTTTTCTACCAATACCCAACTTTTTCTAAAATATATTACTTGATGTCTAAAGCGTAAAACGCGAGAAGAAATTTTCAATTCTGAGCGCATTTTTTTTTTTTGTTTAACCTCCCGCACGAATAAAAAGCTTCCCTATGTTTGGTAATAAGGAAGCAATACAAACAAAATTCGAGAACACGCTAGCAAAATACTAGCTAGGATAATTTCAGTGGCTCGATGAATTATTGAAAATCAAACACCCAAAAGAAAATTAAAAGCCAGGAGTCAATTTACATCTACATAACTGGATGGAAGCATACCGTGACTGAAATACTTCGGCAGTTGAAAACGTTCACAACAGAAGTTATTATGGAATGCACTGCAAACACAGCCAGTGCTTACACGGAGGATTTGAATAACATCTCGGTGAAGAACTTAAGCCATTCGCTGAATTCTTTAAACTAAAGTGGCTTTTGATATTAACAATGAAAAGATGGTATTTTTTTAGGAAACCTCAAATATTAATCCTCCGCATTAACATTAATCCCAAATGGTCTGGTTACCCCATCCACGTGACCCAATCATTTCGTTTAAAAGAAAAAGTAGTAAAATCCTGAAATGTTAGTGTAATCTTAATTGTATTTATAGATGAATCAAACTATAGAAAATATTTTTAGTTGTCTTCTTCCCTTTCGGGTGTGTATTTTGAGAAATACTTTTCTGTTGTTTCCATCCAAGATAAAACTATACTGAGTACAACGAAGCCTATATTCATTATCGAACAATTTACAACTAACCAATTTTATTTTATTTTGAATGAAATATGATTTTATCATTTGAAGTATAGTTGGTAAAAATATAATTAGAATTTTCAAATATTAATTTACATATCAATCAATGAGTAATTTTATTAATAAAACAATTTTCTAGGACTGTAATAAACTCAATTAATCGAAAAAAGATTGCCAAAATATTTAGAATGGCTTGTTTCATAAAGATATCGACGATCAAAAATTTTGAGCGAGGCATCTTTTATCAGGTTGTGTATTTTTAGAGGGAACATATTTACGTATTTGAAAATTGTAATGGTTTGGTAAACATAAAATGCCTCTTCTTAGACTTAAGTTGTTCATAACATGTTTCCGTTGTTAAAGATTCATTCATCACAAACCATATATTTAAAAACAAAAATTTGTAACTTATTTTTGTGTTTTTCGAAGATTAGGACCATTTTAAAACGTGTATCACAGTCAATTTTTAACAATATGTTAATTTGGAAATACAACTTGTCTTATTGAGTATAGAATTGTAAAGATAAATTTTAAACTAAGTGCTAATTAGTCGATTAATTAATGGTACGTCAACAACAATGTGCACCGTTTGAATAAAAAAAACTTTAATCAATATGATGGTGTTGCAACTTTAGCACCAGAGGGCGCCAATTCCTAAATATTTATATTAATATATTGTAGAAATGCTTATTGCTATCAAAGCAAAAAATATACACTATCAGACAACATGGATCTATTAGGCATAGCAAACAGTGACTTCTTTGTTGCCGACTGAAAACAAAGAAAATGCTTTATTTCAAGACGACGATTTTGTTTTCTTCTTTTTCAAACGTTTATATTACCATTAAATGTTGATTGGTAGTTTTTTTTTTTTTCGTAAGTGATAACAATAGTTTATGTTATAATTGCTGACAACTTATATATAAGGTAACACTGGTTTATAAGAGTCAGTCTCTTTCAGCTGTTCCTAAGCAGTGGATGTTAATTCACGGTTGAGGGCTATATGATTCTTGGATTGTTTTTAATCTATTTTTTAAGTAATTAAAGTGATTAATATGAGCAGTGATAGTGAATTTGAAGATCCTGACCATCTAGAAGTCCCTGGTGGTGGAAAAGACTTAGCTTCATTGGTATGTAAGGATCGAAAAGTTTTAAATATTAAATCGTATGGAGGAGTAGAAAGAACAGTTCCTTATCAGAATGTGGGGTGTACTAGTATCGGTGCGGTTCCAAATTCAAATGTTTCGAAAAGTGCCAATTTGTTTCAAGTTCTTTCCAGCCACAATTCTTCTATTACTGGTTATAATAAGGCATTAATTGTTGATAAACAAGCCTTAGTTAATGATAAATCTTCATCAACCTCATGTATGAATTATATCATAAATTTAGCCAAACCAAACGATCTCGTCGGTGATGATGGAATTTTATTAAATAAAAATATTTTTATCGATAAAAAGCATTTTAATTTTAAAACCCAAATCGGTAATGTATTATTTCAACAGTCTAGCGTCTCATCTACTCCATTAGTAGTGAACCCATCCCGAATAGTTCAGAATGAAATTGAAAACAATGAAGAAGAAGGGATGGGTGTTGCTGAAACTTATGAAAATTACATGCCAGCAAAATTAAAAATTGGTCTCAAACACCCTGACCCTGTTGTTGAATCAACCTCCCTATCTAGTGTTCCACCGGCTGATGTGTGGTATAAACTTATTATACCTGAAGAAACTATTACTAGCGGTGCTTTGTCAGCTCTTCAACTTGAATCCATTACCTACGTTTGTCAGCAACACGAAAGGAAGCTTCCAGATGGTTCAAGAGGTGGATTTTTAATTGGAGATGGCGCTGGTGTAGGAAAAGGTAGAACGATTGCCGGCATCATATTTGAAAATTATTTACGTGGAAGGAAAAAAGCGATTTGGGTTTCTATTATGACTGACCTCAAATTAGATGCCGAACGTGATCTCTCCGATATAGGAGCCTCCAAAATTCGTTTATATAGTTTAAACAAATGTAAATATACGAAACTATCGTCTGATGAAAATGGAAAAATAAAGAAAGGAGTTATTTTTTGTACATACAGTTCTATAATAGCGAAGACCACTCAAAGTACGTCATTGTTTGATACAAGATTTCAACAGTTGGTAGATTGGTGTGGCACTGATTTTGATGGGGTGCTCGTGTTTGACGAATGCCATAAGGCCAAAAATTTGAATTTTAAAGGAATTGGAAGATCTACAAAAACGGGGCAAGTGGTCCTAGAACTTCAAAAAAAACTCCCAAACGCCAGGGTCGTATATGCATCCGCTACTGGAGCCACTGAACCAAAAAACATGGCATACATGGTGAGACTCGGAATGTGGGGACCCGGAACTCCGTACAAAGATTTCTCTGAATTCCATTCAATACTTAATAAAAGGGGTGTGGGTGTTATGGAAATTGTTGCTATGGATATGAAATTGCGTGGTCTTTACATGGCAAGGCAGTTAAGCTTCCATGGAGTCATTTTTAAAATTATTGAAGTTAGCTTGGGTGAAAGATTTAAAAAGGTATATGACAATGCTACTGCCTTGTGGGCTGAAGCTGCTGTTAGCTTTAGGAAGGCTATGGATTTGATCAAATTGAGCAAATTATCTATTAAAGTAATATGGAGTCAATTTTGGGGATCACACCAAAGATTTTTTAAATATATGTGTATTTCAGCAAAAGTAAAGAAAACTGTGAGTATTACTCGCGAAGCTATCAAATGTGGTAAATGTGTTGTTATTGGTCTTCAATCTACAGGAGAAGCAAGAACATTACAAGAAATTGACAAAGAAGATGGTGAATTAAGTGATTTCATTTCTACTGCTTATGGAGTTCTAAAGTCACTTGTAGAAAAACATTTCCCAGAACCAACTATGAATAATGTTTCTACTAAGAATGCAGCAAAAGTTCTTTCCAAAGATAAAAAAGAAAGAAATAGAGTTAAAAGGCGAAGAATGATTTGGAATATACCTCTTTCTGATGAGAGCAGTTTTGAAAGTGATAGTAGCTTGAGTGACAACACCGACAGTCAGTGTCTGGAATCATGGCAGTATGATAATGTAGAGTTAATCACCACCATTCACAAAATGAAAAGAAATCTTTTGAGGAAAATAGAAGACCTTGGTAAACAACTTCCTCCGAATGCTCTTGATGAACTTATTGACGAACTAGGCGGTCCTGATAATGTTGCAGAAATGACAGGTCGTAAAGGAAGAATTGTTCAAAATGATGGAAACTTTAAGTATGAATCAAGATCAGATTCAGAATCCTCACTGGAGGTGATGAATTTAATTGAAAAACAAAGATTCATGGATGGAGAAAAAGATGTTGCCATAATATCAGAAGCTGCTAGCTCTGGTATTTCTCTTCATAGTGATAAAAGGGCCATTAATAAAAGATGTCGGGTTCATATTACACTTGAACTTCCCTGGAGTGCTGACAAGGCAATTCAGCAGTTTGGTAGAACTCATCGCAGCAATCAAAAAAATGCCCCGGAGTATATATTGCTCATTTCAGATCTGGGAGGAGAAAGAAGGTTTGCATCTGTGGTAGCAAAAAGATTAGAATGCTTAGGAGCATTGACCCAAGGTGACCGGCGTGCAACTGAAGCAAGGGATTTGTCCAAGTTTAATATCGATAACAATTATGGTAGAATGGCTGTTGAAATTACTCTCAAATCATTTTTACCATATAACAATGAGAAATTGGTATCCCCTCCATCTTCTTACCTTGGTGATTTCATGAAAGATGCCGAAGAAGGCTTAAAACGTGTTGGCTTGTTAATGTCTAACGAAAATGGCAGTGTATCATTGGATATTGACAGAAAATCTATTGGTAAATTCCTGAATAGAATTTTAGGCCTTCCAGTTGATCTCCAAAATGCTATATTTGAGTATTTCACTGACACAATGGAAGCTGTTATTGAAAGAGCCAAAAATTCTGGTCATTTTGACCTTGGTATTTTAGATGTTGCTACAAGTGATCAAATTTTGAAGAGGCTTTCAGTTCAGAGATTCATTAGACCACATGTTACTGGTTTGGCATCAACAGAATTACATAGAGTCGAAGCTGAAAGAGGCATGACATGGGAAGAAGCTTTGAGGATTTGGGAAAAAGCTAATTCAGCAAAAGGATTTTATTTATCTCAGCCTAAAAATAATAACCGTGAAGTTATTTTAGCTGTAGAAGAAGGAGAGTCATCTAAAAATACTGATGGAGAACACTTTGTAATATATCGCCCCAATGTTGGTCGTCAGGTTAGGAAAGAACTTAAATCATCTATATTAAGAAAATTCAAATTTGCTAAAAGATCAGAAGCAAAGTTGCATTGGCAAGCTAGGTATCATGCATCATCCAATATTTGTTCACATCAATACTGGGGAGGAATTTGCAAAAGAAATCTGTTAGGGGAATGCTGTGATGTTGGACTTCGTAGAAGAGTTTATAATATTCTTTCTGGTTCTGTACTCTCAGTTTGGAATACAATAGAAAACATCATATCGAAGGGTAGTAGCCTTCAAGTGGTAAGAGTGAAGACTACAGATGGAGGGAAGATAGTCGGTACCTTGGTACCACCTTCCTGTGTTGAACCACTCATATCTGCACTGAGCCTTGGGGCAGAAAAAGTTGTGAGCCAGCAATTCTAAATATCATCGATGAACTGTTTACAACGGTGGGTTGTGCAGAATGATCAGCTTAAAAAAGACATTTTTAAAAGATATTTTTAATTATAACACTTTTGTTTTTGGCCATTTTTTTGTATTATTTTTACTTTAAATTTGAATGTTAATTATAGCTTGATTTCATTTATTCTTTGTAATGCTAATCATTAATGTGTAAATAAAGATATGTTAAGACATGTTTCTTATTGTTAAAAAATTCAGTATAATTATTAAGTATTTTGCCTTAATCTTTACAGACTGTAAAAAATATGGTTAAAATATCTTTATATTTGTTTATTGTCATTGTATCAATTATCAAATATATCTCAATTCTTAAAATAACATTATTTACCTTTTTAAAAATCATCTAAAAATTGAATTATGAAATCATTGTTAGACAGATTGGTCGAAAGCAAACAACAGTTTATGATAAACACATTATTCAAGGTTTTTAAAATATATTACTTATCTTTTATTTAAATCCCTTAAATGGCTTGGGAAAAGAAAAGGCCACTTGTAGAATCACCCATAGTTTTAATATCTCTGGACATTAATGTTTTAAAAAAATTACCAAAAACAAATTATCAATAATTGATTAAAGCTGCATTAAATGAATTAATTTTGACTGAAATTATATCTATGGATAATATTTTTGATGTTGGTAATCAAAAATATCAGTGTTGATACACTTAAGTGGTAAAATTATTATTTAAAAAATATTTTCTTTTTTTAACAAAAAACATTTTAAATTATTTTTCAAAATAATGTGATGGATGAAATTGAAAAAAGTAATAAATTTAGTTTAAGAAAATAATATTTTTTAAATAAAAGTTTAAATATTTTTTCCGATATCAAGGTGAATATAATTTAAAAAAATATATTAAAAGTTATCCATGATAAAAATTAAGATAATTATTAATCATATTATTTAAAATTCCTATTCCAGAATTTTTTTTATTTTCAGATTTTTGTAGATTACATTAATTTTCTTATTAAGGAAAGTTAATTTCCATATTCATGTTTTATTCTTTATTAGTTTGATATGCAATTATAATTTACTAGAAGGCCATCTTTTTATTCTATACGTTTTGTGTTACAATCTTCCAATCTGTTGTTATTTCAACCAGCCTTTTTACCAGTTAGCTGGCCTATTCAGTGTCATTTCGAACATGCATAGCATATTACCTGCTCTTAAATTCAGTTCAGATGATCTTACAAAGAACTGCTTTTGTAATATTTTTGTTATAATATTTTTCAATAAGTATATATTTACATTTTTTTCTAATGTTAGTTGATTACAATATTGTTTATTGGATAAATGTAATGTTTGTATTTGCCAGATAATTGCTTTAGTGTTATTTTTTTCAATTCTAGTTTTAATTATAAATTAATGTTTACTAAGTTGCTTTAGTTTGAATTTTAAAGATTAGAAAAATTCTTTATCTCTGTTAGTCAAATGTTATAATCAGATTATCTCTATGAAGCAAGAGATTAATCTTGACTTTGCTAAATTATAATATTACATCTAGCAGGACAAGCTAGACTACCGTTTAGTGCAGTTGGTTAGACTATGGTTTCTACCGAGAAGGAATGTAATCAGTAAGTGTGAATTTAATCATTTGTAAATTAAGAGAAACAATTAGTTCAAAACTGAAATAGTTGTGTTAAAATTAAATGATCGTCATAAAAAAAAAAAAGAAAATAGAAAATTAACATTATTTTATTTTTGTCAGGTTTACAGACAAAGATATAATAATTGAAGAAGTCAATAATGATGATGAATTGAAATGCTTAAACTTAAAAGAAAAAGAAGAGTATTTTCTCTTTCAACGAAGGTATAATATATCTGCAATGCCTAATTTACTTAATATTATCTTGTTAATATTAACTATTTGTTATTTGTATGACATATATATATATATATATATATATATATATATATATATATATATATATATATATATATATATATATATATATATATATAATATATATATATATATATATATATATATATATATATATATATATATATATATATTTATATATATATATATAATTTATTTATTATCACTTGAGGTCTAATTTCTATGCTGAATATTATTATGAGATGCAATGAAGTAAACCTAATAATCAATTATTTTTAATATGACATTAAGATTAAAAGCTCTACAATAAAATAGTTTTTCTCAAATTAAATTATAATAATAATTTGTTTTAGCAACTAAAAAAAAAAGAAAAAAAATCTAAACTTTTATTTTATGTATATTTTTAGTTATTAATGCTTTGAAAAAGATTTTGTCCACTCAAAAAAATTGTTTTTATTCTTAAAAATTGACTTGTGCCCACACATTTTTATTTCCTAAAGTTTAACTTTCATAATTTTAAAAAAAGTTTTCAAAGCTCCTGTGTACGACCTAATTATATTCCAGATCCTAAAACTGTTTCCTCTGAAGATCATTCTATTCGTAACCTATATATATAATGCTGTACTCCAATCCACATATTTTCCTGACATTCGGAAACTATCAATTATTAAAATAATACATAAACCCAATAAACCACCTCTCTATTTCTCCTATCTTTTATCCTTCTATCTTTTATCCTACATCAATTTGGTTTCTGCTCACACTAGGTCCTACCCTTTACGCAGTTTACATAGCTGACATCCCAAAAGTGTTATCACCACCTATGCCGATGACATGTGTATCCTATCAGTTAATAACGACCCATAAATTGTATATCAGACTCTTCAATCACATATCACAAGTCTTGAATAATGGTGTCAAAACTGGAGGATTAAAATCAATTCCAATAAATCCCATCAAATTACCTTTACCTTTACCTATAACTTCTTGTAAACCTATAACTTCCTGTCCTACCTTTAACATGACCCCACTTATCGCTGTTGAACAAATTCGTTACCTAGGGCTCTACCTGGACAAACGACTCACTTGGAATCCTCATACCAGACTGAAATGACTAGAAACTGCTCGACGTTTCCGACTACTACAGCACTTACTAGAGAAACGATCTAAACAACAATTATTTACAAAAGACTCAAATATATTACTATAATAAGACCTATCTGGACGTATGGTATCGAGCTTTGGGGCTTTACTAAACCATTAAATTCCTCTCGTATCCAATCCTTACATTCCGAAATCCATCATAAAATCCTCAATGCACCTTACTTTGTCACAAATAAAATCATCCATAACGACCTTTATGTACCATATGTTTCTGATTTAGCTCATTCCACATACATGTCCTTCCATAATAAACTTCTGAACTGTATGAACTTTCTTGTTTCTAATATAGATTCCTCTTCTATTCCTGATAATCCTCTGAGGTGTCTGAAAAGAATATGACCTCAGGACCTTCTAATACTATAATTGGAATCCTACCAATGGGTAGTTTCTCTTCATGTTGTATATGTCATGTCACTGTTTCAGATTTACTTATTGTATTTGTCATGTAATAAAGTTGCAAATTTCAATAAATACATTTTAAAAAAACAAAGTTTTGTAAATGAAGATAGATTTTCTAAAATGAAATAAATGAGTGGAGCATATGTGCTCGACAAATTTGGTTCAAACTTAAGGAATCATTATCTGTAACTTTCTCTTATTAAAATTACTTTGAATTAGAATACAATTTTTTTCTCAATAAAAATATATTATAGCAGCCAGATTAGCTTTGGCCTACTTAAATTATTCGTGCACAATGGTTATACCTTGACACCCTCCTTATCGTCCTTGAAGTTATTTTTTATTGGAACTCCTTGATTTTTCTTTGTTTTGAACTGATGGCATCGAACCCAAAAGTTTTGATTAATAATAAGCATATTAATTTAAGAGTATAAAAGGGTATAGAAATGTATGTCTATTACACGAACTGAAATGTATATGTATATATAGATTTTAATTTAAGAATTGAAGATAGTAGTTTAATATTAAAATTATTTTCATTCTTCACTTTTACTTTTGAGATCAATTGATTTTATAAATTCATGGTACAATATCTAATAAGATATTGTAGTATAATTACCATTATTAATACTAATTAATTACTATCCTCTATATTATATCCAATACCAACATTGTTGTTTAGTAGGTTCAGACGTTCCGTCCGTAAATCTGGACACTGTGCATTGCCAAGAAGATCGAGAAATTCAAAATTGTCAAGTTTATTAAATTATTTTAAGGATCCTTTTACTTATCTTGTTGAAATAAGATGGAGAAATATGATATTAGTTTATACATTCAGTTTTGTTGTTTCCTGGTTCCTATTTGGAATATTTTGGTGGATAATTGCATACGCTCATGGAGACCTAGCTGTTAGTCCATATGCAAAAACTGAAATGTAAGTATATGTATGTGTATCATTTTCAATATTTTTTAAAACTTTTTTCTACATTATAACTTTAATTTTGAATAAAGGGTTTTATTTCAAGGTCAGTATAATGTTCTTGTTTATAACCCGTTTTGATTTAGATGTTCAAACCACTTTTTACTCAGTCTTAGCAATACTCATTAAGTTCAAATAATCAATTTCAGAGAGCCTTGTATCACGATGATGCCTGATTTCATTTCTGCCTTTCTTTTTTCTTTGGAAACACAGTATACAACTGGGTATGGCACCAGAGCTCCAACAACAGAATGTCCCGAAGCAATTTTTCTCCTGTCTGTTCAAAGTATTTTTGGAGTTCTTTTACAAAGTGTAATGGTTGGTGCTGTGTTTGCCAAGCTGGCTCGACCAAAAAATAGAGGACATGCCATTTCGTATAGGTAAATATGAAGTTAATAAATATGTTTAGCAGTTATTGACTTTTTTTTTTTAACTTATTCTATGTACATTGTGTTCAGCGAGATCCGAGCAGTTAATTATTGAATTCCCAGCCCATGTACAAGCCTGGTCATTTCCAATTAGATTTGGATTGACTTTGTGATACACTCTGCCCAGTTCCTATAAAGCAGGCAAACATCCAACAATAGGACAAAGAAAAATTTGTTGTTTGAACATCACTTGCATGAATCTTGGTCGAAATTCAACAGAATTTCCTTACAGTACTCTTCAGTAGGGCCCATCTCATCCTCCCTCCAAGGTCGATGGAGCATCCACCATAGAAATTTCATAGCTCTCCTCTTCTTAAAAGCGGTGCAAGCTATAAAAAGTAGAATTATAGAAATTGTAGTTTATATGCAATTACACTTGCTGTGATGTGTTCCGTCTTTTGTGCTTGTATGCTCATTTGAAAGTTCTTTCAAATTCATAACCCAGTCAAATGTGCTCATCATAAAAACTCAAAACTCCATAAAAATGTGCCTCATTCAAAACTTTTGGTGGCACAACTTGGGCCTTACCATCCATTTATTTATTGGAACCCTTGGTACTTTTATGTACCTTTTTTTACCTCTTGTATGTACCTCTTTATGTACCTATATTTATTTATTGGTACTCTTTATTTTTTAGTACCATTTGTTTTAATTGATCAACATTAAGAAAAAAGAAAATAGTTTTTAATGTCAAAATAAAAACTGAAGTACAAATTTAAACATTTTTTAATCTTTCAGGAATTTAAAATAGTATAGTAATACAATGATCATGATGTTAGGATTGATAACCATGCTTTTAATAATGGTGACCTCATTGAGATATTTCCTAGAAAAATCTTTCCTTAATGTTTTGTTTAGTTTTAAGAGAAAATATTTGAATAATAATGATCTGATTAAAACAAACATCTTTACAGTTTAAATTTATCCGCCATTGTTTATCTTTCTAATCTGATCATAAATATATCAGCATAAAAAAAAACAAAGACTTGTTTATTTTTTCATATATTATATTTCAACTTTTTTAAAAATTTGTTTGTTCTTTAAATTTTTTCTTAATGACCTTATTCTTTTGTTCTATGCAACAAAGAAAATTGTCTCCTATGATTGCCTGATTCATTTTAAATTTAGTAAGATCATGAAATTAGATATTTTCGAATTAAAAAATTTTTAGTTTGATGGTTGAGTATTTAATAAATATATACTAAGTAACTTATTAAAATAATAAAATGCAATAGTTGAATTTTCAACATTATTTTTATTTTGTTTTCACAGTAAGAAAGCTGTTATTTGTTTGAGAGAAGGAAAACTTTGTTTCATGTTCAGATTAGGAGATGAAAATAAATCATATGTGAGCGATTGTAAAATAAAAGCTTGGCTTATACAGACCAAAGTTACTAAGGAGGGCGAATTTCTGCCAAACTACTTGACAAAGCTTAAAGTGTCAGCAGACGATGCTGGGTAATTATATGCTTAAGAACAACTCTTGAAAGTATAACAAAACTACATTGAATTAATATACCCAATAGATTTAACTTTATTTTCTTAATTTAAAAATTTTGAATAAACAATGAAATTTTGATTTCATAAATCTTTTTTTGGCTATGGAATAAAAATGCTCTAGGAGCCATCATTCTATTATTAATTTGTGTTCTTCTATTATTAATAGATTAGTTTTGGAGTAGTGAATGTTTTGTTTTTTTTAGTAAATTTAAGTTTTTATCCTTATTATATTTTATATCTTACATTAACTCCTTAACAGTCGGCTAATAGCAGCAATGTCCCATTTTATTTATTTTGCTTTAAGGGATTCAATATTCCTACTGTGGCCAGTGACTGTGGTCCACAAGATAGACATTTCTAGTCCTCTTTTTGAACTGTCGCCGTTAGACCTGATGAAGTCTGACATTGAAATAGTAGTCAGTCTTGTGTGTACCGCAGAAACGACTGGACAACAAACTGAAGTAAGGTGTTCTTACACGCCATGTGACATTCTTTGGGGGCATCGGTTCAGAACCATCCTTGAAAGGTTTGGAAATGGAATTTCAATTTAAATCAATTAGTGTAAATATTTTAAAGCATATAAAAGTAGTTATTAGTGATAGAACTATAAAAAAATTATTTTCTTGTTAGTTACTCATTTGTATGTAATGTTAGCTTTTAAAGTAACAACTATCTTTAACAATATAAAGGTTAATCAATGAGTAAATTTTAAGCATTGGAGACTTTATGCTATTAAGTTAATGTGTTTCTAATTGAAAGATCGGGTCTATTTCATTAATTTTATTCTTACTTTATGTTACAGTGATTCTTCTGGTTTTGTTGTCGACTATTCAAAATTTGATGAGACAGAAAGCTTAGACATGCCTTTATGCAGTGCAAAACAATTAGAATTAAATATAAAACCCAATTCTGATGGAAACACTAATGAAACGTGTTTAAGTGAAAAGTAATTTTTGAAATATTTACTAAATAAAATAAACTTATCTATTTTTTGTTTTTTGTTTCATAAGTACCTGATAAATACTAAAAAAGTGCAAACATATATACATTATATGTATCTAGTTGGCCTGTGCGAATAATTTACATAATATAGTAGTCAGTGTAATATATAATATGCAAATAAGTATATAGTGGAATGGAGGAATCAATTTTCTTTTTCTCGGTTGATAGAGCATGATCCACACATCTCTATCTTGTACCAATTGTTTTATTCTCATCCAATCCAATTCTCTCTGCTCAAAGGCTTCCCTTATTCCGCTTATTTTCAAAAACTTTAAGATGTTTCTCAATCCTTAATGTAAGCAGTAATGTTTTGTATACATAAAGAACTGTAGGTAGGATTATGGTTTTGTAAATTCTAATTTTTAAGTTTGAATACAGGAGGCGCAAGCTAAGCAGGTTTGTCACAGAATATTAACAAGTATTTGCTGCCTTCAACCTAACCTTAATTTCATTTCCTCTTCAATTTCATTTTTCCTAGTTATAGTACCCCCTAGATACCTAAAGTGTTCAAAGACATCCGCTTCTTTATCGATTTCACTAAGATGGTCGCCGGTTTAGTAGATAATCATGTATCTCTTCTGCATTGATTTTGAGTGCCAGTTCTAAACTGGCTTTCATCAACGTTGTCATATTTAATTTTATTGCTTCCACGTCTTTTCTTAATGGTACCAAATCATCAGCATAACAAATCACTGATATTATTCCACCCAGATTCAAAAATTTTTCAGTACGCATTCTATAATTACAAGGATAAGGGTACTTTAATTATCTAATTGAGTACACCTAAAGAATATTAACAAAAAATAAGAGTAAAATAACAAAAAAAATCTTATTGGACCAGTATTAGCGGTGATTCTGAATTTGAATTTGAACCAAAAACATTAGAAATGTCGTGTAATTGGACTAACCAAAAATAATTCCTGGTTTTTCTGGGAGATGTGCCTAATCATTAGAGCTGATTTGGGGCTACAGTCTAGAAATATAGGTCCAATTTCGATGATTTTTTTTTTTTTTCAGAAATTTTTATTGTCACATAAAAATAAATAATAAAACATAGTAAAAATATAATTATATACTTTGATAAATATTACATACATTTTTTAGATGGAGTACATGGAATACTAAACTGATAAAATGTAGTTGTTGATGTTACACAATTTTAGTTGAGAGAACAATAATTTTAAATAGTGAATTGATTCATGGTTAGGAAATTCTTAACCCATTTAAACCTATCTTACTATTGACTAGAAACTGGCATGCCATTCACAAACAAGTGTACAGAATAGATTTTTTTGGGAAAACGTATTTGTTATAATGTTGTTATACATTTATTTATCTAATAAAAGTAATTAAAATCATAATTAACATTACTCTAGCTGCAAAGTTTATTTGATTTTGAGAACATTTATAGAATAGAATTCATTTCATAATATATTGTAATGATTTGTTTAAAATTACTTAAAACTTGTACATTGCAATTGTGTAGTTTCATGAAATGTGTATTATAGACTAGAAATTATTCATAGATCAAATTAGCAACTCATAAACAGTTTGACAGAATATATCACACCCTGAACAGAATATATCAATACTTCTATTGTTTATTATATTTTACAGTCTTTTTACATATTTATATATTTACAGTTAAAGTTATCTGTAGGGATGCCTACAATCCCCTAAAATCAGGTATACAATTATTTGGCAAGAATTATAAAAATAAAACATATTTCAAGAACTTTTAACTAAACTTTACATTAGAAAATATATTATATATATTTTCGATTAGAAAGGCTTCTTCAATCACAGTTCAAGATACTGATATAAAATTATTGCAATATTGTACCATATAATATATGTCAATTATTGTTTGCCTTTATTATATCTTAGAATATTTTTCATTTATATCACGGTTTAATTTCAAAATTTGTCAATTATAAATAACTCAATAATGGTATATTAAGTATAGGAACATTTTTTTTTTTTTTTTTTAATGGAAAAATTGTTATTTACATTATATTTACAAAAATAATCTTTTACATTGTTTGAGAACCTACATGATATTACGAATTCCTTTTTTTATTTTGATTACAACAATTGTACTAATAGAAAAGAAAAATATCCATCCAATTACTGAAAGAAAGCCATTGAATACAACAGGATGAGTAATGCTCCAAGATCTTGATGATATTGCTCGGAAGCCTTCAGTTGTTAGTGTTAATGGGAGGAACCATCCGATTGAACGAAGAAGGTAATGCATACCTTGGTAGGGCCAAAACATTCCTGCAACAAAAAGAAATAAATGATATCTATGTTATGCAATCGTGAAAGTATTAATAATGTGTCAGATTAATGTAATAGTTATCAAAATATAATTTAGAAATTTGAAAAACATTTTAAATAAGAGTTTGAAAAAATAGGTTATATTAATGATAATTTTTGATTTTATACAATTTTAGTTGAGAGAACAATAATTTTAAATAGTGTATTGATTGATGGTTAGGAAATCCTTAAACAATTTAGGAGGCCGCATGTGGTTTTTGCTGGAAACAAGGGTACATTTAGGTGGCTGGTTTAATAATCACATAATTTCTTTATACAACTCGAGGTGAATCTCAAATTTTTGCACAATAAACCTCAACTTAATTAATGTAGACTTAAACTTTATTAAACGAAAAAGTTTTTGTAAAAGTGGGAACCTCACTTTTATGAGAAAAAATGTGAATAATTTATGACAGTTTTAAAAACAGTTAATTATCACTTTTTATTTAACAAAAAAAAACGTGATTCACTTAAAACTCAAATCTTGAATTTTCTACTTTTCTGCTCGAAATTCGCCCATTGTTTATATGAAATTTTTTTATAGATCTTGAGGTCTACTGTCACTGCTATAAAAATTTCCCTCTAATTACGGGATACCCAATATACATGGGTGTGTGTCTTTGAAATAGTGTGTCTTTATTAGAATATAAATATCTAAAATAGTATTAGAAATAGAATCCGAGCAGCCACTCTCCAGTCCCGGATCTCCAGAATGGTTTGTGCATCCTTATTCACACCATCCACCCATCGCAGCCTGGGCCGTCCACGCCTTCTGGTGGTGTGAATTTCTTCTTCGAGAAGCCTCTTTGGTATTGAGTCAGTATTCATCCTGGCCACATGCCCAGCCCACCTGAGCTAGCAAACCCTGATGTAGTGCACTACGTTGCAGTCCTTGTACAGCTCAGATATTTCGCCGTTTCCCTAATCTCCCAGGCTAGCTCATGGGCATAAAAAGTTGCTCCGAAAATTCTTCCTAATACCTTTCTTTCAAATCAAAGGAGTTGATTTTTGTGGGCTTTGGATAAAGTCCAGCACTCAGATCCATATATAAGCACTAGCCTAATCAGGACTTTGTACAAACACAATTTAGTTGTGCGAGACAATAATTTACTTTTGTCTTTCTGATGAGTCTCACAAGCTTGGGTGGAACTTCCATATCAAGTATAGCTTTGTAGAGTTTGTCCCTTATTACACTATCGTAGGCAGCCCGAAAATCTATAAATAGGAGATGGATTTGGATATGATATTCTTGGATTCATTCGAGCATCAGCCTAAGCGAAAACATTTGGTCTGTTGTGCCCTTTCTTCTCATAAAGCCAGCCTGATATTTGCCAATCTCTCTCTGCATGGGGCCGTAGCCTGAGGAACAAAATTCTGAACAGCATCTTGTAAGTACTGGACAGCTGTGACATGCCCCGGTAATTTCTACAATCCAGAATGTCCCCTTTCTTGTGAATTGGGCAGATGATGGTCTTATACCAGTTCGCAGGAATTTCCTCACTCATCCTCACATCCATAATAATGTGAAGAGCTTTCACTGCCTCTTACCCTCCAAAACTAAACAATTCTGATGGCAGCCCATCAGCTCCATGTGCCTTGTTATTTGAGTTGTTTTCTACTGGCATTCACTCTCTAGTAGAACCTGTGCACCTCAGTGGTTTCTTCTTAGATCCTCCAGATTCACCAACTGGTCCGCTTCCCATTTTCTCTTCTTTCTCTGATGTAGGTATTTCTCCTGGCGTCTTTTGCTCCTATATTCCTCAGCAGAACTCCGGGCGTTCCTTCTCTGAATCATGAGACAATATGCATCGGTAACTGCCTGGCATTCCTCATTAAATCACCGATGCTTGGTTGTAGGGGTTTCAAATCCGAGTACTTCACAAGTCACCTCCCTCATTGTGGATTTAAAAACCTCCCAATCTTGATTCACATTCTCTACCAATATAATCTGACGAAATTTCTTGTGCATAGTGTCAGCATATCGTGTTTGAATGGCAATACACTCAGAAGACTGTAATTGTAGAATTTGCCTCTTAGTCTTAGATAGCACAATCTGGGATTGATAGGTTCAAAGCTTAGACGTCCTTTCACCCACAACAAAACCTGTTCCAAAAGTGTGATACCTTTTATTGTAGCTATAATATTCCGTTTTCAAGCCACCAGATCTCCTGAATTGCAGCTATATCAATCCTATAGGTGTCCAGTTGATTTAAGAGTAGCTGTAATGCTTCACCTCAATTAAGTGACAACACATTCCAAGATCCTAATTGAATGTCCTTTAAATGGGCGTTATATCGTAATCCTGAGACCAGTCGTGCTTTTCTTTGTTCAGGATTCACATTAGGTTTGAATTTTTTCGGGGTTGATTTACTAGCCCAACGCCCAACCACCAAGCTGGAGGGACAGGAGATTTTATTTCAGGTTTCTCATGCCCTAGAGAGATTGCATTCACCACGGCTTGGAGACCCCCCTGGCTGGTTTTGGCCTGTCCTCAGTATTTAATTTCCCCAGTACCCACCATATCTGATGAACTTTCCTCAATCCGCCACCTGAGGAGGCACCCAATGGAAGACCAGCCTAACTCCACACAGGTATCAAAAAAGTTTGACTTAGTATAAGTTGAGCTGTTTTCATTGGAATAATTTGCAAGAAAATCACATTAATTTTCGGAAAGATTCTGTTATGGCATGGTCCAAGTGGCTGATTGGCATCTAACCATTGATCTGATTGACGTTGACTGTCATATATAATCCATTTTTCGTTATGATTTTTTGCCCTCCCAAGAAATAGTTCATTTCATTAACATGAAAGCAAAGATACATAAATATATTGACGTTTCAACTGCTGACATTTGTTCAGCTTGTGTGGAAACTATCATTTGACTTGTGCCGAAGTCTGTCACAAGTTATGTTTTATGATGAATTTCTTCCAAAGTTTCCTTAAAATCTTCGTCCTCGATTGATGTTGGAGGCTCTCCATTGGGTAGATTCTCTTATGTTGTATCTCCTCAAGAAAATTTACAAAACCCATAACGAATGGTTCTTTCATTAGAACTCCCTTCACCAAAAGCTTGGCCAATTTTTTCTACCTGGACAGCGGACCAACCAAGTTAAAATCCATTAAAATATTTCGTTTGAAATGAAACTAAAATCTGTATGCCTACCTGGTAATTAAACAAACCCTGTTAGTAAATAGAGAATTAGCAAGAGTTCATTATGGATGGTAAACTTTTTGTTGAGAATCAACAGGTAATGTTATAGTTCTTTCTAAACTTTAAGATTTAAAAAATTGGACATTTCAAGTGTGAAAACTTACCACTTAACATCGCCAAGGGAAAAAAGCTGCCAAGGCCCATATAAGTAGCAGCTGTATCAGTATCGCATAATACGGATACTAGGCAGCCTGTAAAAAAAAAAAACATTGCTTTATATTTTGCAAACTTTATTAGAAAAACATAATGGATTGAAAAATGTTTTGTAACATTGGTTTTATTTTTTATTTATAAGTCAGTAAAATTGTTAAAAATATATAAATAAAAGCGTATACCATTGTTGAAATCATAGTTAATTTACCTTCTTTTCTCAGGGTTTTTAACCACGGTGTTTGTATTTTGTATATGTCTACGTATTTTGTTGATTTTTAAGTTCTGCTCCGTAAGTACACATAGTCAAGTAAATAAGTTGTTTGTTTCTTTTTAATCTAACAGATTAGAAATTTGACAGTTTGGTCCTTAGATGGTCTTGTATTTTATGTCTCTGCCCCAAGTGGGTCAATTGTCAAGATAATCTTTTGGAGAGTACTGAGTTATTTGCAATCATAGTTTCTTGGAATACATAGTTTTCCTCTGAAAAAAATCTAACATGAGTCAGTTTTGTGACACTCTTCCTTTTGTGTAACCTATTTTTCATGTCTGATAGATGGAAGTTGGGGGACTACAGAGACAACTTTAGGTTCTTAATAAGGTAATAGTATAATACTCAGAAATATTGATGTTATCATGGATTTTATTACCCATATAAGTTGTTAAATAAAAAATATTTTTATTCAATAATATTTATATCTTTTGAATTTTCTATAATATATTTATTTATTTAAACATTAATTTTCAAGAAAGAACTTTTATAAAAAAAAAACCTGTACCATGATTTAATCCATGTTCAGGGTTCAGTACTTTGTAAGGAATACTGTTTAAAGGCCAACAATTGTGCAGGGAGACGATGGGGCCAGGATGATGTTCAACCGCCAGGTTTTATCCCATTAATTATATAATTAAGAGTACCCACTTTATAGAGGCTGGGTATGCCCCAGGAGGTTTTCCCAACTCTAGGATTGATCCACGGTTGATGAAAAATTAGTTGTTATAAGCCGGACAAAAACATAGGACTTTGAGCTTTGGAAATCAGTGTTTACTTACTGAGCTTCTCCACTGCTCAGCATTGCTTTCTGTACATTTATAAAAAAATCTGATACGGTTCGCGCACTTTCACTTACCACCCTCTTCTTAGCAGAAATAAGTATTTTCAGACAAAGGGAAAGTGAAAGTAAAAATTATAGATGCTATATTTATTTATATGTCATTGTGGGTATTTTTATTTGTAAAATTACCCTCATATATAGAAATTTTAATATTTATATCTCTGTAATCTATAAAGTTAAATATTAAATAACACCAACAATAGCATTTATGAAAATCACATATGTATATTTATATAATATTTGTATCCTCAGTTACAACTATTCTCTGTTACGATCTCTTATTTCTCCTTTAGTCAATTATCAAATTCTTTCATATTTTATATATAACTATTTTTTATATTATAGATGAATGTGAAATGGTCAATTGTTTCAAATAAAAAAAATTAAAGGTACTTTAGAGAAAGGTAATATTGAAAATTAGACATTTAAGTCCTGTTAGAGAACATAAATTAGAATAAAAACTGTTTTATTTAAAACTGCTTGATTTTACACTGATATACTGAATTTAATCAAAATCATTAAAGCCGTTTTCATGATAATCATCAAAATGTATTTAGTCTATTATATAAAGTGCCACTTCCAGTAAGCCGATTTTACTGAAAAAGTTTCTGTAACAACCCTAGCATATAAAAACCGTAAATATGAAATTTCATTTCCGTATGACTTTTCGTTTTTGAGCTAGACTGTTAACACACCCACACACACACACAACGCACACACTCACATACACACACAGACCATTTTGCAGGACTTGATTATTTGGACTCAGAGGACCTCAAAATGTGTATTTCTGTAGAAAACTGAAATTCAAAAATTTTCACGATCGCAATACTTTCCTTTACTATATATTTCGTATATATGTAAGTGAAAGTAAAAAAAAAAATGTTTTAATGCGTGTTAAATTATCTATCCAAAAATAATTGATAAGAATTAAGAAAAAAATATTAAATTTAATAGAAATTTAAAGTAATAGTAAAAGTAACACTGAAAGGAATTATGAATAAAAAGTACCTTTCATTTTGTATTCCTAATTTACAATGCTCATATTACACACAACACACAATAGAGGATTTATGCCCAGGAAAACTAGGCATTTTTGAGGAGTGGTAAAATTCGAGTGAAATTATATTCATAAAAAATTTTAAGTATAGAAAACAGCTCAATTAATGAACTGTGCAATACAAGGAGAGTACAAATAAAGCTTTTTAAATGGAAAAGATAGTAAAAACATTATAAAATATCACTAAAAGATGTTTTCTCTGATGATAGTTGGAGAAAATGACATTATCAACCATGCCTGTGGGTTTCAGTTCAACAAATCCTCTTTTGACTGTTTATTAAAAAGTTTCTCAGATGTTTAATGAGAAGGACATAAATTACATATAATTATATGTGTGATTTAACTATGAAGTTTATAAAAAAAATTGTTTTGTATCTTGTAAAGACTGTGAGCTTAATATGAAAATATAAACTCATGGAACAAAATATTTAGGGAGAGATAAAGGAATCAAATCCGTTGTCATTATGATTATAGTTGGACTACTGAGATCAATAGTACTTAGCCATTAATAATTCAACACAATGATAATTTTATTTTAATAGAAGTAACAACTACTTTATTATCTAAGAACCTATACAACTATTTTTATAATAAGCAATCATACTCTATTATTTCTAGAACTTACCGTAACACATTCCACTTAAGCCAACCAAGAAAAGAAGTGACAATGCTAATAATAGACTTCCTTCAATGGTATTGTCGAATATTACAAAAAGAACTATCATCATAAATAGAGTCTGTACGACGAGTATTAACATTGAAACAATAGCATGCCCTGTAATTATTTCAACTAGTGTCATTCCTAAAATACAAATCTTTTTTAATGAAGACAAAGAGAAATAAAATAATTTTCCATACTTCAATAATAAAATTACCCTCACCTGATATCAAATTCCTTTCAAGAATACCTTCCCGTTTTTCCATTAAAATACCTCCAACAGTAAACATCATTGGTAAATAAAACACAAACCTGTTCAAATTTTAATTAATTAATTATTACTTTTATTTAACTTCATTATAAACATTAACTGCCCAACATCATTGAAATTAGGTTCAATAGACTATAATTAATTGATAAATAATTGGACAGGGGCTGAATGAATTAATGAAAATTACAAAATAAGAGTGAGATAAATAAAAAAAAGACGAAATTATTAAAATCTCATTAAGATCTCATAATGTTCAAAATTTAGGAGAAAATGCATCCAAAGAAAAAGTGAAATTAGTCTATTACATTAATCTATCATTTCCCCCTCTATTATGCATTGTTTTGCTCCTCTGTTGATTATAATCGGTTACTTAATTTTGTATCTGATATTGTGTGTTTTTGCTTATTGCATTAATTTATCAATTGTATTCAAATATTAAAACTTTTTTATCTATACATACAACTGTAATATTGCAGGCACAGCAAAATCAGAAAAACTAGGATAAATATTTCCATATATAGCTTTTTGAAACTGAAACAAAATATTATTATTGTTTTTCAAATTTGTACTTTATTTAAAGAAAATTAAGCAATATGTAATTTTTCTTGGATTATCTTACTGCAATTGGTACTTTCGCTGCCTGGACTGGCCAATTGCAGTCTGCATATAGATTTTCCAAATATTCCATGTATGCAAAGTACATATCTCTTCTTAATAAATTCCCAATATACTGATCTAAAATTTAAAAAATATATATATTTATTAATTTTTAGAAAACAATAAGGTATTCATTTTAATAAATAAACTGTTTTAATATAATACAAAATCGTGTAATAAAATATTGTATTTCAATAATATAAAGTTGACTACTTGACATATCCATTGAGACATCAACTTCGCTGTTAGCTAATGCTTCATCACTCGCTCCTCCATTGAGTATTATTCTTTCAAATAATGACTCTGTATAATTATGCGAAACATGCATAAAGCCCCATATTTCATTTTTCTTCGTAGCATTTCGAGCACTTTCCTCATCTTTATATAAGATCTGAAATA